>VWZT01013524.1:33768-244827 GCA_013397055.1 Pachycephala philippinensis | reverse complement strand
CGGGCCCAGCGCCGCGCCGCCGCTCCCCCGCCTGCCTCCGGGGCGCTGCCAGCGGCCTCGGGCTGCACAAGGCGAGGCATCATCGCTCCATCCTCCGACAACGGGCTGTAAATGAAAATCGGAGATGCGATTTTTCGGTTCTTTTCCTCCATTCCGTACTGCGATTGCATGTGCATCTGTGGTTTGGGTTTTTTTAAGTTGTTGTCTACGCATACAGAATCCAGCTTGGCGTGTACAGAAATACTCCTCTGTTTGCGTGAACAAATTTTTTAAATTGCAGCTTACTTCTGGATTCCAGCTCGAGGCATGATCGTGGGTGTTGGTGTTCAGTGTACTCATGCGTAATATACTGAGAACTATGTAATGGCTATAAGCCACCCAAAGCCAAAAATAATCATGGTGAATCCAGGTGAATTAGGTTTTTAAACAGACAGATAGTACTGTGCATGAGAAAAAGCCACACTCAATGACCATCCATTACCTTTTCCAGGATATATTCTTCTATTTATGTGGGTACCTAAGTGTGATTGGCTTTTTTCAAGAATGATTTGGACCCAAGTTTGTGATTTTGCCAAAAAACATCACCCACCATTTAGAGGTGGAGAAAGGGCCAGGAAGCCTTTCCACACTGTTGCTGCCTGAGTACTGACTTCAGCTGGAGGTGTTTGTTGGAAGCCAAATCTAACCCTTGCACTGTTGTTCTGTGTCATTAATGCAATGGCTGTTTTGTCTTGTTCCCTTCCTAAAGTCCACCTGTGAGGGGGTGTCAGGCTCTGCCTTTCTCAAGGTAGCAGTTGACTGTCCAAGCGTCTCTTCCCTGTGGATGTATTTCTAAGAATTTTCTTTTATGGAAAACCACAATGGGGAGGAGGAAAGCATCATTTCTATTGATATGAGATCTTCCTGGGAACTGGAGTATTCAAAGGAAATTCTGTATGTATCAGATCATTTTCCTATGGTCCTTGTCAGCACAGTCACTGAGCTCCATGTGTCCGTCTTTTGTTCTCTAAGCACTGGGCTCGAGTGGAGTGCCCCCCTAGCACAGAAACAGAGGTGCAGCACAGCAGCAGGTTTTACCCATAATCACAATGGAGCGTGCCAAAGCTGGGACTAATGCTGCCCATTCCCTTTCTGTACTCTCCCTTATTCTTGCTGTCCCATATTCCACATAACTTCTATGCTAATTCTGTGTGTTGGAAGAGCCACAGAGCACTGTTGCTTTGCTTATCTCGGAACAGTTCCCAGTGCAAATGCATCTTACACTTACTAAGGTTATTAGTGCAACAGTTTACAGTGCAACATTTGCTTTTCTCTCTGATCCTTTGGGGTTAATTTGTTCTTTTCCTTTGTCACAAGAAGTGACAGTTGGTAGTTTTTGTTTCAGTGTGAGGTGAAGGCGAGGCAATACACCTCAGGAAGAAAGGATGGAATACCTTGGAGCTGTGTGCCATGAAGCCCTTTGGGTGGTGAGAAGGTGGGAAGCAGTCAGGGCTATCAGGTCTCTCCCAGTGGGGGCACAGGGCTCATAGCACAGGGCATGTAGGGAATTCCTCCACGGGGTAGTTGTGCAATTAACCTTTTATGAGCTGTAGGAGAGGATTTCCTGGGCCCCTTTTCTACTGAAGAATATTAATCCAGTTGTTAAGTCAATGTGTGTAGTGGATGCTGCACTTACCTCTGTTACTCCCCATCACAGGCCTCTTGTACCTTTCTGAACTGTCAGCCCTCTCCAGTCCTGTCACCATAGTGGCATTTAACCCCCAGTGTGTCACTCCTTTAATTTAGGTATTGCTTTTCTTCAGCTGTCTTTTCACTACTATATCTTTTTGTCCTTTTTTTTTTTTTAATCATTTCTGTAGCATCTCTGGTGATGTGGTCCAGGGAGATGATCTTCAATAACAGATGCGTGAGAACATGAAAATTATTTACTTGTGCTTCCTGCTGATAATCACTTTTAAAGTGATTATCACTGCTATCACTCTCATTAGCATCTTTATCACTCTCATTATCATCCACCCGCAGCAGGTATTGCATTTTAACTGGTGAATACCAGATATATTAATATTTTGTAGAAAAATAGGTGATACCTAAACTGAGATGCTTAGTGGCATACAAGCAATGGTTACCTCTCGAGTTAGTTTATTTTTTAGAGGATACTCTAGACTGTTTATGTTCCTATAAATTGCTTTTGTGTGTTCTCACACCTTTGCACTGCTCATTGTTGGCTTTGCTAGATGTCTTGTGAGACACCATAAATGACCTGTACCTTAGAGCCCCTCTGATGTAAACACAGAAGCAGAAGGTGTGTGTAAGTCTGGTTACCACTTGCAGCCTCAGTGATTCTACAGTGTGCTATGGAGAGTTAAAATCTGGCCTCCTCCTAAGTGCAGCTTAAGCAACCACATCTGAACCCCTCAGCTGTATTGTATTTATTAGCTATGCCATGAAGAACGGCTTTTGACTGTAACTATTAAATCTATTGTTAAAATAAGCCTTTTTGCATCAGTGTGTTCATCAGTAGTTGATTGTGCAGGTTTGGGTGTCCTCTGTTCTGCTGGTGCTCTAATTGACTTCGGTTTAAACTCTGTTGTGCTAATGAGCAGGACTCGCACCTAGGCAAAGCCTATTAGCTAGTGATTGGGTTTCCATTTTAAATCCATATTTTAATTAATGCTGTACACCTCGAGATGCTGTGCCAAAGATGTTGAGCCACTGCTGAGCTGTATGACTGGCTCATTTCTGTGTGGTGTTCAGTGATTTCAGAGTGCTCTTGTAGTCTAGGTAACCTCAGAAATAGCCACTTCTCATAGGTAGAGACTTTTGCTTCCAGCATAAATGCCTGGTTTTGGGAGGTGCTGAGTGCTGCATCCAGGCTA
Organism: Pachycephala philippinensis; assembly: GCA_013397055.1. NCBI lineage: Eukaryota > Metazoa > Chordata > Aves > Passeriformes > Pachycephala > Pachycephala philippinensis. The sequence goes on along the minus strand of VWZT01013524.1, from coordinate 241,951 downwards.
AGGGCACTCGATGCTTTTAGCAGAGGTTAGGGGGTTGCTGTCAGATGCCCAGGGGTGAGCTGCCCCCCTCCCTGCTTCTGACAGACTAAAATTAATATTCATTTAGCAGCCAGCTGATGAAAAAAAATGTTAATGGGAGCAGGGTTGAAACATGTATTCAACCTGAAAAAAAATAGAAGCTTTTAGTGGGAACAAAATGGAAAGGCAGAGAATAAAAAATGATGTCATGGTCTTCAGTATGATCCAAATTGATATGAGCTGGGCAGCACCTGCAGTCGTAATGTCACTGATATGCTTTTCAAGATTTATGTTTGCAATTTAATTTTCGTGAAGTGTTCCATGTATTTTCTGTTTCATATTGAAAATGAGGACTGGATTTCCTTAACTTGCAGTGTTTTTATGGTTGGGTATGTCTCCCTACAGTAAAAATAAAATTTTAATTGTCAGATAAATAGTCTTTTCTTCTTTTACATTTAGAACAGGGAAAAGGTAGCAAGAGCCTTGGGAGTATGGCCATTTCTGTGGATTTTTTTTGACTATATAAGTCATATATAGTTGATGTTGATTCTCCATGTTCAAAACCTCTTTGTAAACAATTTCTGAGGATTTGAAGTACAAGAAGTGAAATTCTTTGTGTTTAGTTTAATGATTAGAAGTTGTATTTTTATAATCTTTCATTGCAATTGGAGTGATGGGGATTTGTCTTAAATATGAAAAGTGATATTATGCTTCAGGAGCTAGAGAAACAAATGAACAAGTTTGGTACAGAAAGCAAAACCATTATAAAGATAATTTAAATTTCATTCCTTTTGTGTTCTCTATTACTCTTCTAGGTCTGGTCAGTGATCATTCAAGCCACTTTAAGCCTTTCATTTCATTGGCAGTAATTCAGGTCACCTTCCCCAAAAAAGGGACGTGGTCCCTGGTGCATCTTGAAAAAAACATATATCTCCCTATTGCCATGTCAGAATAACAAGTCCATGCTTCCACATGAAACATACATTATTAAGAGCTATATAACTTCTGAAAAGCCCTGGAATACACAGGATGAACTGAGTTCATTTAGGGTGAATAATGTCATGTGAGTTATTTATGAGAAAATATAATAGCAGATTCTTCAAACTCTGATTTAAAATATCCTTTCATTTTGACTTATGGAATCATAACATCATTGTCATTATGTCACTTAAAGATTGGAAAACACTTTTAAGATCTAGTTCAGCCATTAATGTAGCATTGCCAAGTCCACCACTAAACCATGTCCTTAACTGCCACATCTACACATTTTTTAATTACCTCCAGGGCTGGTGACTCAACCACTTCCCTGAGTAGCCTGTTCCAATGCTTGGCAACACTACACATGAAGAAATGTTTCAATAACATCCAATCTAAACCTCCCCTGGCCCAGCTTGAGGCTGTTTGAAATTCTCCCTGTCACTTGTTGCTTGGGAGAAGAGACCAACCCCCACCTGGCTACAACCTTCTTCCAGGTGGATGTAGAGAGCAATGAGGTCCCTCCTGAGCCTCCTTTTTCTCCAGGCTAAACATCCCCAGCTCCTTCAGCCACTCCTTATCAGACTTGTACTCCAGACCCTTTGCCAGGTTTCTACTTTGTATTTTCCAGCTGACATGGGCAGCCCATGTGCATGCTGCAAAGCTGGTGTGTGCACAGAGAGTGTGCTTAGCGTTCTTGGACACCTAGCCACATGAACAGAGCTGCTGCATTTCCAGAAATGCCAGACATAGGGCCAGTATCCTTTAATTCCTTTCTAATGAGATTTCTGGATGTTAGAGGATGCACAATTAAGATCTGCTCTACTCTGCTGTATCAGCACAGAGGAACCATAGTGCAGGATAATACTGCATTTGTTTTCCTGCTATTTTGTTATCTATTCTCCATCTCGAGGGTCAAGAGGGATTCAAAGCCTTTATTAGCTGTGTGCTCTTTCTTACAGCAAGGTAATCTGAAGGTATTAAAAAAGAGAGAGTTTAGATTTGTGGTTTTGGTAGGTTATTCCCACCAGCTCAAAACAGAATCCAGGCTGCTTGCTCAACGTGAGCTGCATGTGTCTTTGTGTCCATACACGTGCCGCGGAGAAAGCTCCAGCGAAAGACAGACAGACCTTTCAGTCATGCTTGCACTTGGAGAGTCTGTCCTTGACAGTGCTAAATGGTGGCCATTTGGAAGCTTTGACATTACTGGTGTGTGCTTAGGGCTGATTTTTTTCTTTAAAAAGTGGGATCACCAAAAAGCAAGCTCTATGCCAAACCAATGGAGAGTTGGGATTTAAAGATGCATGAACAACTCCTTGTCAAAAACTGCCCTGTTTATAATCCAAGACCTAAGACAAAACCTCTTTGATCTATAGCATTAAACATTAATAATGTTAGCTAGGAGCTTGTAGTCATTCTTTTACATAACCAGTTTAGTGCTCACTTATCTGCATAATAGGGCACTGACCATTACTTTATCAGCTCTGCTTTCTTCCAAAGGTTAAAGTCATTTTCTCTGGAATTCTTTGATTCCTCCAGAATGTCTTCACCTATAATAAACAGAATCAAAGCATCAGGAAGCTGAAAGAGCAGATCTGAGTGTAACTAAGGAGTTCTCAGATGCTTTGGTTCAATCTTAAGTCCCGACGTCTTGCTGTGGTACAGCACAGCCAGAGGGACCAGCTGTATAATCCAGATGTTGCAGAAATCCTATTCTGTGTGCAGAAATCAGTGCCCTCATCCAGGATGTTGCCAACAATTGAGGTGAGAATCATTTTCTTTCTGCTGGATGCTTGGCACAATTGCATTAGATTTTTATTAGTGTGGGGAACAAGAGGAATCCCTGCACTTTTCTTATCACTGCAGTAACACTGCAGACTGCATTTTCAAGTCTTGTACAGCAGAAATTTCTGTTCCAGAAAAGCTTTTGAAAATTCATTGGAGATTTGGGCATACTGTTTTTATAAAGTATTGCTACTGCACTTTGGAGGAGGCTGTTGTTCCAGGATTGTGCTTGTAATTGCTGTCAGAAGATGTTAAAAGCAGTGATTCCAATCCAGCAAAACACTTAAACATTTACTGCACTTGGAACACGTGTATATTGTTCCGGTAACATCAGCAGGACTGTCCACTTGCTTAAAATGAGGTGTCTTAAAGCCTGGCACAGATGGGGAGAGATGCTTTGCAGTTCATAGGAACATATCCTAGGAGAGCAAGAGGAAACCTACTACTGGTCATATTATTAATTCAGGGAACCCTGAGATTAAGTGTTTTGGAGTGGCTGTGCTTTCATCAATTAATAGCATGACCAATTTCTCATAGGAGCTGTTGAATGTTGAAAGAGAAGGATGTGGTAGGAGGAGGGTGATGGGGAAGGGAAAGTAGGATGCAGCTCATGTGGCACATGTGTTTGTGCACCCTTGCACAACGAGGCTTAGAAGAAACTGGAAATTTATTTGTGTTTCATGTGCCCATTAACTGTGAGACTAATTCTGTGACACTTTTTTTTTTTAATAACTTGCATGATTTTCAGCAGTTATATGCTAAAAACTTCACAAACAGAGCAGATGTCACATATTTCCATCTTTGTTGAGTGTGGAAAGGAGGTTTGCAATATAATAGCAAATAGACATTCACATGTTTTACGGACATAAAGCATTTCACAACACAGTGGATTGCAGCAGTAGCTGGGGTCCTGTTGTACACAGAGAATAGCTAGAGATGGCAGGTAAGAGGAATGAAGACTGAAGCAACACTACATTCATGCCAAACATCTTCCTTGTTGTGGTGCCTGGTTTTTCTTGAACAGTAAGAGCCCAGCCTTGTCCTGTACCGAGCAATAACCCTCTTGGCAGACTTGATGAGAATGGAGTTTCTGGGTAGCAGCTGGATAGCCCAGTTGGGTCCTCAGAATCCATAGGCTAGAAAATCTTAACTGGTTGTAGATTGGGGTGGTGGTGGTGTTGGTGTTATCTTGGTTTTGGCTAATCTAGGGTGAATTTCTCAACTCATTGATGAGCTGCAAACATGGGGGTTGAGATTCTGGTTTAAGTTTTGTTGAAAATGGAATGGATGCTGGCCATTAGGTGGCTTCACCACCTTCCTAACCTCATTCCTGTAACAGACAAAAGCAAAAAACTCCAAATGATTCAAAGGGTTGTATAGGATTAAGTAAAGCAGTGTGGTGCCTTGGTGACCATACATCATCAAATTAAATAATTGATCAAATATTAGACCATTCAAATGGAATGCAGTGATATGGAAAGCAGAAAATTAGAGCAGCAACCCAAGGAAATTCAGCAGTGACCAGCTCTGTTAGTTTGCTGTGTCTCTCTGCTGAAATTTAGTTTCCTTGAAAGTGTTTTCGGTTATGAATTGCATTTTTTACCTGAGTTACTGAGGTTTGTTGGAGTCCTCTGTCTGTTGTTTCAGCAATCTTGGTTTGATGAGTATAGTATCTTTAATTGCTATTAACCCCTTCCTCTGCTCACAGGGGTGATGATTTTTAATGGTGTCTTTTGAAACGCTGATGGCTCTCTGTGATTGTTATAAACACTTTTTTCCAGCAGATACATGCTCAAGTATGAAAGGAAGATCCTTGAAAATTGGTTGTAAACTGATGATAGTTGTGTTACTCATCAGTGGCTCGATCTACTTGTGCTGGTTAACACATCAGGATTGTTCCATTTCCATGGAATGGAAGAAGTCCTTGGCAAACAGGATCCTAACATGGCATATGCAAGTTATTGGGACTGGAACAAAAAAGGGTCAGAATGAAGTGTGTGAACTCCTTCACATCTATTTTGAAGGTGCTGCGTGGTCAGGGTGTGCAGTCCTGTCTGCTCTGGTGCAGCACTGAGGAATGCCTGTCCTTACACTGGGCACTGAATAGGAGCAGAAAACAGCCAGCTCTGACACAGAGACCAGGAGCGCTGAGCCCTGGCTGAATGGGTGCTTTGCAGGGCTGGCAGGAGTACAGCGAGCAGAGGCAGTACAGGGTGGCAGATCTCTCCCTGCGAGTACGAGCACGAGTGCACGGCAGCCAGAGCTGGTGCTGTGAGTGGTACCCGCTGCCTGCCCGTTCCCCCTGGCTCACACACCCACACAGAGCTCTCAGTCTGTCACACTCACAGCACCAGCCTTTTGAAATGACACCTCCTCTTACACTGGATCTTTAGTCTTCCTATTGTGAAAGCTGAATTGCACACTCCTGGTAGCTGCCAGAGCCCAAACCTGCCAAGCAGCAGCTAATTAGAAAGCATTGCTATTACAGTCACTTCAGAAAAACTCAGCACATCTACGAAGCAGGCTTCTGGATACAGGGCCATTTCCTTTTGTTTTGCAAAGTGATTATCTCTAGTGTGGAAATGTTTTAAAAAGTAATAGTATTAAAAGCTGTTAACCTCAGCTGGTTCTGTTGTAATTTTTTTTGTAAGCCTTTCAAATGTTACAAAAGGGGGAACACCCTAGGAATGAGCCTGCATAGCTAAAACAAAACCAAACTTCCACTGGGGCTTTCTTTTTTTTTTTTTTTTTTCCTGCCAAAACAGCTGGAAGAGCATTTGCAAAATGTGGGATGGTGTACTGGGTTCTGTGACTGATAAAAGATACTAATACCAGTCACTGCATGGAAGGGAAAAAGACAGCTGTGTCTCTTCGACTGATGTGTAGAGGTATTGAGGTGTATGTTCAGAGAGGAAAAGTAACAATAGGACTGATGAGAAAACAAAAAATATTAAAATTCAAAGTTTTAAAGGATTTCTGAGATGTCAGCTGAACCCAAGGACTTGGAGCAGCTGATCACCTTTAAATTTCTAAGACCCTAATTAAGTACATGCCTAAAGTATGTAATTCTTTGAACTTCCCTCCTGCTAAAAGGAATATATAATTAAACGCCTTGATAATCTGCAGTAAGTGCCAAAGCATTTTGAGGTATCATAATAGCTCTTCTTTAAAAGTGAGCTCCACTTGAAATACGTTGGGTTACTCCTTTTGTCTTTCTACCTTACCCTCCTTGATGCACCACATACGTTTTTATGGATCTTTCTTAGGGGTTTTCTCATGACTTTTCTCCCATGTGCCCATGTAAAAAGTTTTCCTTCCAATTCAGGTATGCTGTCCTCTTTGGGTATCTTCTTTCTTCATGTCTCATATCCTCCATCCTTACCTTCTACAAATTATTTCAGAAGCTATAGTTGCACCAGTCCAAGTCCTATAGAAATTTGAGTTTAGTTCTGGAAGATGGGGACAAAAGAGTTAACAATTCTCCTGTTCAGGGACAAGAGATGCAAATGCATCAGAGCAGCAAACTAAAATGCTACAGTCACCGAAAGTGTAAGCAACACGGCAGAAACTTTTCAGTTGACTTACTAAAGACAGGACCCTGTTAGTATGTCTGCTGGGCTGCAGGTTAGTAACAACTGAGTAGCACTTGATGTAGAATCTTAACCTCAGGAATGGAAATGTCACCTCCTTTGCTCTGTTTTATATTTTGGTTTTTCTTCAGGTAGAGCAGAGTAGCTTACAACCTCAATCTGAAAAGTTCTGAATTCTCCTCTAGATGCTGAGCCCAGCAGTCACTTGTGAGAAAGATACTGCAAATTCATTCACAAACACTTTTCTCTCTTTGCCTGTTCAGTGATATCTTTCCCCCCACAGACCTAGAGGTCACCTTCATTGAATATGTGGTTATTAACATTAAGGCATGCAATAAGGTTATTCTGTGATAGGATCCAGGCTGTGAAATGGTTCATTCTGTGCTGGTCTCTGAGCCGTCTGATTGAACATGCAGTGAAACTGTGCAGATGAGCAAGGCGGTGAAATGGGTTGTCAGGGTGGCAGATGTTTTATTCTCCCATTGCGTTCTCTGGAATTTCTCAAGGACATGAAACAGAAGCAGAAGAAATTGAATTGCTGTGCTCGCTCTCTCCCTTGTTCTCCAAGGTAGTTTTGCAACTCATTTCCCCTGTAATCTTATCAAGTGTGAGAAGAAACATGCACCTCCTGACTTCTCTTACAACTGTCCTTTATACTTTCACAGGTAACCTTCTTTACCCACCCAGCTGTAGTTTTCAGCATGGGTGGTTTTCATGGTACATCTCTTGCTTATCACTTTAGTGTACATAATACCCTTAAAAGTGCTTTAAAGACGGGTATTTGGATGACTAAATAAACATTGCTGCCTGTAAAACATTTGTCTCCTGACCTCTGGTCTGCACGGTTCATGGCTGGCAGAAGACAACGTGCTGATGTAATCTGCTGTCCAGGCTGCCATGATAACAACCCCTTGCTGTGCCTTAAAGCCTTCAGGTGCCAGCATATGCCATGGGTCATGCTGACAAGTGAGGGGAAATGGGAAGAGGAAGCAAAGGTAGGTTTGGCCAAACTCTGCTGTCTTTCTTGGGGACACAACGTGGTCTGATTTGAATTGGTGTAGAGAATGCTGGCCAGCTCCTGGAAGATAGCTCATTGTTTCTAAAACTGTTGGCTTTGGAAATGGCAGTCAACTGTTACTAAAAATCTTAAAACTCAGTTCTAGAGGACAATAAATAGACTTAGGAGAGTCTCTTCTGTAATGACAGTTGGTCTTGTTTTGCCAGCTGGTCTTTGCTGTTAGAAAACTAATCACATAATTTTACATTCTAAGTTTAGCCTTGCCTAATCAAGAATATAAGTTCATTAATGCAAACAGATTCAATAATTTCTTAGTGTTAGATTTTTTAATTATTAAAAAAAAAATCCATTCCTTGTGTTGCCCATAGGTTATGACGGTAATTCAACTGGACTCCACCACATCCATGATATCTTTTTAACAGAAATATGTAACATTTAGGGTATGGGTACATCTCCATACTTACTCTAGAGATCTCAGGGACACTGCAATTTAAGCAGCCATTGGGCATATACTGTCAATTTGGGTTAGACATGACTGGGACCTTGCACCCCAACACTGTGATGATCTGTGGTGTCTCCACGCTGTCCAGCAGGACCATGTCATGACCAGGAAGGTGAGGGACCATAGCTGAGAGCTGCTGCGGGGCCAGGCTGGCCCAGCATGGGCAAGCACATAGCGTGGCAAGGAGAGACAGTACAGCTGTGTCTGTTGCTTGTTGTATTTCAGGGTTGTTGTCCAACTGCTGCATCCAGCAGTGACCTACAACTTACTAAGTTCAACCTCTAATGTGCTTTTCCTTCTCACAAACATCAAAACTTTTCAGGAAGAGTGTAAAATTTCACCTGAAATTAAAGGATACAGAGAGGAAGGCAGGACTGTCCCAAGATGCCACAGAGGAGGTAAGGGTCTTAGTGAGCACTTATTCCCGGTTTGGTACTGCTTTAGTGTGGAAGCTTAAACTGGCCATTGGCTGCAGAGGCAAAGCAGCAAATCCTTCTTACTCCACATGTGCAGTCAGGTGGCCCAGCAGGTAATGCTCAGAGCATCCCCCAAATTCTTCTGGATATTAATGAAGTTATAGCTTGAAGCTTATAGCCCTGTCTTTTGGTACTGGATTCATGACTATCAAGCTCTGATTTTTATGTTCTTTTGTTTTGTTGTTTGGTTTTTTAAACTATGGTGTCGTTTCCTTCAAAATGAATCCGTCAGGTAATCCTACAGAAGTTTGGAAAACTGGGACTTTCAGACTCTGCACGATTTCAGTAAAGCTCGGCCAACAAGAACAGGGTCTGCTCTTCCCCAAAAATAAGCAGCATCTTTCTGCATGCTGATTTTGACAGAAACCCTGACATTGGTTTAGGAGTAATAGAGCTCATGTACAACTCTTTGCCTCAGGATCGTACTGTGCTCCTGTCAGTCCTAGTAGTCATCCTGTTCACTGCCTGTCTCACAGGAGGAGCAGAGTGATGACAACAGAGGAGATGCAGCAGCTGTCACACCTATTTACAGCTTCTCAGTCATGGATGTGGGAATAAACAAACATGATCTTCCTGCAGTTGCATTGTTAGCAATTTATTTTTAAAATCAGTCACTTGAAAAATATCGAGGCACAGGTAAAACAGCTCTGTCAGCACTTTCTGTGTGGTTTGCAGCCTCCTGCTTGACGTGAGAATTTCACTCTCTTTCTGTTAACTTAATGGAAGAGTTAAGGTCAAGGCCACATACTTACCTGGTGAAAGCACACATTTCTCTTCAGTGAAGTTGTACCAAGATGGGATGTGGCTCACCAAATGCAGGAACATGCTTAGTCCTGTCCACTGCTGCCATTTAATTCCCTGATTTTATTACCCACTCAGCAGTGATGAGTAATTCTCACATGTAAGCAAGTGATATTTACTGTAAAAAAGGCCAAGTAAATTCATAGTTGAGCAAACATTTAAAGAAATAACAATTAGAGATTGCTTTCCTGCTTTGTTTGAAAATGTGGAGGGGAAAAGAAATTGAAAATATAAACATTTTCTCTTGGATATCCAAGAAACAAATGCACAAACTCATATTTTCCATCACTGCCTCCCCAGAAATGTGGGCATGAAACTTGTTGTATTTGGTCAGTAAATCTTTATTAAAGTAAAACAGTGTCAGACAATAGATATGTAAAAAAAGCAGTAAGTCAAAAAAGTTGATAGGATTAAAATCTATGATCTATTTTGGGGGCTGAAGTGGAGCAATCCCAGATAAACAGAAGGAGGATGAGTCTGTCATATCCCATGCAGACACAGCATTTGGGGACGTGGATGTTGTGCTCTGTTTTTCCTTTTGTTTCTGCTTTCCTCCTCCTCAAAGCTGTGGAGGGGACCACACAGAACAAGTATCTCATGGCAGGAGCTGTATTTTTGGCTTGGAGTTGCAAGCCATCATCCCTCGAGCACAGCAGATTGGTTCCATGGTCTGATCATTGGTAATTGCCCCTTAGCAGCTGTCTCTTGGAGAGACACTCCAGCACAGTGGCAGCTACAGAGGGGCTTTGTAATCAGCCTGGCCTGCAGTCAGTGTTCCTAACTGGGGCTTACCTATCCATCTGTTTCTGAAGTGTGTGGAAAACAGCATGGCTGTGTGTACTTAAAAGCTCAACGGGGATGGTGCTTTCAGGGGTCTAAGTTCACAGCTGTGATGAAACATCTGACCCTTCCTTGTTTCTTCTCATTTTGGGAAGCTTCATCTCTCTCGCTGCCACCTTGCTTTAATGGGCTACTGCAGCCTTGCACCTAATTCCTGAGTCACAGCAACACGTGCTGGAGTTTGGGTATCTCTGCTGCCATTTGACCCTCCTTTGCCATGGTTCTGTGCGATGGTACTGTTCCTTTTCTGCCTGCCTCATCAGCTAGTATCAAATAAGTTGGGTGCTTATCTCTGAGACCCACCGAGGATGTATTTATTTATTCATTCAGAAACTTATATTCTGTGTAGGATCTCACACCTGAATGTGGTACCTCCTGATGTCGGTCTCACTGGTTCATCATCAGGAGAGCTCTGCATTTCCCTGGAGGCACCTGATTGTAGCTTCCAAAACACAGCAATCAGCATGCTTGGCCTTTTTTTTTCCCTCCCACTTAATTTTTTTTTCTTCTGTTTTTCTAATTAATCATAAAGTAGACTTGCTTTTGTGATCCCTGGGATTACTGGAACCAGTGCTTCAAGCAGCACAATTCCCAGTCATCTTTCAAATGTGATACTGTTTTTGCTTTAGGAGTATTTATTTCATATACAGTCTCTGCTACATTTATTTTTGTAGGTCAGATTTAACTGTGGGCTGTGCTGCCCAAAGCAGGCACTGGATTTATGTTGTCAGAACCTTCAGCAAAAACCTGAATCCTTAAGAATTGGGTCTTTTTTTCTATTTAATCTATTTCACAGAAGCAGCTAGATAGCCTCCAAATCTATTTTTTTTGGAAAATGTGACACATTCTTGAAGAGACAGGTTGATGGGAACAATTGCTGTTAAAAAGCAGGAAGCAAAGCAGCAGTGAGGGCATATGTGCATTCACGTCATGTAAACCTGATGCTGACCAGAGGGAGCCAGCCCACACCTTTCTCCCTGCCCAGGAAAGCCCCACAGCGACAGGATGCCACCTGACCTTATTGCCACTTAAGGACAGGGTTAGCCCTGGCCACATCACCAGTGTGCAGGAGCAGGCAGCCTCCTGTTCCTGAGTCTCGGGCAGAGCGATGGTCCCTGCGTTCCAAGGAGCATGTGGGGAAGCAGGAGTGGGTGGGGGGTGGCACTGCTCTTCTGCTGCCCATCTGCCACTGCCCACCAGCACGGATGCCCCTTCTGCCAGAGCAGAAGTGCCTTTAACTGAAGAGCAAAAGGGGAATCCAGGAGAAGGGGTGTTTCTGATACATTTGCTCCCAGGTCCACGTCTCTGTGCATTGAGTGCTCGATGCTGAGAGCAGCTGTAAATTAATGGTGGGAATAAACACAGGCTTTGCCTGCATGATACAGATATGATCCAGGGAAAACAATACTGAAAACGGTGTTAAAATTGTCACATGTGGGACACATATAGTAGAATTGAAAAAAAAAAATACGCAGGAGTCACAAGCAGATGTAAATCCGCTTGCTAATATGTCTTGAAGGCAGTGTCAGCGGTGTTTTGGTGATAGCTGCTTCTGCAGCAGAGCAGGCAGCGTGAATGCAGTGCCCACAAACTGCTCAGAGCCCGTAAGTAAAAGGCAAATTAGCTTTGCACAGACCTGTGGAGAGAAAAATATAAGCTGAGGAAATAACAAGCGAGTGATGTGCACTCTGCACTTCGCTGAATGCAGAGCAACCTGGAAGTGCTATGAAGATTTGGAAACTTGAAATTGTTAACCAAAGAAACAAGCAATTGGTTTTTTAGTTCATGTTAGGCCTTTTACTTCATCTGTCTCAATTAGTTTTCCGCCTTCAAATGAGGAGCATTTATGTCATAGATAAAAACTTGTGTCGACCATCTCATCCATCCTTCTGTATTTTCCTTCAAAATCTCATCTAATTCCATCTGCAATGATCTCGTCCATTATTCACTTTTTATATTTCGGGGCTGCCTTTTCCCATATATATCCTCAACCTTGCATTTAGTTTCACATATACAGCAAAGCCAGTTTATTGTTTTTTCCACAATACTGGCTGAAAACTGTCCTTTTTTAAAGTTTGTAGAATACTGGTGCTGGTGGTGGATGATACTGGACTGCTGATGTGTGTAACTTTCCAGCTGAACTTCTGTCTCATTGCCATCTTTGCTGCTCCCATTCCTTTATTCTTGGGTTTTGATCAAGACCTTTTTATTTATTTTCACAGTTCCTATGGGATCCTTATATTTAATTAGAATTGTTAGTAAAGAATTTCAAATCACAGGCATTGGAATATTCAGTTCACTAAACACCACTTTGAAGGATTTTTGTCTTTTTCTCCACATCTGTGGAGAAAACAAGCATAATAATATTCCCATACATGAATCCATGTGTGTCTGAAAGCTGTCAGCCTGTCAGGGATCCTCCCAAGTCACTGGCTGTTTATCATCCAGATACTCTATTCCAGGTAGCAGCACCCTTTTCTTCTAAGCAACGAACTGAGTTACAGAGGAGCCTAACACCAGCCTGCATATATCACATTTTGGCCAGCCTTCTTCAATGTCTATCATATCAGGGGTTAAGCCAAACAAATAAAAGAACAATCAATTAAAATGGCAATCAATAAAAAATGGAGATTAATTAGTTTAAATAACTGAGATAACCAGAGAACAACTCTGAAAGCTGCTTACAGTGGTAGTAAATCCTGTTAGCCCTTTAGTTTTAATGCTCTCACCTCAGCAGCAATGCAGCGAATCTGACAGAAAGGAATCATTGCTTTATGGATATCCTTATTTGTGCAAATTTCCTTTCACTGAAGCAGTCTGAGTTCCCATGCTTCTTCATTCACTGGTCGGGCAGTCCTCCTGAGCACCCAGGTCAGCCCTGTGACTGGGAGAGGGCAGCTTGTTCACATCTGTTTTCAGCTGTCTGCCAGCATCCCCCTCCTCTTCCCTCAGTGCAGCATTTTTAGTAATTGACATAAAAACAGTCTCGTGCCATCACACATGCATCTGCTTTCAGATCTGGGTTTCCAAAGCATGTGTTCAGATCCAGTTTTCATGCATCACTGCATTACAAGGACTGCATTTGCATAGTCCATTTCAGGTTGCTAATCTTTGTTTAGATTTTTCACCCTGTGACCAAAATTATGTCTTTATACATGTATGTCAAGGTAGACTAAAGATGTATTTTCCCCTTTCCAGGCCTTCCATGATCAAATGATAATTGGTTGTAGCTTTTCTGCACACCCTGACTCCATCTTTTAAATCAAGTCCTTTGAGCAACAAGTTCACGTTACCCAGTAGGAGTTTGTAGTTGGCTGTGTGAAAGATGAGGTTGTCTTGTATCTTTTCAACAAATGCATGAGTCCTGAAGATAAGAATTTCATTCTATGCTGCATCCATGTTTTTGGGGAGGGCAGAAAAAGCTCGTGTGTGGGGTATGAATGAGGGTGTCTAAAAAGAGGGGGCTATCATCTTGAACTGAAGTCAGCACCTCTGTGTTTTATGTCAGATATGCTTGGAGTGGTTTGAGTCCAGTTAGCAGTAGTCTGGTTTAGATTAATTTCTTTTCAGTTTCAGTATCTTTATGGGAAAAAGAGGCAGATTCATCACGAATCTGCCATTCATCATTTTGTGTCATGACATCATAATCATCTGAAATCATGGTATAAAATAGCAGTTAATTTTTTATTGAAATTACATTTAGTCTTGCTGGTAGCTTCTTTTCCTTCATATCTTTTTCCCTTGAAAGAACAAGATGGCCAGCAGATGTAAAGGCTACCACCTGGAAAAAGCTTTCTTACATGTGCCTTTTCCTGCTTGATTTCTGAGCTGTGAAGAATGGTGCATCAGTGTTGCTTAAGTCCAGCATTTACGTTCATACTATAATGCAAAGCAAAATCATTAAGGTCACAGACTTCCTGCTTTGACATGAGAAGTAACCTTTCCTTATGTTATCCAGCACTTTGTGTAAAAATGTTTGATGTTTCACTGGGAGATGTTGTTAATAGCAACTAAAGCATTTATCTTAATGACATCATGTCTCTTAATCAGCAAAAGATCACAGTAACCTTTTGAGAAATCAGAGTACATCAATATCCCTATAATTCATTCCGCCAATGTCAAACTTCTCATGTACAAAATATTTTGTCTGCATTTCTGTAAAGGAAAGAAACATGTCATCATCTAAATTGCAGGCTTAAATGAAGGCCTAAGATGAAAATAATATGGGTCAGATAATATTTTAAGGCTGTCAACTCATATTGGTTCATCTTGTTCTGTCTGTGGATGCCCAAGTACAGTTGGCAGATACCAGTGCTGCATTTTCTTGCTTTTCTGCTGTCGTAACTAGAGATCAGCAGGGGTCAGCTGTGCACTTTTCAGCCCCAGAATGCCAAGCAGCCTTTGACCAAATCCACCGTGTTTTCTGAAAAGAAGAATGAGCATGCCCTTGTATTTTAGCCTCTTGGTGAAAAGTGTTCAAAATCAGCCTTTGGCTTTACTGTTGTTCTTCCAGCAGGAGAACAGCTTGCTGTATTTTGAGTTTGTTCAGTGTTCTGAAGCCATTGGTTCATAAGGATTAGTGAAACAAGCTCTAGATGAGAACAATTAAAAATTGACATCAGAATATCACTAGTCCATTGAGGATTAAGGCAGTTTTGGAATTGGAAGTGAGATGAACCCTACTAATGCTTTAAAGGCTCATTAGCTGATCTTGTGGTGGACACTGAAAATGTGCAGAAAGCCCTGAAGAGCTTACAATCAAAGCAGACAAGATAAGGCAAGAAGGAATTTTAAATATGAATAAAAGGGGGAAGATTAAAGTCCATAAAGAAAATTAGTTCCACTTTTCCTTTTTCTTCCTCCTTCAGTGTGCAAATAATCAGATTTGTAACACAGATCTTGTGACACAAATCCTGACTGGCTGGTTTTGCTGATGTTCCTTTGCATGTGAACAGATTCTGGCTCAAAGCCCATCTCGTTTGGAGCTTTCATAGGCCACAATTAATTGGGAGCCAGGGCTCGGTTCCAAGTAATAGATAAGGGTTTTCTCGACACAGTGTGGACTATACTTTTCATTGAAAGGTAATGCTTCATTCTAAAGGCCAGAGTGACCCAATAATATTTCCTCAGTAATTAGAGTTGTGCAGGCTAATGCTTTCTAGAAATTTTATTTCTTGTTTTTCTCCATCAGATCACCAAGAATTGGATGAATTGTTAATGTTCCTTCTCTTTTTCTTTTCTTGTGGTACCACTGTAAGGAGCTTGAAATAGAAAGGGTGAATATTGGTGAGGTTTACAGTGAGTGTAAGTATATGGACAAGGAGTACTTGTGGTCTCAAAACCTCAGTTTTTCTACATTCCTCAAAGAGCAAGCACCTTCCCCTTGGGGAAACAGATGGTGCCTGCACAGCAGGATTACAGAAGGAAATGGGTTATAATGGAAAGTGAGAGGTGGAAGCTTACTCTTCTGCAAAATCCAGGCTCTGCCTTCACTTTGGAGATGGTGGTACTGGTTTTGTTATCTCAGTGCTGGAGTAATTTAGTGCCTTGTGGGGAAAAAGGAGCTGCTGCGGGCAGAGCTGAGTTACACAGCTGATCTCTACTTGGTACTTGAAGAACACGTTTAAAATCGATGGTGATCCTTATGTGTGTGTAGGAATTGGTGTGTAGTCACACTAAGGCTCTGTCCACCCCCAGAACCAAAGGAGTGGGACAGAAACGTTTGTTTCTGTTTCCTCTTACTTCCCTATTTAAGCTACAAGAAAAACAAGCTGATTTTAATAAAAATGAATGAAATGAGGTTCATGACAGCAGTGCTGCATAACACCAGACTTAAGCTCCACACTCAAACTCCACTTTGATGTGTTCTCATCTGAGCTGGTAAGACCTAAGCTTGAGAGACACAGCCTCAAACTGGGAATGAGTGCATCCATTCATTGTATTCTTTGTAGATCTTGCAACAGACGTCTGAAGTTGATCAAGGCCCACTCTAAAATCTTAGGAGGGTATAATTGGTAGAAAACCAAATAAAAACGGTAATTGGAAAAACAGATTTCTTGGGAGGGGGTTTACTCTGGGACAATGTGAGATACCCAAGGCACATATGACTTCCCAATAGCTTGCCTTCCCCTGCACATATTTGTGATGCCCCTCTTCCTTCTGACCCCTGCCTACCTGTGTTTGTCTTTTAACATCACTACCTTGTTATCCTTTCACCATTGTGTGGTGATCCAGGAACCCAGACCAGAGAGTGAACAGGAGGAGCACACTGTGGCTTCCCAAGCACAGTCAGGAGGGCCGCTGCTCTTCCGTGCAGAGGTTGTAACAGGCACCAATAGTCTGATGATTGTTCTTCCTGAAACAGCGTGGCACAATCTGGTTCTCCTATCTCTGTTGCAGTGTCTGAATATCCCTGTTGGACGAAGCAGGGTGTTGGATTTTGTGACTATTCTTTAGCTGTCAGTTTTGCCTACAAGCGTGCAAACCCTGCAGCCCTCTGAAATCAGTGACATGATTGTATATGACAGTCATTAGTGGGTGAAACAGAAATCTGTCTGTGAGCATCTGTTTTGAGGGAGCCAAATATAATTAAAGTTTAACCATGCTGCATTTGCTCTTTTATTTGCTGGGACCCACTCCTTCTTAGGAGTCACAGTGACATTTCTTGAGGTCCTTCTAAGGACCTCATTGCTGCATTTTGTAATTATATATGTGTTTCATATAAGTGTGTTTTGTATTACAGCCTGGATCAAACAAGTTTGTTCAGAAATTCCCTTGAGGATAATGAAACTCTACCTTCTTGAGTATGTTCAAGCTTTTCCCAAAGGGAATACTTTCTCGTTTCAGGTTGTTCTGAATTTGGACAGTCATCTTGCATTGATATATTGCATTTTATCAGTTATATTTCCATGATGCTCTTTGAGCAACAGGACGGATTAAATGTGGTTTTATTCTGTAATTAATTCTATATACTTGACAGTAAATATATAATGTCTTAGCTTGGTAAGTGGTACTTGGTAGGATGTAATGCAGAGATCGATGATGTAGTCTTCCTAGTCAGGAAATGTCTCACAGCATGGTTTCCAGTTTCTTTTCAAGGGAGAATTGATCAGGTATTGAATTATGCTAGGAGGAAAACACTCAGAGCAGCATCCGTGGTGCAAAGATCTTACTCAGGACTTGGAGAAACTCTGTGTAAAAGCTTGTCTTGAGCTCAGCCCTACCAACAAATACATAGAAAACTTTGTTTTATTTCTAATATTTTAAACCTTCTAACTTGACTTCATTTTATCTTGAGTGAACATGATCATCTGTTTGTTATGGTCACCTCTATGTTACCTGATGTGTCTTTATCCCTCTGACTATGCTTTCTGAGTACAATCATTCATGTTACACTCATGACTTGCAGGGCACTTCCAAGATGCAGAAATGCTTTAAAGAAATTATAATTACTTTTGAAAAATCCTTTCATTTTTCTCTGCTATTCCTTGTATTACTAGTTTATTGATTTAGTTACATTTAAGATGGGTCTGTGTATTTAATTTTAGATGTATGTGTCACTTTTTTACTGCAACTCTGAAACTTTAAATGAGTAGGAAATAACCTTAAACAGGAGTAGGAAATAAGTTCCCATTCCAGCACCTAATGAGGTAAGTTTTTGAGGTTTTGCACAGATTCTGAAATAAGCACTGTGTGCACTGCCTTAAGATTAGGTACTTACCTTCCCATGTATTGCCAATGGAGAGCAATAGCTGTCTTCTCAAGGGATCTCTTCATGTCCAGTTTAAGTCCCTAAATTTACCTCCTTTTAACTGGATGGTGAGTTTGAGAATGTTTTTAAAGAGCCTGCTCTGAGGGGGCAAACAAGGTGGAATTAAGCCCTCTCTGTGGGTTTTTTTGCTGATGTCTTTAATTGTTTCTTGGGGCATCCGTTGTAATCATTTTTCTTTGTGAATTTTCTTCCTGAGCTCTCAGTGCCTCACTGTATTATGGATTTATCCATGCAAGGCACAGAATGGTGGTGTGGGATGCACAAGTCTCTTGGAGATATTTTTGAAACAAAGTTCTTCAATCCAGCCTTTCAAAATAGAAACGATTAAAGATGAGAAGAATGCTTGCATTTTTGCAAGTACTACATATTTGCACTGTTTCACTGAACGACTCCCATGCTGCTTTTTAATATTCCTGTGCTGGATTTTTGATGAGTGATGCTCAGCTTGAAAAAGGCTTGAGCTGCAATTCAGAAAACTTCATGCGGCTGGTGAAGGTCCCTCTGTGGCAGATGGGTACCTGTCAGGCCACTGGGTGAGGGAGAGCCCTCTTTCTCCTTAGGATGCAAAAACCCTCAGGGTGTTCTAGCGTTACCTCCAATGAAATTTCCTTTGCCTGTTACCTTTCTTTAAAAGTCTCCCTTATCAGGTGCTCCATCAAGTTCTAAGGCTGCACTGAATGATACAGGGATACCAAATTCTGTTTTTAGCTGAGCTGCACCTGTCTTAGAGCCAGTGGCTCCTTGGTGAGAATCTATGTGAATGCTCCAGTTTTTGTCTCCTCCATTGTTTAATCTTTTTATGGTACACCCATTGCTGCCTTGATAAAATGAGACAATGATATTTTATTTAAGTTGGGTTCAGAGGGATCATAAATAAAACCTCAGCATGGGTAAGAGTATTATAATCTAGATCAGGGAGTTCATTATCTGAATAGATAAGCTTGGACTGAAGAACCCAGCCAAAGGCTGGGAACTGCACTGCCATGCATGTGCACATCTCCTGGGGCTGAGAGTGTTGTGTTTCTGCCAGGCTTTCTTTTTTTTTTTTTTTTGGCAACCCTTTTCATAGCGCTTGTACTAAGGGTTTAACAAAACAGAGTTTTGGATTTTGGGGCAGTTCACTTGCTTGATACATCACCTTGCTTTTTGTGTTCGAGTAGCCGATAATTATTCTCAATCTTAGACTGCTTTTGGCCAGATGGGTTATTTTTAAATTGCATCTGTAGGTGCAAGATACCATCACAAAATTGCACGTGTAAATGTCTAAGTCTATGTGGGTGTACCTGTTTTGCTTCCGTCTCTTAAAGCACCAAGGCAGCCCTTAGCTGTTCTGTTGATTTGTTGCTTTGACCATCTGAAGCTCAGAAGGCTCTCAACTTCAGCTTGCAGAGGAGTCTGTGTGTTTACTCTGGCTCTCAGGCTGTGGAGGAAGCTCCTGACCTTGGAGCCAGCCCATTTTCTGAATATTTTTTACCCTTTACAACACCTTTGACCTGAAAGATTTTCAACTGGTGCACCCTTCTGGTCGTGGGGATTTCTTCAGTACCTGAATTGCAGCATACTCAGGGGCAGCTGTTAAGTTCAAGACAATAACATTTCTCTCCTGTTTATGTACTTTCAAAACATTTCTCTGAATATCCTGAGATCCTACGACACCACAGGAGTATGAACTTGCATCTTCCGTCAGGCATGGGAGAATACCAAATCACTTCTCTCTAAACTGTTCAGTTTTCCAGGCCAGCAGTGATTCCATGATTCTTATACTGAGTGAAATGAGGGGAAAACACAAATACAATACATTTTGGCTTTATTTTCTTTGTTTCCTGCTCAGCCTTCCATAACATAAGAATAACTGAACAAGCTTTTACAGGAATCACTTTTGGGTAGGAAAACAGTAATTTCCCAAGGAAAACTGTTACATAGCCACAGCTTTAATTATCCTGAGCAGCCGCAAGAGTTCAAAGCAGAAGTATCGAATTTCAAATAGAAGTATAATAAATTAAACATTGATTTGTACCCGTCCTATGTATATGTCAGGCACTAAGGAGTGCTATTTTGCCTATACATATATAGACGTGCTTATCTAGAGAGAAAGAATCAATGCATAATTTGTTATATTTTTGTGTAAGGTGCTCTGAACTGTTTGAATAATCTTAAATATAAGCACACAAACACAGATGGCTTGGTTGTTCTGTGTTTGTTTAGCGTGATAAAGCTGTCATCAGCTGCTGTCTAGTTCAGCCACACTTAATCATCCCTTGATGGTCTTGTTGCATGAGCAAAACCTGGGTTGTGAGTATCTGGGTTTGTGAGAACATATGGAATATTTGGCTCTGATGCTGGCTGTTCTCACACTTTGATGAAGGTTTCTGCCCCCCCAAAGAGACAGTGAAATGTCCCGTATGGATGCTCCCTTTTGCTTCAAAGCAAAGTGAGGCAGGCTTATTTTAATCCATTTGTGAATTATGTTCACATCACGCCTGCTGCCCTTGCACCAAAGGGGAAGAGAAACACATGTTACTTCTCTTCCTTGGGCTCCTCTGTGGGAACAGTAAATCCTAGAAGATGGCTGAAATACTTGCTTGGTGATACTGAGTTCTTAAGCACTCAAGATTTGCATGTGATTGAGCTTTTATTCTCTTGATGATATTCAACAAATAGTTAATGTTGGATGGAACTTCCCTTAGCCCAATGAACACTACTCGTCAAATACTAGAAATTAGGAAATCATCAACATTATTTCACCTTCCAATTTTTATTCTCTTGACTATTGTGTGATTGGCTCACTCATGAGACAAAAATGCAACGGAATAGGATTAATTTTTAAGCAAATTGTGCCTCTTTAGTTATAAACTGCTACTTACAGAATGAGTTGAGGGGAATGTACAGTCTGTAGGTTGTTCAAGCCATGTGTTGAGGCTGATATGCCTGATGGGATCATGATGGATGCCAGCCTGACACATGTTGGTATTCTATCAAATGAAGTGTATGCAATAGGCACATTTGGTAGTCTTCCTTTCTTCCTGGAAGCAGCCCTCTATTTTACTTGATCTTTATGCTGGCTGCTACCCTTAACACCTCCAGACATGAAGAGGACTAGCATTGTGTCAGATTTTTCTCCTTTTTTTTTGTCCAGCTCAACTGGAATACCTTGTTTTTGTTGCCTCTCAGGCTTGTTGTGTGTCTTGAACTAGGTGCCAAGTACGCAAGCAAAAATGTTTACAAAAATAGCCTTAAATAAGACATGAGAGATATACCTCAAAGATTCTCTCAGCATACCTCAGCCCTCCCCACTTTTTTGTTTGTGAAGATGTAATGCAACATGAGAATGAAAGGGAAAGAAAAAATAAATAGGAAAAAATGTTGGATAAAAATGCTGCATAACCAAAATAACATTGCTCACATCATTACCAGTTTTCTCTCTCTGCTGTTTTTTCAGAGAGTCTGATAGAATATATAAGCTTAAGGAAAATAATCTTTATGGAATAAGTTGAATCTATTAAATTGTTTTAATTTCCATTCTGAGGCTTTTTGTTGGATGCCTGCAAGTATTTTCCATGAGAGAATTAATTTCTGGAAGCCATCATAGAATAATATATTTCCCAGTGTGTTTGCATTATTACAGTGACCTAACTCTTATCATATTTGAAGATAGGTTCAAGGTAGCTATCTCAAAGGTGCTGAAAATGAGGCATTTATATCACATCATTAGAGCAGACCTGCAGTGGTTCTTCTCTCAATTAATATATCCCAACTTGTCTTTGCAGTACAGCCATCACTGTGTAACATAAGATACATGAGATCTATAGTTTGAAAGGTTTGAAAGCTTTTGAGTCTGCATGAAATTGTAAGTAATTTCTCTGATGAAATAGAGCTAAGCCTGTTAGTGTGGCTTAGTTAGATCTCAGCCAATTAATTTTTCATGGGCTGTGTAGCAGGGATTGGAGGAGCATGCAAGATTTTTTTATTGCTCCTGGGTTTTGGTTTGAGCAGTGGTCAGCAAATGCAACATAGAGGAATTTCTGTGCTGTTATGTTTCCTCTAGAGGAATAAGATGATGTCCAAAATGTTGCATCCTCCTAGTTCCAGCTCCTAACACCTGCCCCTTAAAATTCTTTTAGTGTTTGTAAAAAGCATTCACATAGGATACGGCGATTGACAAAATTCTTACTTTTGGCCATGCCTGAAGTCTAAGGATTTAAACAATTTTTCATCTGGAAGTAGTTCTACTTTTGAAATTGTGTCATTACTTCCCTTGTTGTGAATGGCTGCCAATTCCTGTCTCTCCACACATCCCCCCACACCCCCCTGGAGAACAGCCTAAGAATCTCGTTAGGCTAAGGGAAAGGGAGCAGAAGGAAAATCAAAATATATATGAAGGTCAGTCTCCTTCTTTGCTACCCAGATATCTTGCCACATCACCAAATTGATAATGAGGCATCACTGTTTTGTCAGAGATGAATAGGGCTGCAAAGATTACAGTGGAGGAAGGGTCTGAGCATCCCTTTTCACTTTGAGAAATGGGATTAGGCTTTGTTCAATTATTTTCTGATACATTCATTCTTGAGTTCTGCTCTTTGGCTTTCCACTTGCACCTCATAATTTGGCTTTTCTGTTCATGGTGGGAATGCCTTTTCCTCAGTGGATACAAAGTGCCATTACAATCAGCTTGTGTTACTCTTATTGTCCTCTTTACCCTCTGACACGTGGAAAGCCACTTACTCTCTGCCTAAGAACTGAAACTGCCACTGATACCATGCAGCCGTGTACTTGCTTCCTGTCAGTGAAACATCCTTAGAGAAAAGCTGTCCCTTGAGATGTCAAAATGTTATGCCAAGGTACTGTTCCTTTCCCCCCCCGCAAGATTTTTTTTTTTTTTTTTTTTTTTTTGGTGTGTTGGTTGGTTGATTGATTTGGGGTTTTTTTGTAATAGAGGAACTTGACACCAGAAAGAAATTGCCAGCCTGGATCAAAACAGGAGACGATTAAGTCCAGTTAAATCCAGTAGTCTGGCTTTGACGTCATCAATTCCAAAATTTTTGGGCGCAGTAAGTGGGATAATCAGTACCTCTTTCTTTTCACGTATTAGTAAAGAGGTTAAACTCAGAGGCTTGCTGTTTGAAGCTCTTCCAGAATCACATTCTGTATTAAATTTTTGCAGCTCTGCTGATTGCTCTTATCTCTAAAGGAATTCCTGTTCTCCCTGAGTTTCCCAGTATGACTACACATGGTCTGAAATGTCCTCTGTTTTGCCATTTTGGGAAATTATAAACAGATTTTAATAGCTCCTAGTGATAACATTGATGGTTAGTTTTATAGCTTCCCACTGAGGTTTTCCATTTTGATTAATGCTTGTCTTTCTGGGTCCCTCTGTTTATATTTTCATTTTATGTTTATGTTCTCCTGGAAGCATGAAAGTTGTAGCTGTACATGGGGGCCAGATATCTTCTCCTCCAGTGTGGTGTCCAAAATAGGATGTTAACATCAGTTGGATTAGTTATAGAAGGTCAGCTAGTGCTGCTTTAATAGTTGTTCTATGGGCATTCAGATAGTTTAAAGCACAGCCTGCTTGACTGCCCTGCACGCTTTTGTTATATCCACCACTCCCTCCAATTTACGGTATACAGATTCAAAATATAAATTATGTGTGACTTAGAGTTGTGGCTTCTTCATAGAAATTTGAATTTCCGCTCAATGCTGACAAAACTTACTCTTTTCCTTGGTGCATCATTCCTGGCATTAGCTGGAAAGAGGGGAGGAATTCTTGGGACCAGGCGTGGAATGAGAAACTTCTCTGTATCCTTTTGAGACTTGTCAGCTACTGTCAGCTTTTTTTATTAAAAAGGCTTTTGTTTGTTCTCAGTCTTATGCACTTGGAAGATGAAATCCAACAGCAGTTGGTCGAGAGTAATAGTTTAAAAGCAGTGGGGTTCTTTTGAAGTAAGAAAAGGTATTTCAAGGAGGCACTAGGCAGATGTAAATTGCGGGAGTGGAATCACAGCATGTGTATCATTAGGGTATCTTGGATGCTACCTATGCAGAAATATGAGAGTGAAACTTTCACTTACCTTCATGCCAGTTATCTACGCTGCTTTTTGCAGCTGATTCAGCAGGGGAACTTTCCACAGAGAGGTGCTCCAGCCTGCACAGGACCTGTGCTCATAAAAGTGATAGCTTAGGGCCAACAATCCAGCTGAGCCCAGTTCCTTGTGGCAATACCTTAGTTAAGGGAAACCAGTTTCTGCAGCCAAGAGCAAACTCAGAATTGAAGTGCCTGCTGCAGCATCTTGGAACAGCTTGGGTTGTTCCTTCCTGAATATTGAGACACCTATTGATGAAGGCAACTCTTAGTGTGTGTGATTCAACCTCAAGGCTCGAACCTCTGGCATCTGAGACACTGCTGATACGGAACAACTTTGAACAGTGCTATCATCTAAAAGGACAAAGACGTATCTAGCCTAGCATGGATTGGGAAAGCAGTGGAGGGAGTAATGCACAGGTCTTAGGAATATAATGGATTGGAAGAAAAGCAGAGGTTGTTAAAATGGAAAGTTTTAAACAAGATGAAAACAACAGGTGAAATCCTGATGCCTCCATGTTGGAGTGAAAATTTTCCATTGCCACTGGTAGGGTGAACATTTTGACAAGTATATTTTGAAAATAAGCAGCTGTTTTTTCTAAGCTCGTCAACCTAAGACTGTTATTTCAGAGTGAATCTGAATTAATTAAAACGAGAATTTGAAGTTAACTGCATAAAACATTTACATGGATTCTTCCTCTTCAGAATTAGATGTATTTAATTAAATTAAAGAGGATTGCCTTAGGTGGTGGTTAATTTTGTGCGTGGGTTTAATGCATTCAAACTAATCCACTTGCAGTGAACATAGAACAAGTGTCCTGATTGTCACTGTGGACCCAGTCTTTACTGGGTGATACTCTGGCAAACAGTGAACAGAAGAACTTGGTTCTCCAGATATTACCTGTAAATCAAAAGTAGCCAATAGGACATCTTCATTTACAGTGCATGCTTTAGATAAAGAGAATATATATATGCACATTTTTCTGAGACAGAAGAGTATTAATGTGGGGAAAATACTGGTCATGTGGGGTATCTCTTTAGTAAAAAATATTTATTTAAAAAGAGCTTAAGAATTAAGATGTTGTTGTGATGGATTTGTGAACCCATATATTGCAACTGCCTTTGGCAACTGTGTCAGATTAATTTGTGACTGCAGGTGGAATGTTTTCAGACGCAAATACACACTGCAGTGATCACATGCTACCAGGGCAGAAGGAACTAATAATTCCACTTTATGTATTCAAATTATACCATCATGTGAAAATATGCTATCTAAAATTTAACAAAAAAGAAACACTGGAAAGTTAGATATTTGGAAGCAATAACATGGATTTTACAGAACAACACCTGAGCTGTGGTGACATTTCACTTCTCAGCATCCCATTCCTAGAGTGATGCCTGGTGAGACCAGGGCAAAGATACAGCAGAGCTGCTCAAGGCGTTGCTGAGGTTTCTTCGTTTCTTACTAGAAGATTCTGCTATGCTTTCAAATATCTATGCCAAACCTGGGTTCCCAGTAAGATAGCAGCAGCTGAGTGTCACAATTCTCTAGCTGACTATGAAAAAATGTCAGACACTTGATTCTCAAAGAAATGGAGTGATGTTATTGCTAAGGGATGGATTTTATGTGATGCTGCTTAAGAATGCTATCATACTTACAGTATCAGTGACTGGTACCTGACATGCTGTTTTCCATTCCTGTGAATCACTTTGGATATAAAATAGGATTTTTCTGCTAACTAGAAAGTGTATCACAGAACTGCTCAAGAGCCTGCTCTCCTCATGACCCCAAAGCATGCCAGTGGGAGGTATCCGGCGCAGTGGGTGTTCTCATTACCACTTGACATTTTGCTGTTTGGTTTTCTGCCTGTCGCTATTTAATGATTTCAATTCTTTCTTTGCCAGTCCCAGAAGCCATTTAGCAAGCGATGTACTATTAGTGCTACTTAACAATGTCGACACAGTCACTGGGAAAGGAGTTTCATTTCCAAACAGTGTGCTACAGCATTACCCCTCGCCATCTGCTCCTGTCATGTCCCTCACTGTCATGTTTCCCAGTGAACCCTTTGCCCTGGCCTCCTCGCCCTGTGCTTTTGGGGAGGGTGGCAGCCTTGCCTGAACTATAAATACCCTCTGAGGCTAAAACAGACTGCAGGTCACTGTAATGGCAGTGACATGGGTGAAGGTTTAGCATGATGTAAATTGGCATATATTTGCTTTGTAGAGGCACAGGCAGAAAAATAGAGCAGTCACAGAGAGCACTGCAGGTTTCTGTCCTTAGCCTACTGTTAATCACAGGCACTTCACGACTCCCATTAGTGTCAGGTCTGGAGGTCTTACAGCCTTTAATGTAAAATCTCAAATAAGACTTCAGAGGGAAGATACTGTACCTTTTGGGAGAACGAAGACATCAAGACTGAGGATGAGATTCATTTCACTGAATTTAATCTACCAAAAAGATAGATTGCCATTGATACTAATCATCCATGCTTCCCTCTCTCCTGTGGAGAGATGGCATATCTCCCAAGGATGATTTACATGACTCTAATCACTGGGCAGCCCTGACTGTTAAGTGGCACCAAGAGTCCAGACTGAGAAGGATGCTCAGCTTCAGATGAGCTCAGATAGAGGCTGGACAAGTTCATGGTAGCAAAATTCTTTGCCAGTTATTAAATCCATAGCAATAGTATCTGGCTTCTGAACTTCCTAAGCTGAAAACAGTCAAAGGCTGTGAGTTATTAAGGGGTAGTATCTTACATGTTTCTCTTGTGCTGTTACTCTCCTAAGCATCTATTTATGGCCACTGTTGGAGCTAACACACAAGGGAGATGGACTTTCTGTCGGACACCATATGGCCATTCCTCATGCTCTTATGTGAGGCCGCTGTAGCAGTGAGAAGGGGGAATGCACAATTAGCAAGAGATGATTTCTACAAATGGGAAATTGGCAGGAATGTTTATTTCCAGATCTGTGGTGAAGTGCTACTGACCTACAAACAGAAAAACTGGAAGTCAGTCTTACAGAAAGAGCCTGTGCCAGGTGCTGAATGTCAGTGCTTTACATCAGGTCACCTCAAGCCTTTCAGAGATTCAGATGAGCTGTTTCACCATGTGTTCCCCTCAGATGGTGCAGACAGCTTGTTTGAGCTTTAGACAGTACAAGGAGATTCAGATTTGACATCATTTACAGTGTGCTGTGTAGCTGTGCTGCTACACGGATGCTCCCTGCCTTTGTGACAGCACCAGGGGAACTAACAGGGTGGAAGCTTGTCATTTCAAATAACTCATTGAGAGTACAGAATGTGTGGCCCAAAACCCAGGTATCAATCACCAGAACAGCACTTATGACCTCCCACTGTCTTGGGCACATGCACATGTGTGTGTACCTTTATACTTGGGATGATTGTTCAGTTGAAAGATTTTGCGGAATTGACTGTCCTAAATGCTGATAGCTTTAAAATGGTTTGCTAAGGAGGCGAGCACCTCTGATTGAGCATTTTTTCTGCCAGTATGGTAAATATATTCCTGTCATTTGCTGCAGAGATCTGTACTTAGAGTCTCTGTAGCTGTTACATGGCATCATCTCTGCATAAATACACTTCTGTTTGAAGTCAGAGCTGCCTTTTATGGCAATCTCTACATAAAAAGAAATTTTGATTAAAGTGACAAATGTTTTCCTTATCAAACCCCAAGACATAAAAAAGGCTGGTGGAATTGGATTCAAAACATCAAGCTGGGCTTTCAAAATGGAAGCTTTTGCTCTTTTTTAAACCACACCGTGTTGAAACTACCAGCAAAAATCTTTGATGCAGGGAGAACGTATAAAACTTTACTTTTTCAATTTCTTGCTTGGTTTCTTGTAAACTGCTTTTGTCTAATCATATTTGATATCAAAGATAATTGTATTTAATGTGGATTAGGTAGCATGACATATCTACGGTGGTCTTTCATCATTCTCTGTTTAATTTTGAATGTGACATGGTATTTTCCAGTACAGATGAAATTTCTTCAGCAGTCAGCTTTGAAAAAGAGCCTGTCTTTTATATCTCTGTAAAACGTTATGCATGGCAAGCAGAAAAAATTACTTCATTCTCAGACTATTCAGTCTTTGGTGTAGTCTATAGATTACAGCCAGTATGGAGAGGAGAGGAGAGATGGTTTATCCTCGCATACTGTCCAGTTCAGCAGCCTTCATAGCACAGCCACACACAGCCAGAATGGGTGTAGTTTGGTACCAAGAGGAGAGGTTACTCAGAAAATCAAAATGGGATGCAGGAGATGAAGGACAGGGTGTTAATGGAGATGATTTTTCAGCCCAGTGAGTATTTGACAGGGCAGTTTAGGGCTGAGCGTATAGCAGTCTTCTGTGGTATGGCTGAATGAAGGCAAGGCTTGTTCCTCTATTATTCATGGGCCATGGTGACTTTGGCAGTAGTGTTGAAGTTAAAGTAGAAGAAAGCCCTATTGAGAAAGGTGAAAAATAATACCAAAACCCCAAAGGCACTTACTAATAGAGTGTAAAACAGGAGATTGTGTCTAAAGGTTGGAGGATGACAGCAGCAGTGTGGAAACCACTGTGAGGAAGGAAAGGTTGGCTGGTGTTGCACCAAGGGTGTTTCTTAAAGACAATATTCCCAGACTTTTTTTCAGCTTTTCCTGAAGCCCTGGACTCCTACCTGATCTGAAAGTGGAATGTAGGTAGGATGCACTGATGTCTAGGTTTTAGTCATTGCTCAAGATCAAACCAGTCATCGATGCCATGATGGAATTTTTTCATTCTGGACAAGCTGGAAGAGAGATTTAGACATATGACTCTGGGGTTTTTTTTAATCCAATGAATCCATGGGTTTGGTCTATCTACCTACTACAGTCCTCACAGAATTTAGTTACAGAGTACTGCAGTGACTTGGGGCTTTACCATATCCACACTGCTTGTGCTCTTTTACAGGATATTCAGAAACCTGTGTCCTGATCATTTTTAGATACATGAAGTAGATGTTCTGCAGCTTTTTTTGAAACAATGTCATATACTTGCATGAGACTTGGAGCCTGCACTCAGTGGGTCAGGGAAGACTCTTCCAGCTCTGCATTCCCAAACATACAACAGACAAGAACGGAAGCAAAAAGCTTTTGTGTGAACCTTTTTTTAGTAGTAAATGGTCTTTATACTGCAGTAGGTATCCTGTTGCCTGAATGAGGACTCCATTCATTTGCAGAAGGATGTAATTTTATACCACTATGTAGAGGTAAAACAGTTCTTGAACCATGAAGACTATGTGTTATGATCTATGATGAATTTGGGAAGATAATTGGAACACGTAGAAGGACAATGTTAACAGTTTCTTCTTCTTTATCTTTTCCATATTGTATTGAGTAACTGCTATCTTACCCAGAATGTTTTCTGGTACCCCTGAGAAATCCACTAAGAGCACCAGAGTAACTTTGTCCTTCCCAGTAGGAGACGTCTGGTGTGGAAGAACTCCGAGAAATCTGCCATTTACTGCATTGTGATGGAGCCTTTCAAAATCCAGTTTGAAGTTTTCCATTGTATCAATTTATAAATCCTGGATTGTTGCAGTGGTATGCTTTGCAAGCGAAGTTAGTGCACTGAGTACACTCCACCTCTTTTACAGTAAAAACTTTTTACATGATCTCTACATAAACCAAGAGTTCGCTTCTGAGTGATACATGGAAGGAGAACAAATTCTCTGCATCAGATCCTCACTGTCATTGTGGAATGTCTTGCAGTGACATGATACCATTGCTGGTAGTCACAAAACAATCCTATTGCTATAAACTCACATTCTGGTATGTGAGTGCTATGTGTATCTCTTCTAAATGTATATGATTATTTAGGCTGACTTGAAGCCTGCATGGGAGCTCTTCTATTTATTTCATGTGTTATATATAGGTTTTCTGCAATAATACTGATTCTAACAGAAATGGGAGAAATTTTATAGCCTGTGGTATTCCTGACAGGTTAGCACCACGTACATGAAATCTCAGTTATTTTTGCAAGTTACCTTATGGTTAGTCTTTAATAATGACTCTGGGACAATGCAAAAGCAGATACTAGTTTTCAGTCTGATTTTGCCATGTTTTTCTTCACAGCTTCCTGTTATGGGAGGAGCCTTTATGGACTCACCCAACGAGGACTTTAGTACAGAGTACTCCTTGTTTAACTCATCAGCCAACGTCCATGCAGCCTCTTCCATGCAGAATCCACCAGAAGAGACATCCCGTTCTTCAAATGATGCCATATTGTTATGGATTGCAATAATAGCAACAATTGGAAATATTGTGGTTGTGGGCGTGGTGTATGCCTTCACCTTCTAGGATGACTGTCACTAGAACACTGGAAGAAAGGAAAACTTCAACAGTATTTGTCATGTGTATGTATGTATGTATGTGTGTATATATACATGTATATCTATATAAATACATATAGGTAGAGACTTTGTTGATTAAGTGCTGCCACAGTCCTGGAAATGAAATGCAAGTTAATCATGTTAAATCTTGATGGCAGAAAGTCTGGATGCAAATTGTGTGGAGGTGAGAGCTTTATTTGAGAACAGAGCCAATACCAATTTTGTATAGAAATGTAATAAAAGAGAGATCAACTTGGGTATAGTAAATACAGAGAGATATTTATATAGAAAGTGCTTATTTTCTACTGTAGATTTTTCTAGCAGCTCTTCTGCAGTTCGTCAGCTCTTTCTTTTTTTTTTGTGCATTTTTTACTGTGGTGTAACGTTGTATGGAATTGTTCCAGGTCATGTTTTCTGAACATCTTAATTTCCTAGATGGACCAAGTGGTTTGCATTGGCTCGGTTCTGATGAAGTCCAAGTTCATCATGTGTGAGTCTTCAGCATGGCCATAGACTCCTGGGCTGTGTTCAAAATCGTGAGTCTTAGAGCCATGACAGGCAGATGCAGGCTGTCTGTTGCTTGTCTTCCAGTATCAGTTGCTGGAGCTGATAATCAATAAAGTGATGCTGAACCTGTCTGCTGTTTGGGAGGAGGCACAGCTATTGCTGCTCTGCAGACCTTCCGCATTTCAGAGGAGGAAATGATAAACAGACCAGCAGCACAAGGTCCCATTTCTGTCTAGAGGTACTGGATTGCAGTGGTTTATGTGTGTCCCTTCCAGAAAACAAAAGCCTACGCTTTTCATCTCTTTTGACTGCAATCCAGATTTCTTACAGCAGCTTTGTACTTTCATAAGGTTATTAATGTACTGAAAGAATGGTGGGAAATTTGTGAAGTCTAATTAATAGTGAATATGTCTGTGAGAAAGATAAAATTGAAGGAAAGGTTGGGCAGTTCTGTGCTCATGAGGGGGTGAATTCAAGAGTCAGGTATGTTCTGGGATAGAAACTACACAAGAAAAGTAATGATGTGCAAGTACTTATATCTCAGTATTAATATATCTCTGGGTTCTGGTGGGAGTCCTGGAAGTGATTTTTTTATAGCTGCATTTAGGTATTGGTTCTGATTATCCTTTGGATTTGTTCCACTGAGAGGCAACATTTTTACTGCATTTTTTCCATGGGCAGTTCATTTTCAAGAGCTGTATCTTTTCAAGACAAGCTGTAGCCTTCTTTGCTTGAGAGATTATAAACTCTTGAGAAAAGAAAAAAAAAAAATCACCGCTGTTGGAAATCTTCATCTTCCCCCTTAAAAATGAAACATAAATACATAAAATGTATGCACTTTGAGAGCAGCAGACAAATTCTTCTTCTATGTCTGCAGGTACTGTCTAGGTTTTCTGTCTCATATAGCTACTACCCTACTTCCAGAAAGCCTTGTCTGCAGAGACTATTTTTGACGCTTGCCTGCCACTGAGCTTGAGGCTGGGCTAAGAGCTGCTGAATGTATAGAGAGGTTTGGATTTTCCTCTTTTCTCTTTAAGCCCGTTTTCCTGCAGGGCTGGTGGACAGTTACTTGAATCAAAGCAGCATGCCCCAAATCAGTATTTATACCCACTCAGCAGTCACTGTGTAGATTTTTTCCCTCTCTATGAACTGTCCTTTAAAGCTAGGAAAGATTCAAACAGAGCTAGCAGTGGGAAGAAAAGAAATTAGGTTATTTTGAGGCTGAGAAAAACAATTATGAGCTTCTGTGTTTGTTGTTATTTCCCTTTTTGGAGGCAGGATTTTGTGAAGATGGTTGAGGACAGACAAGACCTATACTGGGAAAAAAGTTTGAGAAGCCCAGTTCTGGAAGATCAGAGGGAAAGAAAGCAAAGTGTGTCTAATAAAATAGAGGTAGTCTTAAGAATGATAGAAAAAATACGATGTTCATTTCCTAAAATAGCTATTAATTCCTTCATAGCCAGAGGACAATGAAGAGCAGGGGAGCTGCATAAATGGTGTACCTTGTCTGTTTTTTCACCCCTCCTTATTCTTGCTGAGCAGAAAGGAAGCTGTTGGAAAGCTGCAGAGAAGTTTCCAAAGCAGAATTGAGCAGGACGAGGTCTGGTGTGTGAACATGCAGGCCCGTGAAAATACTGTTTAATGTAATGTACTGTCCCCAACCATTTTCTGATATTCTGTTGCCTTTGTAATTGTATCAGTTACTCATGGACTTCTCTTCGTTGTTCCTGCAGGCTGTCTAGTTAGGCCAGATCCCGCAAGCATTTTTGCATAAAGAGCAAAACATTTCCACCATGACTAAAACCAGTTTGACACGATGGTGCTTGCCCAGTGGGATTATTCTGCTGCCTAATGAATTTGCCAGTGGAGTGCTTTGCTTAAATTTCCTAGAATATTAATCTTAGTGCAATTAGCAATGTTTGCATCTCTCTCCCAGAGCACTGGACTAAACTCTTCAACCATGAAGAAAAGCATCAGAGTGAGAACAGCAAAGAACCACTATTCTGCTAATGAAACCAAGTGACACTTCTGTGTTGCTTTTCCCAAAGAAAATGCCCTACTTTCATGTGAAATTGATAGTAATAGCAGGAGTGTTGGAAAACAATGAGTTCCACCTCCTGCATCCAGATCATCATCATACATATTTTCATCGTTAGAGGCTGTGTTGTCAAGAAGGGCCAGACAAAACTTTAATTTAAGTAATTGGCTTGACAGAGTGACATGGCAAGCTGGGTGCAAGCAGCAAGTGCAGGCATTTCCTGCCTCATAGTTAAATTGCACACTAACTGTACAGCTTCTCTGACAGGGGAAAAAGTTAGTTTTAGGATGCAGGTACAAGGATGCTGCATGTGAGTGTCTGTGTGGAACATAGTCATGTATATTGAAGATCCCTAAATTGCAGTGGCCAGAGCTGGTTCAAGCCCTGATCTACTTTGATAGTGTCAATATGCACACTATGTTTCTGGATGCTGTGTTCTGGCTTCGTCCACGACAACCACATCTCTCTTCTGGGAGATTAGGGAAGGTTTAAATTAAACCATTGAGAAAGGGGACTAATCCTTCATTAAGTTCAGAGAAGCCACAGAGGGGAATGGAGAAGTGACTGAGTGGTGGATGTTTCACAGGTATGGTCCTGTGAAATATGTTGCCTCTTGAGCTGTCAGCACAGCTTGGCTTGGAGCACTGTAGCTTCTCATTTCTTTGGAGCCAGGCAGCTGGATAATTGCTGTCACTCACTGAGGAGTGATGAGGAAGCCGAAACACATTCCCCAGAGGCTGTTTTCTGAAGCCTTTCAATAAAATAAGAGGGTTCTGTACTTTGCTGAGCACTTTGTGTATCAGCCTGAGAAAAGGATTCCACTTGTAAAAGATCAGTGCTTCAATAAAAAATGCCTAGCACAGAGAGCAGTTAGAAAATCCTGATTGGAGTTCGTTCTGTGGTAGACGAAGCAAACCACTTTCTACATGCTCTGCCTCTAGAGGTGTTTTACCTCCAGCTCTGTTGTGCAATGTCATCATACAAAGGAAGCATCTGTTGTGCAATGTCATCATACAAACACAGGAAGCAACTTTGCCCTGCGAAGCTACTAATGAGCCATGGGAAGCAGGAAGACAAACTGGGGTGCCCTAATGACTCTCTTTTAGCCAAGGCCTCTAGCGGTCTGTGGCAACATACCAAATAATCAAACTCCCTCTAAAGAATTTTTTTTTCTCAAAGCAGCCAGCAGCTCAACACAGCAGCTATGCAGCCCCACAGCAAAGACTAAAGGCTGAGCAACTATTCAGGTGGGTGCAATGGCACTTTGGAAAGGAGAACTGAGTGGGCAAACTCACACAGCTATTCCTGTTGTATTTTTATCTGCAAGTAGGAGTCTGGGCTTGCCCACAGCATTAACACCCTGTATTTCTGTGTCAACACACTTACAAAACTGAAAAACTGATTTTGAAACTGATGCAATAGTAGCAGAGAGACTTGTCTGCTACAAATAATGTATTTAGACTTTTCAGTGGGCAAATGAGGTCATATATATCTCAGAAGTAATGCGATCCCTGCTCCAAAATCCTCACTTGGAATGGGACTTGAGGGCAGTCAGCATCCCACCCAGCTGCTGAGCAGCCTGTAATAATCAGCCCCAAATCAAGAGTGAATAGAGGCAGCCAGCCATTATAGTCTTAATCTGTACACCCATTTGAAGATAAAGAAAAAAATACACTTTTGTGTCTGGGACCAAATGAAATGAGGAGCCCCTAGTCTATGGCTTGTTATGTATTTTGTCTATTATTAAAAGCTTTCGTTTTGCTATTCCCAAGCAATTCCAGTTGTTAATATCCTCTTCACATTTCTCTGCAGGCTGCTGAGAGTTATTAATTTCATGTACCACTGTCCATTTATCCAGTGTAATTTGACTGAGTTTCCTGTGGCTAATCACAGAGTAGAATCTGGAAAATTGCTCTTTTTCAGGGTGATTTCCATTTGAGATAAATAGACTAAAGATCAGAATCCCAGATCAAAATGCGTCTGTGCTTTTGGAATGTTCGGAGCTCTGGAGAATTGGATTTCATCTGGTTAATGCGCAGGAAGGAAAGGGCAGTGAGGTCCCCAGTGATAATGTCAGACATGAGGGTTCTGACAGGCAGAGCTGAGCAGTTCATTAATTGCTGCTGTGTCCCTCTGAGCCCTGCTGGCTTCCTGGACACACAGCCAGAGCTGAGTGTAAGTGACCTACACCACCAGGTACAGCACGTCCCTCCTCACCTGCTGATCCTCAGGGAAACAAGCACATTTGTTCCATTCACAGAAGAGCCAGGGATCAATGTTCTGTTAGCTGTATTGTTACTGGTACATTGTTCAGTCACCATAAGGTCAAAATAGGGGTGGCTTAACATGTATTTAGCCTTTTACCCCTCATCTGAGAACATCCTAAAGCAGTCAAGGCATCCTGAGCCTTAAAGTCTCCTACTGCCCTTAACCTGACACTAACTTTTTGTGTTTTCCCATACAGCCCATCTTTGTCTTTTATCTTGTCTTTCCAGCTCAAATGAAGTCACACTATTCTCTGGACATGTAGGGAACCCCTCCCATTTTAGTTTGTGGTCGTTCAGGCACAAAGAAGGAGGAAAGTGTCCAATTACCTACTTAAGCGATTCCAGAGGAATATTTGCCTTTGCAGAACAAAATGCATGACAATTTCATCTCGTTGTGGCCTGTCCCAGAACATTTACACTGAAACAACATGACCAAATCTACTTTTGCAGGTTTGGAAATTACAGCAACACAGCCAGGAACTGGAAAAGAAAACCCTGATAACACAAACATGTCACAATCATCTCAAGGACATATTTCTGAAGGCAGTTTTTCCTGAGTGACATAGGTGGACGAGCTGTTGGTAGCAAGTGCCCTTTTGTGTGAGCACAAATGGTCTCCTTCTCTTTGGGAAGTCTTGGGACCATTGTGCCACTCATTCTGTCTTTCCCAGGCTATGATTTTCGATTGTAGAAAATACTCAAAAAGCTTCCTGTGTTGGTAGA
The DNA here is from genome assembly GCA_013397055.1 of Pachycephala philippinensis. Classification (NCBI taxonomy): domain Eukaryota; kingdom Metazoa; phylum Chordata; class Aves; order Passeriformes; genus Pachycephala; species Pachycephala philippinensis. Next base: position 206,194 of record VWZT01013524.1, on the reverse strand, counting down.
ATACATACAAGATTTACCTCTCAAAGCTCTGCTTAGTCTTCCTGCAAAAGCAAAAACCACCTTATTTTCTTAAGCATGGAATGTTAATGAGTCAAGTATCATCTGTACAGTAGCATTGTCTCATTTTACTCTTCAGCTTTTTGCCAGTAGGTCTCAAAGGAGATTTTACTATTATCTAGACTTTAAAGATGCTGCGAAAAGAAACTAGAGAATCACAGAATGTCTCCAAAGTCACTGCCCAGTCCTTTAGGCTGTATCATTCCTCATTCCTCCCCATATTACCCTGATATGAACTCACATCCATCTCTTTAAACTCACTGTCACCATCACATTGTCTCTACGCCTTCATTTTATTTCTCCCCTTGTCTTGTCTGTATTATTTTCATTCCCTGATATGAGAGCATGTGAGCATTTGGAAGCCAGCAGTGTTCTTCAGCCCTTGTTAGCCAGCTCCTTGACTGACCTCTGAGGGTAAGGTTAGTGATCAGTAAGGACATTACACAGTGAGGGCGAAAAACAGTGACACAAGGTCTTGGGAGAAAATCTTAATCATTATCTGCCTTAGCAAACCACACAGTGTTTCCCCTAAGCAGAAGAGCAAGATGTGGCCATGAAGCTTGATAACTGTGTTGTCAGTATCCATACAATGCAAAGTTACCTTTCCAAAATTCAGGTTTTATAAATACACTGCATTGTTCTGCAGCCAGCATTTACTGAGTTTTTCCCAACCCAAAGTCCTTTCTTGTTTTTAGCAATCAGTGGTAATGCTCTTGGGGTAAGGTGAGGGCAGTGGGAGTGGGCCCTAAGGAGACTGGAAAAGCTCCATGTGATTTACCGTGAGGTCAGGGCCATTAAAGAGCAGCCTATTCAGTAAAGAAAACAGCCACAATGTGCTAAGCCATTTCAAATCCAGTCACACCTGCAGTTCTCGGATGCACAGCCAAGCTGCTATAGCCAGATTGAGCATTTAGAAATCTCATTGTGACCAAAAGAAAGTGTGTTCTTTTGCCAGAACTGAGGGAGCTATGCAGCCTTGTGTTCTGGGAGCTTCCTGAGCTGCAGCCATTACGGTGATATCGCATTTCCTGAGGAGTTCACTCCCACCAATGAACAAATAAGATTGAACTGTTTCAGGTCTAGGCCTAAAACGCCTCTCAGTCGCTGCCTTCATAAGGATGATCGAAGTTCCTGAGCCTGCACGCTGTTCTATCCAGAGGGACCTTTGCCTCCACCTGGAGTCAACTGCATTAATAACACTTCTGACGTCTGCTTCACTGGATCAGTTTGAAGGACTAGCTGTGGGTTGCTGGGGTTTTATTTTAAATGTAAAGATGTCTGTAATTTCCTAATCAAAAGCAAGAAAGAAAGCAGAATGCTGTATTTTTTTAAATGAGAAGGTCATAAAACTGAGTCTGAATATTTTGATAGATATGCTGGAAAGGTATATAATGTAGCAAACAGTTGCACTATTTTTTCCTAGTATGAGTACCTAACCTGAGAAATATTTGTTCTTTCTCTAACTAAGTCCTCTTCCAGTTTTGAAGTTGGGAAGTTTAGAAGGAGTGGAGTACAAAGTCTCAGTAAAATGTGAAGCTTATGTAAATAAATCTGGTAGTTAGCTTTGTGAGGTAGTCTATTACATTTGTTTTTCAGTTATCTCAAATACTGCCTAATTATTTGGGGATTTTTTTCCCCAAAATAAGCTAAATAGTGACACTTCTGAAAGCATCTGTGCTTCACACAAAGTCACAGTCATATGGAAATTACATTCTTCAGTTCACGTAAAGCAGCTTTACAGGAGCCCTTTAGTATGCACTGTTACCTTTTCTTAATAATCCCGGACAATTTAAATCTCTTGTGCTTTTTCTCTGCTACCCTGTTTTGTACATTATCAGGTTTGCAGGGATTCTCTGTATTGTTTTTGTAAACAATGGGTTGGTTTCTAGAAAAAACCTTTACTGTTGTAATCATTGTTCTTGGATTGTGGAGCTCTATCTGTAAAGAGAAAAACAACTTTAAAATGCCCTCTGCTTTCTCCAAGTTTCCTGTAATTAGTAAGTTTAGTTAAGAGATATGTATTCTTTTAAGCTCCTGTTATGTTCTTTCCCAGTTATTGACTGCTTTCACTATGTGTGTACTTAGTACTGGTTCATTCCTTTACTATGGTGAAAATGACAAGTTTTGTTAATATCAGCTGGAAATTGTGGTTTTGGATAAAGTTCTTCAAATTGATAATGGTGTGTGATTTTTCATTTTGTTCTCAGTTTACTTGAGAGTAGGTAGAAGTCTGGAATTGCAGTTATTTAATTATTACCTCCAGTGATCCTCTGACACTAGTAATTTCTTGCCATTTACAAATCTGCATGATTTGGTAGCCTAGGGAAACTGTCTCTATTGAATATATGGCATGGAGAGAACACTGTGGCTATTTCTACAGAAATGCATTTACCAGCTCTCAAAGTCCAAGAAGTGCCTCAACACATATGGGAGCTGAAAAAATGTCTCATTTTCTTCAAACATGAGCTCAGAAGCCCTTGCACCACGAGCCCTTGTGTCTCTGCTCTCTGCCAGTTCTCTCCTCAGCTGAGCTTGGCCATCCTGACTCGCAGCGCTGTGCGGGTGCCTTTGTGTCCGTGGCCCCAAACTCCTGTCCAAAGGCTTCTGGGGAATTAAAGGGGGATCAGACCTTGCTGTAGGATGTCCAGCAAGCTTCATCAAGGCAGATAGTGGCAATAGGAAGAAAGGAAAACGTTTGGCTTTGCTAAGGCAATACAGCATATAGATTATTATGGGCCTTGCTTTACAACTCTCCTAAAGGGAATCAGTGAGGCAAGTTGAGTTCAGATCTGCTGAAAGAATGACAAAAGGACATGCTAAGGGACCTCTTAAGCACAATTTAAAATAAAAAAAATTGACTTACCTGTGAATACAGCAAACTCAGAACATCATGAAGATGCATGAACCAATCCTGATAGCAAGTCTGACAAAAATTCATTTAAAAAATAAAAATAAAAGGCATGTTTTATTCTAGTCCCAGTCTTTATGAATCTAGCAACACAGCATATTCCAGAATTTACCCATCAGATTGTAAGGCAGTGCAATTGCTACACTACAGCAATATCTAATTGTAATTCACTTTTCCATTGCAACTATGGAATCATACAGACCTCATTTCTGTTCATTTCTAAATTCTGCACAATATTAAGAAATGAGTATACTCTAGAATATATGTATTCTAGAGAATGTTCTGTTCAACAGTCATTTAAAAATTTAGCTCTGTGTGTTCAGAGTAATAAAGCAAATTGAAGTTGTCACTACTGTTTTTTGCTCAGCATTGTCAATATAAACAAGCTGTCTGCTAATGTAGATTGTTCTGTAGTGAGCCTAACAAAGAACATCAGTCTTTTAGCCCAAGAGAGCCTGTCCACTATAGCATTTCATCTGACAGATTTTGCTGTGTCTAGTGCTATGTTACAGTTTTCTTTAGGATAAAAATAATTAATTCAAATATGACCAAGTGACTTCACTGCTTTGACTGCAGCATGTACACATCTTATGTGGGTGTAGGTGAAGTTCTTCTATAAACAACCTGCCATCCATTTCACTGCCTTCTGTAAACAGAAACATTGGGCTCACATAGGAGCTTGCCTTTTGCTAACGCTTGCAAAGACCTTATTATGAGCTGAGCAAATCACCCACAAAGTTTGTATTACGTTTTGTAAAGATGGACCTTATGATTCTGAATACATGAGATCAACTGACTCTCATATTTCCTTTACATATTCAGACAATCCTCACCCATTACAGGAAAGAAAGACACTCCTTTTATGAAGATTTTTTTGTCATTTCTGTTTTGAATTACAAAGATTTTATGCCTACAGATGTTAGCTGGGAACAGAAAAAAAGGTTTACTGCTCTCTGAATTTCCCTAGTGACTCCTTAAAGGATAGGTAAAGTGATTTATTATTCCCAGGGCATTCAGTGCAGCAAACAGTTTTAAACAGAGAATTTTAATTTTCTTAGCAGCTCAGCTCTTCTTCCAAGCACCTGGTGTTTTTAATTTCTTTTTTTTAATCTCTCTACTCTTTCATTTCTTACCTTGTGCTAATACCCATACTCTTTCGATCTTTATCAATATTTACTACTTGAAAAGACTTTGAGTAAATATACCTCAAAATCCTCTCCAATAGCAGCTGATGGAAACAAAATATTTACAAAATAGTTATTTCTTTCACCTTCTGGTAAATCTAAATACCAATTAATTCCTTTGAAAATCTCATGCTTCTGTGTTCTTTAAATAATTTTTGTGACCACACTAGCCACTCTTAGCCAAACTCATTTCTATCCTCTGTGCAACCTTCTCTAATAATTTCTGCTTTTTATTTACTGACTTGATTTTGTTTCAGGTAGGTCCCATCGTTTGAAGTACATATTGACTGGACTCTCCTAAAGTCAAACTCAAACTTTGACCTTGTAAGAATTTTCCTTACTTTCCTGTTTCTTTTGTAGTTCAAGGATACGTAGGACTTAATTCTTAAAGTTGTTGTCCAGTTGGCTCACTTCTGATTGTAGGATACTCTAGATGAAACCTTGATTTTTCCATCTTCCAATCACAGTCTAGAATTTCTGTTCTTCAGGCAATTTTGGGAAAAAATCCATTCTAAATGTGAAAAAAAACCAAATAAACATAAAATTCAATGATATTCTGTCCTATTTTAGAATAGTTTTGTTTAGCTTTGATTTTACCTATAAGATGTTGAGATCTCTGGTATGACAAGAATCAGAGCACTTTTAGTACAGTACAATGGGACAGCATAACTGCAAACAGCTTTGCACATTCATGTGCTAAAATTTTCAATATAATCTTGCCACTGAAGGAATTTTTAAATTTTATCGGTATGTGAACAGCATAATGTGTCCAATTATGCTATATTTTTTTTATAATCTGTTATCTGTTCTGTGATAAAAACAGCTAATGGGATGTGCTTTAATGTGTGTTCAAGTGCCCAGTTAAGAATGTTTTCCCCAGTGAGGCTGGTTTAAGTTAGATGAGAACCATCCATACTTTATAATTTGACAGCAGTCCCTGCTTCGTTCAGTGCTTCTGTATTTCCTATGCATTAATTCTTGCTAAGTGGGGAAGAGCTGTCTCTGAAACCTGATGCACCGTGAACAAATTACTTAGGGATCTAAAAAGTTCTTCTAACTGACTGATTATCTGATCAGAACAGGAAATTGTCACGGGTGCTAACAAAAAACACAGCAGGGCTGCTCTGACGAGGAACTGCTGTGCTTCCTGTGGGTTTTTGTGCAGCGTGGGGCTGGGAATGAGGGCTCTGTGCCAGCTCCTGCCCGGGGCTGTGCAGAGGCTTGCCAGGGCAGACACTGGGCTGCCTCACACAGCCCACCTGGGGAGTTGGTTGCAGGTTACCCCGTCTTCCCTGTTCAGATAAACCCTGTGACTCACTCCAGGGAAATAGGAAGTGCCTCCTTCAAACCTGCATGGCAAGAGACTTCCATTGTAACACATCAATTTTAACAGGAAAGAACCATGGGAAAAGAATATCTGTTAAATCAGGTGGGGAAGCAATGCTTTATATTAAAATAAAGCAGCACCAAAAAAACCCGTCAAAGCAAAAACAACAGAGCAAATTTGGCACAGAAGTGAAGATAATGTCTCTCAAACCACTTGACTATTTCCTCTATCCTATAATACAAGCCACAGAAAATGGTATCACATCAGATAATCAGAACTAGAGTGCAAGACAATTCCACAGCTGGAAATTAAAAATCCAAACATCAGGAGTTTTTTTCCTTCACTGCAGGTGTCAATTGCCTATTCCATGCACATCCCAGAAACAAAATTATAGCACAATAGCAAGATTTAATAAGGAAAAAAACAAACAAACAAAAAACCCAACCCAAAACACAAAGCAAAACAAAAGAAATCCAAACAGGAGAAAAACCTAAACACAAAACCACAAAAAAATCCCAGACAGTTTCTGAGCACAGAAAGAGAAATTTTGCCTGGAGGCTTTATTCTCACTGTCCCCTTGAAGGATAGATTGTACTTTTTGTAGCCTGCTGGAAGGGCAACTCTGACAAGTCTAGGAGCAACCCTGTGACTGACACTTCAATGGCAAGAGCAACTTGGGCATGAATTTTACTTATCCTATGGACACCATCAATGGACTTCGCTTTCTAAGGGACTTCGCTTCCCATTTCTCATGCATCTCCCACTTAATGTTGCAAGTTTTTAATGACAACAGAGATTGTAAAGTAGATTGTATTTTCATAACCAGTTAAGTATCATGTCATTGCACACATTTCTCTTCTCCCACTATATTTAGCATACCTACAATCATGTTAATCTCTCCTAACGTGTTCGGCTCACACCAGTGTTAAGATTTCACTGAAAAACTGCCAGAATTGATTTCTCAAGTCTTCACTGTGAAAAGTGATGCAACCTAAAGACTGATTATTACTTGATCACCCTGAAGTTTTTGCAGCTGAAAGTTTTTGTTGCATAGATACCAAGATTCAGCTAATGATAGGACCCATATGGTTAACAGCTCAGATTAAATGAAAAATGTGGTAACTTCTGAAGCAGGTCTTGAAACTTGATGCCCAGGTGAGACAGCTGAAGAGTTCTACATACCTTAGCTGGTCTTACTGGTTACTGCAGTGTCATTTTGAGATTTCTCCTCTCTTGACCAACTTGAAAAAGTGTAATCACTTGGCTGTGGATGTTTGAAGGCAATGATTTTTTTCATGCAAAAAAGGCCTCACCTTCTCTGCCTACTTCTGATTTCAATGCTCACTTCACCTCAGCAAAGGTATTTAAAAGTTAACATCCAGTCCACTTATCACTATAGAAAAAAACTGGCTAGGAGAAGATGAAAACCTTTAAATTACTTCAGATGTCTATTCAACAGTTGGAAATCTGCACAGCGTTTTCTAGGAAACTTCCAACAATTGCAGTGGCTGCATTAATAAACTGTCTGGAAAACTGCATATTGGTGCTTTTCATCTTACCCTTTTTTAAATGTGCAGTTGGTGATTGGAGAAATAATTTAACACTTGTCTACTCCCAGCTGAGTTTTCTAACTGCTAAAACACTTGTATTTGCTCTCTTGTCCAATTAATCTTTATTTAGTGCCTAAGCACTAAAATGGGAGTATGGCAAATAGGTTTCTACAGCTCAGTGAGTGCAGCCTTAACCTCAGAAACATGAGTTTGCTCCCCACGTGCAGAAGGAGAATCTGAGCTGCTCTCCACATTCAGGTAAGTGCTCTGACCAGTGAATGCTGGGGGGGAGAATGAAGGAGAAAGAATATAATATCTTAGTCTTTCATAGTTAATTAGTTCTAGTGGTGCACTGAATCTTACAGATGAAATCTGTAGTTCATGGAACATGAGCTGCCCACTTGGGACCATCAGTAGAGCTATCCCTTGGGTAGCGTCCCAAAGCAGACTTTAAGAACTCACAGATACTTGGAGAGTTCCCAAGTTAGACAGCTTCCAGGAGAGATTTGAAAGTTTTTGGGAATTCAGAGTTTCAGGGTTCTTTTTGATTAGTTGGTGGGTTGGTTGTGATTTCTTTAAGATGGAAACACCGATGACAGAATTCAGAAGCTTAGCTTTTTTATGGAACTCTTTTTAAGCCATTTGGAAGCCTAAGTCTTATCTACTGATAGATTTATACTTGAAATTCATTTAAAATCAGTACAACTTCACAACTGGTTTGATTTCTATCACTATTAGGATATTCAGCCATATGATTTTTTCCAGTAAATGATATTATTTATAACTGTCTTACCTCTTCAGTGTGGAAACCTTTCTAATAATAAGATTCAAGACAATATGTTTTTGGAGTAACAGATTTTAGTGTCTGTTCCACGAACCATAGGATTTGTATAATTTAATTGGCTTAGCGCAATCTGTGAGGCTGTCAGGGGATGGCATCGTGGTTTCTGTGAGTGGAATTTAAAGAAACCGAAGGAGATTTCTGAAAGAAAACTGTTTAAAAAGTCTTGTTCTAATGAGAACTAAAGTAATTCTGATTGCTGGATTTTAATTTGCAAAATGCCATTCCATGTAAACCTTGCAGTGTCTGTATCACCAGTTCCTTAGTCTTAGAAACAAGTTAGCTTGGATATGAGGTACTGATATACATTATGAACTGTTCTTCTTCTTTGCTATTAAATCAGAGGCAAAAAACCTATCTGCTTCCAAGAAAGAACAACCTCTAAGCCTCTATTGCGTAATGTGAGGATATCCATGTTCCTTTTTCCCCTTGACCTAGAAAGTTACCTCAACACATTACAATTTGTAAGAATTATTTTTAGTCCATAGTGATATTTACCTACCTTCTTTTTTCTCTCCTGTCTTCTTTAAGTTTTCCTACTGCACACACTACAAATGCCTTCCATTCTTCAAAGACGATTTGACCCTGGAAAAGTACATGGGTTTCCCTGGACAGCTGCAAAGCTGAGACGTGAGATTGAAATATTATTCCTAATGAAAACCATCTAAGACTGCACAATCAAAATCTAACGTGATATTTTTCCTGTCTTGTTTGAGAGACCAGTGGCTTTGAGATAATCATAACCAAAGCATTTCCCTTCTGTCGCATCAGTAACGAGTAGTGTGTAATGTAATATTTTAGCCTTGAGACAGCATTAGAGCTCTCTCCTGGAATGCTACATTATCTACTATGAACTAATCCTTGTATCACATCACAGTTGCAGTGACTGATGAGTCTTTTTCTTTATAGGTTATGAAAACAACATGATTTATATCCCATCCGTTCACCACTATGTGAGGTGTTCACAGAAGGCACTTGCCACCCCCCTTACTGCTTGCTTTATCTTAAGTCACATAGGATACAGTCATGTTAGTTATGTAGAGATGAATCACAAACTTAAAATAGATATGGAAACAAAAATATAGCTCATTTCTTCTCCTAGATTCATTTTTCAACAAAGTGTTGCTTTGAAAAACTGTTCCTTCTCAATAAATGTCACTCTCTTACGGAAAAAATTCAGCACTGTTTGGAAATTCGTGGTCTATTTATATACAAGATCAAGTAAAATAATCAAAGTGTCCTCTGGATTTGGAATCCTTTTAAGGATTCCTCTGATATATTGTTGAATGTCTATAACACAGCCTTGAAGCTTTCCTCTCTTGTGCAGTTTAGAGACACAGAAAAGTTATTTTCAGTGGCTTCCTATGTAGATTGCTGAGAATCATTGAAAGCAAGGACATGAGAATTTGGTTTCCATTATTCACAATAGCATCATAATTTACTGATTGGAGCAAATTGAGCAGTATTTTCAGCAGATGCCCAAAAGATAATCTTACTCATCTTCTCCACACACATTTCAAATGATTGTACCCAGTGCAATGCTGGCTTCAGGAGGGTCCTTCTTGATTAAGGCCACTAACAGTAAGCTCAGAGTCAGAACCTTTGTTTCATGTACCACCCAGAACATTTCTAAGTGCATGACTGAGAGGAAAAGAAGTCTCCCAAGTTACCATTCTTTAGCAAGCTCAAAACCCAGGGGAATTTGAAAATTCTCCTTTATTGCTTTGCCATGATACCTGTCATTATTTCTATTCGCAGAGTAGTGATTCAGCTTTCCCTTTTTCAGTGAATATATTAAAAGTGTGAATCTGTTCCTCACATCCTGCTAGTACCTTTCCTCCTTTGGTATGGGAGTCTGCATCCCTGAAGGGAATGAGGGGAAAATTCTCTGCATAAGGATATGAGAACTGCTGTTATCACAAATAGGGGCCTATTGTCCTTCAGTGGCTCCGTAATTTTAAGACGACCCACCCCAAGACCAGTGGGCCTTAAAAGAAATTTGCTGATGTTATGTTTCCTGTCGCCACTATTTGACAGTGCTTTCCCACTTTTCCATGAGTGATATCCTGTCTCACTAGGGCAAGAAATAACAATAAAAGGTTTCCTCTTTCTGGTGTTTCACTTCAAAAGAAGTATCACCTTAGTGGAAAATGTATCTCTGATCTTTTTCCTTGCTTTTAAAATTTTCTTTTAAAAATATATTCAGTACATCTTCTGTATTGCCACTACATTTGTTTTGTTTTACTTTATTTTGGGTTTTTCTTTTGGGGCGGGGGATGGTGTTTGCGTGGGGTTTTTTGTCACCTTCTTGCGTGATGCTTGCTTTTAATTTTGGTCCTTTTCTATCTGTGAGGTTTCATTCTACGGTTTGGTAGTCACCATTCACAAAACCTCGGAATCTTAACTTAATGAGTAGGAGCTCTTGTGTTAAATCTTACACTGATCGTTGTAGATGTTGAGAGCCACTTTGGGGGATTTGGGGTTTTTTTGTTTATTTGTTTTTCCTTAAGCCTACAGCATCCACAACAAACCTTTAAGTTTTAGATCTCTTCCAACTGAAATACTCTATTCTAATATTTTGAAAAGAGAAAGAGGACTGTATGCTTTGGGATCTTTTGTTTATTGATTCAGGGTTGATGGGGGTTTTTTTATCTTCATTCTTTTAATTTCCATCACCTCTCCTATGAATACAGGCTGAAAGAGTTGGGTTTGTTCAGCCTGGAGAAGAGAAGGCTCCAGGGAGACCTTATAGCACCTTCCACTTCCTAAAGAGGACCTACAGGAAAGCAGGAGAGGGACTTTTTACAAGGGCAGATAGGGAACAAGAGTTAATGGCTCTAAACTGAAAGAGTGTAGGTTTAGATTAGATATTAGGAAGAAATTCTTTTCTGTGAGGATGGTAAAGCACTGGCACAGATTGCTCAAAAAAGTTTGGATGCCAAGTCTCTGGAAGTTCAGGGCCAAGTTTGGATGGAGCTTTGAGCAATCTGGTCTAGTGGAAGGTGCCCCTGCCCATGGCAGGAGGGTTGGAACTAAATGTTCTTTAAGATCCCTTTCAAACCCAAACAATTCCATGATTCTGTGGTTAAATATGTTGGGCATTAAAAAAAAAAAAAAAAAAAAAATTATAATTTCAGATTCAGCAAGACTGCAATTTCCACCCTCAATGAGAAACCTGAAACGTTTTGTATATTCCCAAGTGTAACAGAAGTGAAATGGGAGACAAGCTTCTTCAGAGAGATGTTTACTGTAAGGAACATGACTATGCGGAAACGTCTTGATAAATTATCACGAAACAGGCAAAACAGTGCTGGGCAACAAAGCCACATGCTGCAGCTCAGAATTAACTAAAAATAAGTTTTGTCTACAACACAACAAATTATCAGCAAGACAGATGGCCAAAAAGAGGAAAACCAGAATTGTTTCCTCTGGGGCTGGATTTCTGAAAATAAACACTCTGTCTTGTCCTAACTTTGTAACAGAAAATAGAATTCAATAGCATGGAGGAAACTGGAGAATCGTACAATGGCAATGCAGTATTTAAAATTGTAGCAATATGAGGGAAGGGAGCCATAATGACAATTGTTCTTTAAGTCTGAAAACAGACTGAGAGGAAGTTTGGTCTGCCAGAGAGGCAACAGTCTTGGTGCTGGGAGGCCTTGGCCTTGCTGGCTGTCCTGTTTACTCCTCATGTCTGAACCAGACATTGAATCCCCCTGTTTATACATTGCTTCCCAAGCCATGCCTCTGCCAGGGAGGAAGAAATGATCAAGGTTTTCACCACACTTTAAACAAGAACAGAGCTGGCAAAGAGTTTTTCAATGCCAGCATAGTGATGTAATAAACAGCTCCAAGAGACCATTCTGTGGTGGCGGTGGAGGTCACAGCTATCAAATAACAGGGAACACCTGACACTTTCCTTTTATATGCTGTGGTAACACTTAAAGAATTCTAAAATTTTGCTAAAAGGCTGTGATTTGTTTTGTCACCAAATTTCCCAGAAAGTCCCTTCTTAAGTTCCCCATGCTTATACAGTTAAACTTCGACCATGTTAAATGAGGGTCTCTCCAAATAAAAAGAACATTTTGTTAGCATAGATGAAATGGCTGTTCTGGGAAAGTCTCCAGCCCAAGGAATTTTGAGTGTGCCTAATTATATGGATGGAACTGCCCAAAAGACTACTTAGGTCCCCACCTATTTTGGAGAGGTTTATAGGCATTTCCATGAAGAAACAAGTTCATCTCTGAAAGCTGAGATGAATATACTTTCTTAGGAACAGAGTTTAGATGCATATGGATCCCTAATACTCTGATTCCAGAGATAAAAGTCTTGCTATAAAATTCGAATGCATACTGAGGCTTCTTCATTGTTTCCAATGAAAACTCTGATACTAATAAAAGCCATTTAGCTTTGTCGAGCAATTATTTATCTCCTTAATAAATTGCTTGTCAAAAGAAGAGATTTGGCCAGAGTACCAGTTATCCAAATGCTACCTCACATCTGGGGACAAAATCTGCAGACTAAATAGCTCACAACAGGCCACAGCATAACCTGGTCTTATCCTCCATGCTAAACCTGGACAAGAAGGAAAGGAACTGGATACCACAGCTGCATATCATCCAAAAGGTGTCCTCTAGCAGGGAAATCCTCAGCTGAGCAAATCCAACTGTTCTCCAGCATCATCCTCCTCTTTGCAGATAACACAAGGGTGAGAAAATGCCCAGCGCCATCACACTGTTTTGGTAACAAGAGAAAAGCTTTGTCCCCTCAGCTCTGCCACTTACACAAGCGCAGTACAGCCACAGCACAAACATCACAGCCAATTTTATCCCCAAGATCCATTGCTGACAAGCTGGAGCAACAGCCTGGATCAGTGGAGGGGTAAGTGGGACAGGACTGCCCAGCCACACAGCCACCACCATATCTCACAACCAGGAGCAGATGTACTGCATTACGCTGAGAAAAGGGATGGTCAGCCCTTCTGGTATGTAAGCTAAAATAATCAGTGACCACTGTGAGGGTGGTCACTGACAGTACACATCTGTGCCTGCTTTGTGCAAGTTTGGGACACCACTGACCTTCAACAATGTAAGTATGTCATGAAAATGAAAAATAAATTACCAGCTGTTTGCTTCTTCCATCTGAAATCATACTTAGATTAATTTATGAAAAAGAACGTCACTTGCAGTGCTATTCACTTACTTCAAATACTGTGGACAGGAAGTTAAGGTTTGCAGTGCTCTTTCCTCACATGTAAAGGATGACCTGCACCTCACCTCCCTGTGGGGGTGAGGAGAAGGCCATTCTCTCCCTGGGGCTTGGCTTCTGTGTCCAACCTGCTACTGCATATTATCACTGGCGGATGCTCACACTCCTGAGTCTGCCCCATCACACTCACACGAATCACCTCACCTGCTTTAGGTCACAACCCTGTGTGCCAGAGAGAGTGACAAACACCCCTCTCCTGTTACAATATCTCCTTCCCCAGAGGAAGAGCCCTGGGACCATGCCAGAGCTTGGAGAAAGCAGAGGTGGGGGTCTGTTGTTTCCTCTGCTCCCTGTCGGCTGCAACATAACCAAGTACCCCTATTTCCTGGCAGCACAGAGAGATCTGGACTGCATCAGGCTAAAAACAACGTGACTGTTCACTTTAGTGATAAATAACATTCAGAATCCTTAAAAATATGAGCTGGTGAAATAATACCTCAAAATGTGAGCTGATGAAATATTAAAACGCATTTAAATCCCAGGCCACTTCAGGGGGAAACAAGTTCTGTACACTTCCTTGTAGTTGCTGTAAACACCTCAAGGCTCCTCAGGTCCTGGGCAAGGCGAGGGGAAGCACATACCTTTCTCACAAGCATACATCCCTTGGTTCACCACGGGATGAAACACCCTTCCTGCCAAACTGTTTTCTGCAGTAGTTGGAATTTATCCCATGCTTTTAATCTGACCATAAACAACGGCATTGCATTTGTCTCTCTCATCTCTGAGTGCTGTTTATACTCACTTGGATGTAGCAAAAGCTGGCTAGTCCATCTGGATTTCTTCCCCTGCTGCTTTTCCAGGGTAATTAATAAACCCTATCCTGTTTACCGGTCCCAGCATGACCCCCCAGAAACAGGGAGGTGTGGTGATTCACATGAGTAGTTTTGAGTTCGGTGAGGGTGAAAAAAAAAATGTTACCTGCACTGCCACTACTTTCTAAAGAGGTATGAAATGACAGTGGCTCTCAGGAGGAGTCAGGACTCTCTCTGTGAATTCAGTGACACCAATATAGCAGAAACATGCACCCATGGCATTTAACAGTACGTACGAAACTGAAGAGAGCTCAGATCATGTCTGGGCATTTCCAACCATGTGTTCAAAACTCTCAGCAATCCAACAGAAGTATTTTCATCTAAATATTTGAAAGATCTTTTCATCCAGTGAGCTAAGCAGTTGTAAAAACCTGGGCACTTGTCATGGAGCACTTGGTAAAAGCATGCAAGGGCCTTTTCTAACAGGAAGCCTGTATGAATACCTGTGTACGTATAAATACATGTGCTGAGAATTGCTGCAAACATACAAATTATGATACTTCTGAGCTTTATTTAGAGCTTTGTAAACAGAAGCAGAAATCAGAGCATGAACCTCTATATTAGGCTAAAAACCTGTCACACATGAGAGTGGTTGTTGTGAGGCACACCTACCTCTACTTACTTTTATAGAAAAGCTGCCCTGAGAAGTGTTTTTCTTGGCTAGAGTCTATGAAAAGTTAACTGCAGTTTTCTAAGCAAGAGGAGGCAGGACACTGAGCTGGTTACTCTCTAAATTTCCTAGAAGAAATTCCTTGGCAGAGCTCTTTGTCCAGTTTTAGTGAGAATGGCCAGACTAGTGGGTATTTTTATATGTTAGAAACTAATCCTAGCACAGTTTATACATACTAAAGGACTGTCACAAAGAGTACTACAAACTAGTTCATCCCAGCCGTCTCTCTGAAAGAGGCTGCCATGATACATCCACACCCTCCAGTCACATCTGTGCTGCACATTGCAGGGATGATGTCAGGCACAAGCCACACAATTCCAGAAACATCCTTTGAAAATTTATCTGTAATATCTCTCGATCTAGTATAGCAGCACAGCATTTATTAAATCCGATGATTACTGTCACAGAAACCTGAAGGATCATGGTGAAGTTACGTGCTTTTCCACCCACTGTCCATTGGAGAGGACCAGATGGAAGTCACATTGCTTCCTGAAGAGATGGGACAGAAACTGCACCACTTCTTGGGCTAATCTCCATAGACCATCAACATCCAGTGGGAGCACCGCTGCCTGTGTGGTGTCAGAGCCATCTCTGCTCACACAGCTCTACACTCTTTGTTCTATAGCAATCAAAGCAAAAGGGGAAGTTTCAAATGGTGATTTGGTGGCCCACTGGGACACAATCTGGTTAGGAGCCTGCTCTGGGGTCAACAACATGGGGCTTCATCACAAGTCCCTTCTTTCGAGCCAATTATGTGTTAACTGCTCTGCAAACAACAGGGTAGCAAAAAAAGGCCTTGGATCCAGACAAACACAGACACGGCTTCTTGTTCTCATTTGAAATGGAAAATTTAAACACAGATGTTTAGATAGGCACTGCTCTAGCAGCTTCTTGCTTGCTGCTCACTTTCACATAAGCCTCTTATAATTTAAAACATGTTTGAGGCTTCTAATTACTTAGGAATGTTTTCCATTACAGCTGTCCTGAAGCTTTGTCCCTCTGAATGTCCTCAGTAACCCTATGTGGACTGTGGTTCTTATCCCTCCTGTTCTCCTTCTCTGTTACAGGTTTTTCTTCCCAGTCTGACTATGCACATTGCAGAAATGGTCTTTTGCTTTCCAAAATGCACCATAATAGTACAGGACAAATGACCTGAGCAGGGATCTCAAACTAAGCCCCTGAACCATGATTGCAGGGTGCTTTCCAGCCCAGGCAGATGCCTCTCAGTGTCACAATGCTCAGCACAAAACGTCCACATTGTGTGAAAATAAGTAATAAAGGATAAAGTTTAGGTGGAATTTTTTTAGATTTGTCCACAAAGACAGTGAAACATTTAGCAAAAAATTTTTTTAAAGTTTCTGCTCTAAGTATTGATTGCCAGAATTGTAAATAAAAGGAAAAAGCAACCCCAAAACAATACTTAGAAATAGATCCAAGTAAAAAATTATTACCTGACTTGGATATAATTATTTTCCGCCAGTGCCTATAGCAGATACATTCATGGGGGCAGATTTATTTAGAGGTGTTTGGTAAGATTATGGAAATACAGAGATCAGTTTAAGAAATCCTAAAATGGCTGAAGTTAGGAAGAATTTTCCACATGTTAACTGTTCTTATTTTATGCCATAAGTTCAGACCATCAGCCAGTGCTGCGGACAGAATAAAGGTCTAGACTGACTTTTGATTTGAAGCTGCACACCCCTTCTCCTGCTCCTGTGTGCACCCCCTGCTCTGGCTGCTCCCCAGTGCTTATGAGATACACCAGCTACATCCCTTTCTCACAGATACAGAGCAGCTTGCACAGGAGGATATCAAAGTATTTTGAAAAATTCACGTGTGCAGGAGATGGCCAAGAACCGTCTCCAGTTTTCAACAGCATGACGGAGGAGTTAGAAAGTTTCAAGTGCAGAACATCAAATCTGCCCTTCTGACCAGCCATATCTGAAATAAAACAAGATTAAGCAAAAAATAAATTTTTATTTCATTCCAACAGCCCTGGGGAAAAGTATTCTGCTTGGATGGAAACCCTAAGTGTGGGAGCATGGATCAGTAAAACAAACTGGGTGAGTAAGGGAGCACGGAGAAGATAACACTTGGAAAGAGTAATGGATAAAAAACAGAGACTTTTCAGAACTGTAGGTATTTTCTTCTCTCCTGGGCAGGGCACCCCCCAGCTTGGTGCTAAAGTTGGGAGCACCATTTCCCTGGATTTCTCATTTTGTCGGGGTGGGAGATTGATAAGGTTGGTGCAGAACATCTCAGCAAGCAGCAGCACTGAGGCAATGCTCTGAACTTACAGTTCACGTGACAGGGCCTGAAGTTAGGGCCTTCATCCCTGCCATCAAGAGCTGTGAGTCTTCAAAGGAAGGTAGCAAATATGTATATGACAAAGCCAGGCACTACTTGGGTACTTAACACAAAATAAAAGTACACCTCAGCCTACTGGGCAAACAAACACAAAGACACTAGGAAAGCAAAATAATAATGTTTCTTTAATAGCATGAAAGTCAAATCAGAAATCCTAATTTGGGGGGGAAGTCTTGGCAAAAGGAAAGACGTATTTCTATTCTGATTATTCTCACTGAGACAGGAACAGTTCTGTAGAAAGGTGATTTCCATGATCAGCAAAGGCACACATGGAGATGTAACCGTAGTGGTAAAATTGTTTTTTCTATAAGAATTTAATTTATTCAGCCGAAGTGGTACCAAGAAAAATAATCAGTCTAACATGCTCTTTTGCTTCTATGAAGCAATGTCACAGTAAGAGGGATTACTAGCACAGATACACCAACCAGCTTTTCTGTATCAGGCACTCAGTTGTGGATATAACACACATTTCCTTTTAGCTGCAAAGCATTTACAGTTTGCTCTTAATCAGATTTTCCTTCAAAGAAAGAAATAAGTAAGTAGCAGACAAAAGTTCATGAACTCAAATCTGTGGTGCAAATCTCATTGTTCAAAATCATTTGAACTTTGCTGAACTTCCAGATTTGAAGTGTAATGTATGATTTATAGTCTGCTGAGTGCAGCTGTGACACCAACACAGTCCAGAGCCACACAAAGTGCTATTTGGGAGAGCAGAAATGGTTTTATAGGAAGTGTGATAAATAAAGCTTTGCTTTAATTTTTTAGTTTTAAGGTCATTTACCGAGTATTCGCCTCATTTTCCCATTCAGATGAAAAAATGCATATTGGTCAAATCCCAAAGGACAGAGAATCATTGCCTTGGCTAGTCCTGCACTGGAGTTGACCTCAGTGCTGCAAGCTTTAAAATCAGCTCTCCAAGGAGTCTGTAATTTGCACGTCAAAGTCCTTCACTTTGCATTCCGTGTTGACAAAATCCATACATGTGTCCACCGCAAATGCATCAGATATTAATACTAGTAGCAGATAGGAAACAACTTCTTTCAAAGACAGTTGTAACAGCCTTAGTATTAGTGCATCACATTTATCTCATACCCAAATTTCTGAAAATCAGTATTGTGAGCTAAAGGATAGATTGAAAATAGAAGAATTAGCTCAACTATGCAGAAAGAATATCCTTGTCCTCAGGCTCAGCTCTAGCATATCAACGATTATCAACTTTGAATTTCTTTTCCATGTTTCTGATGAAAATATTAAAAGATTTATGATTTCATAGCTTTCATTTGCTTGTAGCGTGATAAGTTATTTCAATGGAATTCTGTGTCAATCTTCTGCTTTGATACATGCGAATTGATTTTATTTTAAGTTAAATTATACAGTGGAAACCCATTCTTCTCATTGCTTATGAGAGTGGAAAGGAAGAGGAAATTTGTTCAAGTGATCTTTAGAAGGAGTGTCAGTACCTACCTTCTCAGGACAAGCACACAGGGGGTGCTATGGCAGATTATCCTTAGCATTGCCTTTGAAGCAAACTGCTGCACAATTCAAGTGCTCATCTTGTGACAAAGCAGAGAAGCCTTTGAGTGCTACCCCAGACAGAATCACAACAAAACACCACTTCACCCCTGCATGCACTGACGTTGCTCTCTTTTAAAAATAGTTACTGAGACCGTTCTTCTGCAAAATGGATACAGGTGTATTCACAACAAAGAGGAGAGCTCAGGTGTAGCACACTAATGCTCAGCCCCCAGTGACACAGCCTGAGCAAAAGTAATCTCAGAAGGAGAAATCACTTTCAATAGAAAAGCAATTGAAAGGAGTAAAAAACACGTATTTTTCTAAGTACCCAGGATGTAATAAAGTACCACACCCATCGCAAAGTACTTCACTGATAATCTACCACAACAACAAAAATGTAACACTATAGAGTGAGCCAAAATTATCAAATCAATTCATAAGGCTTCATTCTCTGATTTTGTACTGGTTTGCCATGTGGAAAGTACAGAAGGAACATAGTGATGTTTTACCATATGGAATACACTCAAGGAACACAGAGAGCATTGAGGAAAGCTCCAGACACAATTTGCTACCAATAACAGGTGATGTACATTGTCAGGGTCAGATGTCAGGAAACTGAAAGACATTTGCAAGTCTTGCACATTCCTTTTAGAACATGGAAACCCTCCAGATAATCTAATTATTCCCTGAGGTTATACTATATTTGCTTGAAAATACTTGTGCAAAGTACATACTTGGATTAATGCTTGTAGAGGGAGTCACAAGTAAAACTGAAATAATCTCACCAAAATCTGAGGGCACATTTAAACAAGATAGCATGACCAATTCTCCATGGCTGGTGCCAAGACTTGGCCTACATTGTCTTAGATTAAACCGAGCATCACAAATTCAAACCTTGTAATGTGGAAATTCTATTATTACAGTGCTGAACTGATGCAAAACATGATGCAGCAAGAAGTACAATATATGGGTTTAGAAGCTAATGAAGCTAGAAGCACTGAAAATACACCTAATGGGTAAAGAATGTTTCTGATTTAACTTTTGCTGATATGAGTAACTATGACCTGCAGAACAACTCCCAAGTGCAAGGCACGAAATAATCTTTAGCATGAAATCTGACAATAAATAATTTCAGAAACATTCTTCTTGTTCACATGGGAAAATATTGCCTGAAAAATCTTGGTCATAAAGACTGCACGTTTACAAATTAATACTGAACTGGTGGAAATAATGAGTCAGTCAGAGGGTAAGTATTCTATAGGGTTTAGTGTAATAGAAAACATAGTGGATAACCACAGCTAGCTTTGCAGTTAGCATAAATAACAAGAGCTACATGAGTCTGGATGAGACTGTTCTTATTTTCATCTTGTCTTCATCACCTGTTTATGCTACACAAAAGATTGACACTAAATGTTAAATAAATAAATTTTATAAATTATTCATTTCATTGTCATTTATTGGTTGAGATAATTTTTCTTATCATTAACACTGGAACTGTTTCTGAGCAAAACTCTTTGGCAGCATGAAAAAGTCAAATCAAGCAAAAACCTGAAGACAGGATCCATTCTTATTTAAACCAGCAAGGAAACAAAATATTTGGAGTAAAAGGGAAATTATTTTTTTCTCCAGGGAGTAGTGAGAGGTAGCAAGACACAAATTACAACTCTTTATAACTTTGACTTCCCATCTGTAAATATTTCAACTATTTTCTCAGATCATAAATTACACACAAGGTGTGAATGCTTTGGCATTAAAATGACTGATCCAGAGCAGACAGAATGATAGAATTATAGAATGATTTGTGTTGGAAGGGACCTTAAAGCACATCTCACTCATTTTCATTTCTCACCTTCTTCATTGAAAGATATTCCAACTTTTCAATCCTTTTGAAACTTCTCCCTTAGAGAGGACTTTCTAGAACCATTTTTATATTAAAAAATCTCACTCCAGATCAAACCTGGCAGTGTCCTGAATTCCAAAAGTGGAGAGGAAAGTTTATTATTAAATGTGGATGCACCTTCATGCAGCTGGAGATCCTGCCCTGTGTCCTGGACACCCTGAAGCACTTCAACACCACTATGCCACATCATTTCCCAAGGCTGGGAGCAGCTGGTGAGGGCCCAGGAATCCAAACACAGCAGAGAAGTTGGGATACACTTCAGTGCAGTTACAGCAGTGAAGGGGAGACACGTGGCTGTTATTATGTCACCTGCAGAAAATCAAATGACATTTCCCAGCACAGTTTCATTTCCTGCATGCTCAAGATCCATACAGAGACATTTTTTGAAATAATCTCTTGAATAAAAGTAAACATAACTTTTTTCCCATATTTTGTCTGTTTTCTGCACTCAAGAAACTTGAGGATACCTTAAGACCACTAGTCTTTCTTTCCATGCTCACCATTTCAGTTATGCAAGCACTGCTTGGGGTATCCCATGGAGAATCTCCACATCCTGTCTTAGAACCAATTGCCCAGATGCATTTTCAGCCCAGCCAACCATAGCAGGACTATAAGACAAGGTTTCAAGAAAAAGTGCTTAGTTCCTTGTCCTTGTAATCTATCAACCCAAATTAAGCAAGTTAAAACAAAAGTGAATCCCAACAGGAGCGTGCCACTCTTCCCACTCAGAGAGAATTCACATTTGAAACTGAATTCATGGCTGTTCTGAGCAAGCCAGGCTGTGTAGGTGTCACATGTGGCACACACAAAGAGGTGTCTGGCTACAAGCTTCCAGTAAGTGGGAGCAGGCACAGTCCCTGTCATGCCTTGCTGCCTATTGTCTCGCCAGGATTTCTGCTGCTGCTGGAGTTTCTCAAGCAGATAATTACTAGAGTTTTAATTAAACAAGTGTCTGACGGTTCCAGTTGAATAGAGGAGAAATTGTTTGTCCAAAGCAGCTCATGTAGGATGTTTCAAAGATCGATACACCTGCTAAAATGGCAGACACTCAACATGCCCTCAGGCTTGCATTCATTCTTTATTCATAATTTAATAACATACACTGGGTTTGGCTTAGAAAAGTTATTTGGAAGGAGAAAAGGGAATAGAGAGCAAGGATGACTTGTGTCATCTCAGAAAAAAAGAAAAAAAAAATCCATGTCAGTAAAATCAGCTGACCATTTAGTTTAACTTTCAGATTCAGAAATACTTTGCACACATATTTACAAATGGATGACTGAGCAGATTTCTCATGTAATTCATTTGGAACCTATTGCTTTAACCATTCCCATTTTGCAACAAAAACTACAACATAAAGACTCTTCCATTTAACTTGAAAACAAGACGAATAAAGCATGCACATGAAAATGCTGCCTGACATTTATTTACAATAAACAAATTTTAAAGAAGACTACCAGTAATCCTTAGCTTCTTCACGAGTTACCCAGAGGTTTTTGTCTCTTGCTGTCACCCCAGTTATTGCAGAAAAGCCAGCAAACACCACTCTGAACACAGCAAGGAGAACTGCCAATGAAAACATCTGGAAGCTGATTTTCCAGGATTGAATTTGCACATGGAAGTGCTCTCCTCAGCAATCCAAAAGTAGAATCCTGAAATCCAGGTCATATTTCACAAAGAGGTAGACACCAGTTATCTTCAGTTTGGTCAGAAATCAGAACTTTTACACATGACCAAAACTGCCAATAGTTCCCTGTTCTCCAGGTTCTATGAAAAAACACAAACAGATCAATTAGGAAGGAAAGCCCTTTGGAATTCTAAACTTTTAGGACTAAAATATTTTCTTTAATTTTTCTTTCCCTCCTTAAATGGGAAAAAAATGTCATGTTAGGATTATAGAGGCATAGAGGACATACATAAAATAAGAGTAGACCGCCATTCAGTCTCAGTGACTTTCGGATCCTGAGAAGGCAGGACAACCCCCCCCCGCCACCTCACAGTCATCACTTATCTGCTTCATGTCACTGGGCAAGTAGAGCTGTGGACAGCTCTTCTTCCCTTGTCACCGTTCCCAGCACTCTCCTTCACAAGAGAGAGTTCTCCTTTGTACTTCCCATGTATTATAAGGTTAAAATTATTTGAGAGATGGACAACAAACAAAAGCCTATTTTTCTCCTCCACATCAACACACATACTCTCTCTTGCTTTTCTCCCTGCACACCTTTCACATCTCTTAGCCATAAATATTTAATATTCACAGTGTGCTACAGAAAAATCTTTTCCTGAGGTTGTTAGCCATCATTTTAATGCCATCCTGAAAAATAAGCTTGATTTAGAACTGTGTATTTTCTCAAAATCTATCTTTTATGAGCCTTCCCTACCAAACAGATCCGCCTATTAGAAGTTATGATTCCTGCATGAGTTGTATTTCCTGTATAGCATTAAAGTAAGGGAAGGGCATAGGTTTCCATTATTCCTGAAAAAGTAACAGTGATTTAAAAGCCAACACACAAAACCTTAATGGAAAATACCCTCAAGTCCTAGTATAATAGTGGGTTTGAAGGCTTCAGCACTTTCCTTATCTCAGACACAAAAACTTGGTGCAGCCTGGGGCAGACGAGGGAACGGGAAGTCCAGGATTAGTACTCAGTCCTGTACCAGTGCTTGGCTGGTTTCCCTCCTCCTAAAACATCTCAGGACAGCACACACATCAACAAAGGCAGAGGCAAGACTCACAGGCAGGATGTTTGAGTACTCAGATTGTACTCAGTCGTTAGATTCTCCCTTCCTCACCTCTCCAGCCCCCAGAGCAGAGATGCCCCGGAATGCAGAGTGTGAGATTCTGATCAGCACAGAGCAAGGCTCTCACCCACTTTACACTGCTTCTGAATATCTTCATTACTGCAGCTTTTATAGCCAGCTCCCATAGTTACATACTGGCAGAAGGCAGGGAACTGGGGAGGCCTTGTGACAAGAATTAGGCTTCATTTTTCAGAATGTCAGACATTAAACACTCCTAATTTTCCTTCTCTTTGCCCTTGCTGGAAGACATCCTTTCCTTTTCCCCCAGCTGCAGACCCCTTCCAGCTATTTAATTGCCAAATAGGACAGGTGCTTACAGAGAAAACGGTGTATGAGAGGAGGGGTATGGAAGAAGAACCGAAAGGTAGAAGAGTGGAAGCCAGAGGAGGAATGGAGTTACAACAGCAGAGGTATCACAGTAGAAAGGATGAGGGAGGGAGAACAGAGCTAGAGGACATGAGATGTGAACAGGTTAGAAAAAGAGTGGAGTACACACAAGAAAATCAAGACTGGCAGGAAAAGGAAGAGAAGCAGTCTCTGCATTACAAGTTATGTGTGAGTTTTCCCCCTTCCTCAAACATCAAAAAACACAAACAACACAGAAAATACAGTTAAGCTGGTTAGTAATTCTGGCTATGACTGAGTTTCTCTGTTACTATCCTCCTTTTCATCCCTTTCCTTCCCCAGTGGGCTCTGGGCAAACGCTGACAAACAATTCTGCCAAGGCCGACTTCATCTTCACGTCAGCCCTTCTGCTTCATTACCTCTTAGCCTTCTTGTCCCTCCAGAAGTATCACGTCACCAACTCTTGAGGACTCAAGTTCCCAAGGTGTCATCTTTCCTTTACTCAGCTGACATTCAGTAAAAACCCCTTGAGTACTTAGACTTGATGCTTATTCGGCAAGAGATTAGAATAAAAATCTATTATCACACTGATAGAAGTTTCTTTGCTGAAGTGACTGGTGATGAATGCAGCTGCTTATCATTTGCAGTGTTGTCGGCTTCAGGCATTGTAAAGTACACAGAAAACAGGCTGGGCTTGTTTCTCCTTTAGAAATAAATACACAAAATGCTATTTCCTCTGAGCTCCAAACTCTTCTATAACAGCAGCTATTTCCTCTGAGCTGCTGTTATCTTCTATAACAGCACCCCAGACAGTAATGGGAATTTTGCTGTAAGTGTGGATAAAGTTTGGCCCTCATGCTTCTTAGCTACAAAATGTTTTAATATATTTTGTGACTCTTATGATACACTACTGAAAATCTTCAGGTTGACATGTCTGTGCAGCTGTGCTGGAGGTGCAGACGTATGCACGGAAACTTAGGAGTTTAATCAAGGTCATTGTTCCCCCATTAAACAACATCAAAAAGCCCAGCAGCAAAACTTCATGCTGTGGCCAATGGGGATTTTGAGATGTGCACCATAAGAAGGAGTATTACTGATTTCAGTATCTTGAGGGAAAGCAGAGGACAGCTTCATAGCAAAATTCAGAATTGTAATTTAGTTTTCTTAATTTATTTCCCCATTACTATGGAGACAATCTTTTATGTACAGCTTTTAAAATGTACTTGCAAATATGGAAAAGATACTAGATAACGTTAAGCTTTTTTTCAGAGCATTCTAGATGCACTTTCAGGGATGATTTGCTATGGTCATCTGTTATTAAATAATAACCTGTTCTTAACCTTTAAATTTCATCAGCATGGATCAGTTTGTTACTGGCATATGCCATCATTCCTCCTTACCTAGTGATTAGTTTCAATTGTCTTTAGTGCTAAATGAGTCATTTTCCGAGCAAGATGGAACAGTGCAGGCAAACCTCTTACAACAAACCACCAACTCGGTGGAATCATCAGTGAATCCTTCATGTGGCTTCCCATGTGACCCCTTCTCTCTTGCCAGAAGCAGTTGACAAACTGCAGTGGGATTTTCCATAAAAATTTTGCCAAACTTTGTGAATAACAAAACGTTTTTAAGAAAGTAATATTCAGTATCTCTCCCACCCTACTTACACTTACTCCCTAGTTTGTATTTCCATTTCAAGTCATTCCCATCTTTCTGAAAGTTACCGTATGGCGAAACTATGAATAATTTTTCCAATTCCATTCCAATTTTTTTCCAATAATGAAGAAGAACCAGAAAATTAAGCAGTTAAAAGTTGGCCTGAAACAGGTTTGATTTTACTGGACTGTGACCCTTCAGGGTTAATGGGCTCCACTGACCTCTGGGAAAGCACAGTGCTGTGATGTACAGTGGCAGAATAGCAGTCGGGTGTGGGAATTGTATGGCAATATGCCAGTAGGTGCCAGGCCTCCTAATGGGAAACCCCAATTTGAAGCAAAGAAAAACAAATAAATGAAAAAAAAAAAAAAAAGAAAAAGGAAATCAGACAAGAGGATTGTCCATCTCTGCCAACAGTCTCACCACAGAAAGAGGGAAAAGCCTCATCAGTTCCACGCATGCAAAGCACATCCATCCATCAGATCCATGCAAAGGCAGAGAAAGAAGCTGGATATATTCCTTAATGTAAATGGTAAATTGCAGCCAAATTAATTGCAATGTGGTTTGTTCCTTTATCTTCTTGAACTATGATGTGCCAAGACACAGAGATTTTGGGAATGGTAATCAAGCAACAACACTAAAGCCTTATCAATTTGCTCCTTACCAGCTGTTCTTCAGTGTAATGGAGAATCACTATCCAGTATGGAAAGGGCTGAAGAATCTAACATATTGCAGAAATTGAATTTACCAGTTGCTCTATATTTTTCTCTGGTGCTGCTGATGATTGGGGTGTTTCTCCTAGGCTTGCAGTCACACTGTACATCTGCTGTACTGCAGCTCAGTCCTCACCTCTTTTTCAGCATCACTTCTGCTATGGAAAAACTCAAGTACAACATAAAGAGGGAAAACTAAAGATTTATGCATCCCTTACAGGAAGACAGACAGTCCTAGTCTGAACTCACAAATACACAGCTGCACTTCAGTTGAAGTTTGCAGCGTTATTTCTATCCCTAAGATGAAAGACCCTCACAGCACATGCTATTGAAGGAGAAACTGGACACAGGCAAAGTAAGCAGTTACCTCAGGCAGTGTAGCAGCAACACTGCTGATGTGCGTTTGCCTCCAGCTGAATTGCAAAAAGGCTGGATGCTGCCTTCAGCAACTCAAAGATCCAGAAGCATAAGAGCAAGGATACTGCTAGTGGACCCAGTTGCTCCTGTAAAAATCACCAGCTGCCACCCTCTTCTGTCCAAACCATAGTCTTTGGTGCAGTGAAATTCAGTTCTGCATACCCTGCTGAGACAGTTCCAGGGTCTGGGGCTCTGAGATAGATACTAATCTGGGGAGAATTATTCATCCAATGGTAGGACCTGGTCAGCAATGCCTGTTATACACATCCTGTGTTTGCTGTGGAGCTGAAGAATGGTGTTACTAGAAAAATGCAGCCAAATCTCTGAAAGTTCCAGAACTGGGGCATGATTTCTAGTCTTGCTGCAAAAAACAGCATTGTAAGAGGGGTAATTCAGCTTCCATACTGAAAATGTAAATGTCTGCTTCAAAACAAAACAAAACAAAACAAAACAAAACAAAACAAAACAAAACAAAACAAAACAAAACAAAACAAAACAAAACAGTAAAACCTAGGAGGATTAAATAAAAATTACCAAAACCCAGCTGTAACATTACTGTTGGATCTCTTTCAACTTTCCTCAATTACCTCCTTCTTTCTGGCTTCCCTGCAGTTTCAGAGAAGCAGCACTCCTTTCACAGCCTTAGAGTTGCAGCCACCTGGGCTGTTGGCATACAAGGGTGCCAGAATTTGCAGGGAAACAGGACCCTGGAGCAAAAGCTGCTTTCTTCAAATCTGATCTTGCATCATAATTTATTCATGTGTGAGACAGAGACAATACATCACCACCTCACACATGAGTGAAGAGGTTAAATGAAAATTTGTTTGCAGAGCTCCCTGGAGCGAAAGGTGAGAGACTGCATACAAATTAAAATATTAGATATAATTTGTTATTATTTATATACTCTATTAATTCCTTTTATGTACATTTCAAAAGCACTCTCTCAAAGCACACCAAGATAATAAATGAATTGCCACCGCATCCAGTCTCACAGTTTCTGGATTCTGCTCTTTGTTGCTGTGAAGCTTTTTTCCTTCCTTCTTACTGAGAATTTTTTTGTTTGGATATTTGCATTAAGTCAAGATGGTGCATTTGGCCACGGCTGCAGCTTATTCCTCACTGGCTGCAATCACTGTTTTCCCCTTGCAGTACAGAAACCTGTCCCATTTTAATACAAGGACAGTGGGAGCAATAAAACACAAGCAAAAGCAGACAAGCTCTCTACAGGAAAAAGACCACTCATCGGGAATGACAGATGCAGACAGGGAATAGCCAAGAGGCTGAAAATTCATTGACTTAAACACGGAGCAGCAGTCCTCAGCCCCTTTTTGCTCTCACACATCAAGAACTGTTTTCAGTGTCTGCATCTAAGATCTTGCCATGTAGCCACCAGCAGGGACAAACTCTTTCCCCAGCCCCAGATCCTCAGCATATTTACAAACCATTTTTCATTTTTCCATGCAGATAGAGAAGAAGAAATTATAAACGGGATATGACAGTCCACAGAGATTCTGATTTGCTTTTCAGCAACCACAGCACTTTGCCTGGTGCCCATTTCTTGGGAAGTTGAGCCCTAGGAGTCAATTGCCCTGTATTCAATAAATACCTGCAGAGTACAACCAGCGCCAGAGCTACCCCAGCACACCTTCAGTGGTAAATGAAGTGGTTTGTCTCGTAAGTCACTTGTCACTTCACCTGGCCTGACTGATATCCAGTTTGTCTAATTTCAAGCTCCAATATCCCAGTAAGCTGGATGACCACCAAAGAAATTGATTGTCATCAGTGGAAGATATTCTGGTTTATTCCTATGAAACATTCTTTTCTCAGAAGGAAATAGTTTAGATATTTTGATGCTATCCACAGCCAGGTTATCAGCTGGGAACCTGGCACAGAGCAGACCACTCACTAATCCAAACCTTGCATAGTCACTAGCAGCAAAAGTAGCTCTTGCTCTGAGGTTGCACAAGTCACCAGTGAGAGAAGCACAGATCCTGGAGCTGTCCTTTACCAGCACCCAGCCATGTGCAACTTCGGGGTTAAAAATTCTCAGACATTGCTGTTTCAGTCCTGAGGAGCATGTAGCTAAACATTATCTTGACTGCAGCAAAAAGACTCCAGGTTAGGCAGCTGCCATTCCTAAATGCAAGCAATAAGATGTATGTGATTAAAAAAAGCTCTGACAAGTGGACACTGGCTACTTTCTGTGCACTGCCTTCACTTTGTCACAGCTTCCCTTTCCTGGCCCTTCAAGTCTTCTAATCCTCCAGTCTCACCAGCATTGTTCCCTGTGGGAGCAGCATATCCATAAATTTATTTTTTTTTTAATAAAAGTGCCTCGTCCAAACACTAAACACAACACTTGTCAGAATTCTATAAGATCTGTATGGATGAAGAGCATTTTTCATCTTCCAATTTTTCATTCCCTTGGGAACACATCTCCAAAAACAAATATAAGCATTTTATCAAGCCCTATTGAACAGCCTGAAGAAATCCCACTTCAAGATTTCCACCTGAACCACAAAATTATGCTTTCTGTATAGCTGTTTGGTGAAGCTTTGTAGATACTGGGGCTCTCACCCTGGTATTCAGTAGACTCTCCCCAGAGATGGGACAACTCCATGCAAGCTGCTCTGCGCTAGGAATACAATCAAGTTCATCCTATAAATCCTGGTTAAGCATGTGCACTCCTGAAGGTCTGGCAGTCTGTGCACGCACATATCAGGGCAGGTTTCCCTGCGTTGGAAACTAGCACAGATTTCTGGTGTCTGTGCCCCAGTGCCATCCCCAGGGCCTGAACCCAGCCTGCTCAGAGGCAAGTGACACACAGCAAGTCATGATGACTTCGCTGAGTTGAACTACTACCTGGGTATGTCTTGAAATTTTGGAAATCTAGCTGTGGTTTTTTGGTTTAGATTTTGGCTTGGCTTGGGTTTTTTTAATGCTATTTGATGCCTTCCAATGGCTACACAGTTTTCGGTGTAAGAAAGGTCTGGTGAGAAAGAAATAAACAAAAAAAGCACCGCTCTGAACTTGCAGATAGCTTGTGAGTGAAGCATATGCAGATGCTGCCCAAAGATCAGCGTTACTCATTAATTTTTAGACCTCATTATAAAACTGAGACATGAAGGGATTTCCAATGTTTAGAAATATCCCAATTCTTTTGCCAAAACGAGGACAAAAAGGAAGGAACAAAATGTCTAGCATGTGTAATAAGCCTTAACTTTGCCAAGATCCATTATTTGACAAGAAAATCCTGACAAGAAGATGAGCAAGGCATAGATCAGGCTTTCCTAAGGAAAAGGAAGTTATTTCTTTAGTTCAGAACTGGGCACTGGACTTTGAAGATGAACTGCACCATTTCCAGAATGTAAGGGTACAGACTGTTCCAGTGGTTGCTTCATCTCAGCAGATATGACTTGTTGTGAAATAGAAGCTGGAATGCAAACTTCAAGCTGCTTCCAATCAATGATTTATTGAACCAGACTAATGGGATCATTAGCATTCCCAGATTTATGCTGAAAGTTATGGCAATTGTCATCACTGCTAGATATTGCTTTCCTCATTTAGTTACCTTGCTAGTAAAAGATGTCAGATTATAATTTTATGTGGCCTGGTAGTTCATCACAACAATTTCTTCATGGCCTAGTTTGAATAAATGCAAACCAAACCCAGGAATAAAGTAAAATACACGCCTAGAAAAGGCACATTTAACATTGTATCACATTAATCATTAGCAGTGTGACCAGCAATACTAGTTTTATGTATATATATATATATGTCTATTTACATATATTTGAGGTATATATGTACATAGATTTACATGTATATGTACATAGATGTACATACAATTAAAAGGGTGAAGAGCCAAATGATTGGGTAATATGTTTGTATTTGGGCATCAGAAGACATAACATGATATCCAAAAATGTTAAGATTTCAATTAACTTTTTTGTAATTTCCAAAGGCTCCTGTTCTACAGACCAGGACACTCACTCATCTCCACCCATCAAACCCCTCTGAAACATCCCAAAAGTATGTTCTTAGCACAACTGTTCTTCTCTAAGAGTTTTGTCTTCTGTCTTTACATGGCATCAAGCCAAAGCCTCTGATTTTTTATCTTGGAGGTCATTTTAACTAGTCTCTCCCTGTTTCCTTAAAATGATTAAAACCTTAATCCTATTTCTTCTACCTCACCATTTATTGTAAACATTTTGAACAACAGAGTATATAAAAAGTATCCTGTTTATCTGGATTGCATCAATCATAGAATTATATAATAAATCAGCTTCAAACTTATGTTTAGGGATCATCTTACTCTATCACATTGCTTGGGGCTTTGTCCAGCTTACTTTTTTAATTTATCATCCTAGTCTTGTGCTCCAGTCCCCTAAACAGCTTATTGGCCCTCCACTGAGCTCTCTCAAGTTTGTGAACCTCTTCATCATACTGTGGGAACAAAAACAACACTCCAGATGCTCCTTTCCAAGTGCTGGGATAAAGAGAATATCCCCGCATCTGGTGACTGTGCTGCACACACCCTGATCCTGCTTTGTTACATCCTCCCTTTCCAGTCTCTCCCAATTGTTTGGCACAATCACTCAAAACTTGCTGTTTTACAGGAAAGGCTTATTAAATAAGAAAAAAAAATTTGATTTTATCTATCTGATGTGGGCCTCAAAGACAGGAAGAGAAGGATGCTAAAAATAAAACCCCATGAATTAGAAAAACATAAGCAGACCTACTCTACAGTTAATGAAAGCAGATTAAATTAATGCAGAAGCATGGGTATATTTTCATTTAACTCTACAGTAGAGATCATTTACATTTAAGTCTACAGAAGAGATCCTCCTATCAACAGGACAGGAATTATTTTTTATTTATCACATTCTATTTGAAGAAAACTGGCAACAAAAAAAACCCCAAATTAAACCATAAAGCAGGGGAGAATAAGACATTAAATCCATTCAGTATAATTTCAGGGCTCTCAAGAGGGATTCTGTGCCTGGAGAAATTAAATTCTGTTTCAGAATAGCAAAGCATCTCCAGCCCTTCCATGACACTTCATGTGTTACCCAGGTTCAACTGCTCCATAAATAAACATGTGGAGGGAAGAAGAAGAAAAACAAAGTGGATACAGGAATCTAAATTCCTCCTGAGACCTTTTGCTCAGTCACTAGTAGTTCCATCGTATAATAGTTTTCCTAAAACGAGTTCATCAGACACAACATCCAGACAGATATGGTCCTCCCTGTAAAAAAGCTGATTATGAGAAGAAATTAGTATAGGACCTTCAGTAACTTTTATTATGTCAACTAAAGCCCGGTTCTACTTGGGCCCTTTTTTTTCACAGAAATCAGAACCATTTTTTCCTGTTGATCTCTGCTTTGCTACAGCCTCTGATGAACCTGCAGTGGCTTGTCCTGGATATAAAAATTTCTTAGCTTTTCATAGAATCATGGACGATTTGGGTTGGAAGGGACCTTTAAAGGTCAGCTGATCCAACCCCACTGCAAGGAGCCGGGGCATCTTCAAGCAGAGCAGGTTTCTCCAAGCCCCGTTCACAGACCTTGTGCATGTCGCTTCTTTTTCTCTCATGGACTTTCAGACCACCTAGCTCAGCCCAAGGCAAGCATGGGAGAGAGACAGGGAAAAACAGAAACCAAGAAGTCCGACAAAGTACATTTCCATCCAGCAACATATAGGCACAGAATAGCCTCTAGCAGATTGGGTCGTTTACCCATATTTTAATATTTACATGTAGTAACGGGAGCAGAAATCCAATGAGGGAACCAGGCAACCTCAGATTTGCACGGCAGAGGAGAAGGTGGGTTCTGCACTGGTTTGGAAATGATCATGCCCCTGATTTAAGTGCACAAGTAACCCTCTTGACTCTGATTAACTCCTTATGCCAGAAAAGCAAGGAAAGGGGGCTCAGGAACAAAGAGTAGGTGACTCTCCAGATGCTTCCTGAGCAGAGTTTTATTTTTACTACTGCTATTAATGTCCTAAATTCTATTAAGTGGCACTTGGAAAAATATCACAGACAATTTTAATTTGTTAAAGTAAGTATATTGAGCTGTTGTTTATTTATGCACCTTCTTCAGATAGTATTAAAATAGTTGAGAAATCAGTACACTAATTTATCACATGTTCTGAAATTTGTTGTAGTCAGAGCACTTTGGTCACTAACCACAAGTGTTTCTAGGTCCTGTGGTTGTCCAAATGGGTACAAGAAGCTTCTAGACTTAACAGAAGTGGGAGGCAGAGGTTAACCCATTCTCACTAAAATAAGATCAATCTTTTAAAAGCAGAGATTAATAAAATGCTAAAAATTAGCATAACCCCTGAGTTGCTTTATGCCAAATAGGATGTGCCTGTGTACATTCAAAGATAGCACATGAACACAGGAAGCCTTGCCCAGCCTTCTTTTCTGTAGTGGCTGTAGAATCACGTTTACAACCTGGGCCAGGGAAAGAAAGGTTTTAAGTTTTCCCAGTGAGCAGAGAGTTGATGGGGATTAACACCCCAAGTGCCAATACAGGAGATAGGCTAAACATAAATGCATGATTTTTTCCAAAACATGGGGACTAGGCACAGTTTTTGTCTTCTCAGCTTGTTATAGTCTTCAAGGGAGAAGATAATTTCTTAGACAAAAGCTTTCCATGGGTAGGTTTACAGCATGCAACTATTTGCTCAAGGAATTTCTGTTTGCAAGATCCAGGGGCTTCTGAAATTATGTCCTTTGATCTACAGTGGACCTTTTCTAAACAGAACTTTCAACAGGGTCTATCAATCTTTTTTCCGTAAGGACTGTGTTCCCTGTTCAGGGTTCAAATGGGAAGGAACGATTCCACCTTATTAACGTCCTCCCTGCACATTAAAGATTTGCACCATCACCACTGCGCCACCAAGAGCAGTTTCCTCTTTTGTTGTTCTATGCAAGAAGTCAGGAAAAAATAGGCTGCATCCTGCAAACCTACACTTCTCCCCATAAGCAAAGGTGAGAGCTGGTGTGCCTTCCACCAACAGGAACCATTGCATTACACCTTAGGGATTCATTTGCCATTACTCTTCTGGTACATATCAAATCTGATGCTCTCTGCCAATGTACTAATATTCCCATTAGAGTGGTTTGAACAAGTAAGACACGAAATTAACTGTAAAAAATCTAAGGAGAATAATTTATACCAATCTATGTTTTTTTTCTGTTCTCTAGAGTATTTTTAGACTAGTTTTTCTTTTTGCTGTATATACCCCTTGGCCAAGGCCCATGTACAACAGCATTGGGAAAATAAGTTCTCTTTCATGTTGGCTGAAAAGTGAAAGCTCTTATTTATATGGCAAATGGATTTCCATTTTGCTTCCAGCAAACAAATTGCTTTCCTAATAGAAATAAGCAAAGATTTCTTTGTATTTTGGATAAATTTGAAAAGAGTTCATTATATACATCTTTTTAGACAAAAGTTAACGGAAGTAAAATGCACTTGCTATTTCTATCTGCAGCAAGTTTCATGTTTCTAAGCCTAGGGTGGACAATCTGAAATCTTTTCTAGTTCACCTCCATGAGCTAAACTTTCATATTTTTCAAAGCCTTGTGCTCAATAGCAGAAGTGAAGTTTTGCAGTAGATCTTCACATCCCATGAAAACAATTCCAAGTAGTTTGGATGCAAGCAGTGAGAGACTGAGTTGCAAATCAGTGTTCCAAGCCTCAGAACGTATCAGTGGATACTTGTAGATGGAGAGAATGAATTGGACCCTCCCACCTACCTTCTAGACCTGCCCCTGTGAGCCTCCAGCCCCTGGATGGTGACCAGTCAGAGTACTGGGTGGTGCTCTTGGCTGTTAGGATTGCTCAAGTTAGCACTGACTTAAAATCAGAAGAATAACCCTTTATTTAAATCAGGCCCTGCATCCTTGCACCGTCTATCTGTAAAAGTAATGATGTCCAGGAAGGTTATGAAGAGCCTGTGGCAATATTTCAAGTTGTTAGTAGTGTGACTAATCCATATACTACCTCTCTCATCAAGTCAGCAACAGTAACACCCATTTCTTGCTATGCCTGCAGGTGTCAAGTATTTCTACTGCATCCAGAGAGACCACCCTCAGATGCTGCTTGGAATTAGTGCTACACAGAGAATTTTTCTTTTTTTTTTTTGCATAAACTGAGCTGAACCAGGGCACCATCATATAGATACACATAAATAAAAAATGCTTCCACCTCTATTCAATTTACTTTAAAAGAGAAATGAAAGAAAAGAAAAAAAAAAAAAAAACTAAAACAAATAAAAAACCGAAAAGTACACACAAAAAAAACTAACAAACCAGCCAAATAAAAGAACCACAAACCAGCCAGTATGTTGAAAGCATTTGCACTGTAGTCCTAGGACATATACAATTTACTTGCAGTTTATACCAAATAACAAGAGAAAAAATACAGTCCTTTCTGCCTTTAAAACCACTTCTCCATCCAAAATAAAACCTCAAAAAGAAAATAAGTAAATGCTTCTGGAGGGTATGAGCTATTTGGATGTCAAGTAGTCCTGACTTCTTAAAGTAAGGTTCTGCACAGCACTGAACATTATTGCTTTTCTGTTCCACTCAAAGGCAAAGCCAAGCACAGTGACGCCAATTCTCCAGCCTTCAACTTTAAACAACTTTGGTAGCCTTGAGTTATGATTATGATCTAGCATATGTTGCTGTCACATATTTTCTTCCACCACCCTACAGACACATCTTATCTAGAGGTTTGATTGCACTTTAATGCAGCCTAAATGCAAATTTAATTTCCAAGTTCTACCGCTAGATTGGTGCATCTCAGTCACTTATGATCCAGGTACTTACTCTACTAAATTTACTGGCTTGAAACAGGGAGGATAAATTTAAACAGACATATATTTACCTCTTGGCTCCAAATCAGGGCTTTTCTTTTTATATACACCACAGTATGAGTATTTTGCTAAGTGTCATGTACCACCAGAGCAGTGTTGTTTGCAGGCTCTCCCACCCCGCATGCACACACCAGGAGATCAAGCCCTGCCTTGGAACGGGAGCAATTGCTGTGGCAGTGTGTGAAAATGCTTTGGCTTCACTTTAGGAGTGAATACACTCTTCAGTGAGCTAATCAAGGTGCATGTTCCTTGGTAGCCAAACTGCTGAGCAAACTGTGCTGTAACAAAGAGGACTCTAACGGGTCTTACTTTGGGTTTCCAGCAGAACATCCTCCTTTTGCACAATGGATCACAGAACAGCAAAACAGCAAGACTAAACTAAGGAAAAGCAAACAATATTTACCAGACTGTGTGCAAGTCAAACCACCACTTATGTACTTCTTTGCATTACAGTCATGCTGTAACAGCCTATCATGACAACACACTTGCGAAGAGGTTTCATCAACAAAGGAGCCCTCCTTCAAAGACCCTGTGGGCTGGGGTTCAGTTGTTGCATAAGGGAGGAGAGCAATAAAATAATCAAGACTTTCAAATGCCTCTTTTTATCAATATTTACAATGTCTGCAAAGCCAGACAAGTATCTTTCCTTCAGGTAAAATACAGTATTAATTCATTTCCTCTCCTTCCCAATGAATTCAGTGTCAATGACTTAAGCTGATTCCATCTTTCTAGAAGGAAATATTCTACGTTTTGTGTCTGGACAAAGAATTAACACCAGACAAGGACTTTAGGACATGCTTTGTTTGAAGTCTGAAATCAGTTTCCCCAGTGTGTTTTGTTTGCCTTATACTCTTCAAAAGAGAAAACAGAGAAATGCCTTGTAGTAAATCTTCACACACGCACACACAGGGCAACTCTAGCTCTGTATGTAAACAAATGTGAATTTCTACTATATGCACATGTGATTTCAGCTCTTAATTACAGGAACTTTAAACGCAAGTCCAGAAATAGAGAGGCACTTAGAGAACAGCTTTTAAATTACTCACTGCAATAAAAGCCCAAGTCAAGAAAGCACAGGTCTGAGTCAGAAATCCCACAAGCAGACTTAAAACATAGTTACAAATATTAGGTAACAAGCATCCTTGAGCAATCTTGGGTAAGAGGAAATTTTGGATTTATTTGATAAGTCTGTTATGAAGTGGTTTCACCTCATGCTTCTACCAAGTGGTCTAGTATGACAGATCCAAAATCATAAAAATATATCTTGAAAAAAAAAAATAGAAAAAAAAATCAAACAAGGAAAAGCCCACCTATTCCCCAACAAGTTCACACAAACACACACAATTCCCAGTCTCATAGGCTTTCCTCTCATGTCTTGCCTTCTAACACCAGTTTCAAAAGACAGTCCTCCACCTTCCTCCCCACCTTGCACTCATGACCTCCCAAATTAGTTGAGTGGGTACAGTCTAGATCCAGTCCCAATCCTGAAAGTATATAGAACAAAAGTGAAATTTATGGCTACTCCAGCCTGCACCTCTGCTTGCCCAATACTTCACTCATCCCTAGTCCTTGAGCTCTGTGGAGTCGGAATTGTGTTAGTCCCCACTCATATTTGATCACTCACCCAGGCGTCCTGCTCATGTTCCTGTCTGTGGCAGGCCCGTGATTAATGAGGTTGTTTTCCCACAACATAGTGCCATACACATAGTAGACATGCAGTCCTTTCAGATTTAAGAAAGACAAAGATTCCTCTGAGCTGCCTGTAATATCAAATCAACTCAGTCCTGAAGGGATGGCATCTGAAGAAACAAAGTACAGAGGCTCAATGTAATTTAAACAGCTGTTTAATCTGACACTTGGCAACAAATACTTGATTCATTCAGTCCAAGTCATTTGTTTTTGCCTTCTGCAGCACTATCCACAAGTTGACCTGATCAATTACTTGGAACCAAAGCCACCAAAGCCACTACGACTTATCATTTCCCAAAGGAACTCCTTGACAGCTCTAACAGGGCATTTCGTTTCCTCCCCACGTACACTTTCATTTGTACTGAGCATCTCTGACATTCACTGCAGTTTTCATTTTAACTCTGACTTACTGCCTTCAGAATTTTATCCACTTCAACCTCCCATCTTAGATAATCTTTTGATTGAGGTTGTTGGCATTTTGGTTTTGACAATCTACCAACTGTTCTTGCAATGTCAAGGTTCCCCAAGCTGAAGAAAGTAACATCTGTTGTTTTCAATGGCTGACTTTTTAACAGCTGGAATGCCAGAGGAACCCTGACACAAGGATCCTCCACCCTGTTTCTGTCTTTGACCAGAAATTTCCCTCAAAGCAATGGCCATTTCTTCCAAACCCCCACCTTTCTGTGAACAAAAGTTTTTCCAATATTACTTCCTCTTAAATATAACACAGTAAATGGTGATGGCTACTACATGGCAAGTGATAAAGACCATTTCCCTTGACAGAAAAAAAATCTGTAAAGTAGCACTGGCAAGGCTCCAAGATCCACCCCTTTTACCACATGCCAGTAGACCCTGTCAGATTGTGCCATGACCACAAAAGCAGTTTCATGACATGGAAATTGAGTATAGCTTCCTTGTAGCATCCTTCCTTAATTAATTTATTTTAAGCTGCACGTATTTGTGATAAAACATGTTTCTCAGCAAATCCTAATTTACAGTCTAGCTCAGAAAAAGTGGCACTTTGAAGTCCTTTACTCCATCTAAAGGCAACTGATGAGAGACTTATTCCATGAAAACCAAACAGCCCCATGTTTGGGACTGGTCCTGTTCATCTCTCCTTCAGTTTATTCTGTAATTAGCTACGTATTTGCAACTAATTTTTCATCTTTATCTTCTATGTCATTACACTGATTCCACAGAACTTAGCAGCCTGTTTGAAAACACTGGAGAAAGATAATTAGCTTTCTAAATATATATTTGTGTGTATATATGTGTGTGTATATATATATAAATTTTTTTAGACAGTCCTCACTTCCACTTGCAGTTAGGAGAACCAGTAGGAATTTCACCTATCCTAGCACAGGAGCAATCATTCCAGCATTCAGAACTACTCCTTCTAATGATCCATAAGGGACTACCATTACAAGTTGTCATTATGACTCCAATAAGACAATAGATGCAAGCCTTGGAAATCCTTTCTGGACTTCCAACCACCACACAGAGTTTGAAGTACACCCAATCCATAGGTGCAATGGAACTCACCTTTTATATCCCACCCTACCAGTGAAGCAAATACAACAGAAATATTTGTTACATGAGGGACTTTCAAATCCCTACAAGTCCAAAGACAGCTATCAATTTATTTTACTGCCATGGTATTACTTCCTGCACTTCTTGCCCTGTGATTTAAAACATCTTGCCTCCACCCCTTAATCAAACATCAGAACATTTTCCACTTGCAAAGCTGTTTATTCTGCAAGGATCTATTCATCTGCCTTCCTCCACCCAGTTATTCTCAATGACTGCTGGTTTAATGAGTGTGCCTTCATTCTGTTTTAGGAGAGAAATTCAACTTCCCTCTCCCTCTTCCCCTTAACAAAAGAACAACAAAAGTCCAACACACTATGCAAAAATTTAGTCACTAATTTCCAGTACTATGTCTTATGTTCAAATGAATGTGAAGTAAAATTGAGCAGTTAGCTGGTCTAATTAAACTCACTTTAGTCTGATTAAATGCAATTATATTTCACAGTTGCTTTGTGCTCTCTGTTAACCTCTGTTTTCCGTCCTGTATCTCTGCTCAGTATGATGGGAATTTCACTCCACTGACTTCCATTAGGAACAGCTTTCTTTTCCCCTCTAGGCTTAATACTATTTACTGACCTTTCAAACTTGACTATATTCAGCTGAAATCATCTTTCTTGCTTATCCCCAAGTAATACTAACTTCTCATCGTTTGCCCATTGCAGCATTTTCAACTGCAGCACTTGTAATGTGATAGGACATCTGAAGCTCCTTTCTTTATCAGCTAGTTATCACACACAGAGGAAAACAGGCAAACAAAGAGAGTTAGGAAATTACTCTCATACTTCAGCTGGCTCTCTCTGAGCACAGAAGCTGTCCAGTGGCTTCTGTCTTCAGAGAAAACTAAGCACGAGAATCAGCACAGTGAGCAGCCACACTGCCTTTCAGGTTAAAACAACCTCACGACATCACCATTTGTGACTGCTGAGGATCCATCCAGGAGCCCTGTTAAGGACCTTGTAGTCTTGGTGTTAGGAACAATTAAGTAGATACAGAATCTTAAAGCAGCACTGAACTTATGTGTTAATGAGCATTTAATAGCCACATTTACAAGGTCTTAGAAAAGTTAATATTGAATAGTTGTCTTGAACCTATATTTAATATAAGTCACTCTAGTCTGGATAAAATTAATAGGCTCATGAACAAAGCCACTGAGTGGTCACCATGAGGGTGTTCTCACTTGACACAAAACCAGATTTCTGTTTTTACCATTGTTAAGGCACTGTCAACTTTAATGGAAGTAACTCGGTCCCTTTGTCTATTGAAAACCCAGCAAACCCATCTGAAAGTAATTTGGTTACAGGCTGAAAAAGGCACTCTAGATCAGCTGGGGATGGTCAGCGCAGGCTGGCACAAAAGGCAACTCAGACAGGTTCGAGGAGCATGAAGCTGAACATTTGGTTTGCTCTGCTGTTTGTATAGCTGGGAGAAGGAAGCAGAGAAGGCAGGCCAGCTGCAGCAAATTAGCTGTGTGAGGTCTCCTGACTGTATTATAGATTTGGCTCTTGACTAACAAGTAAGTGTCCTGGAGGATAGAGAACTGTGTCAGAGAATTAGGTAAATATAATCCCAGAGAACCTGCTAGCCAGTTCCAGACATTTTCCAGATCCAGAATCATATCAACCGAGTGATTTGTGATCAGTTTCTTGCTTTGGAATGCATGTTTAGTATATTAAAAATGTGTCCACTGGTTACAGGCACAGGATTTTTTACAGGTCTAAGATTAATAGATAAATTTGAAATCTCTGAGATTAGAAGGAAAATTCAATGCAATTTTTAAAATTCAATTCCTGTTCATATTATTCCTCATTTCTTAACTTCTCACCTTGAAGATAAGAAAGATTTTAGTATTAACTCCCTATATATTCTCCCTTGTTTTCTTTATGAATCAACAGACATGTAAGTCTACAAAAAGAACAAACATGATGATGGCAAGACAAAACAATTTAAATACGTAAATTTCCTGCCTTAGCCAAGGTTATTTCATTTCCATCTGATGAAAAAGGATGCATTTAAACAATTTTCCTGCTGGTGCCATAAGAGCTCTTAGGTAAGAGAGGCATTTGAGGTGTGAACGATATTTATACACTTGTCTATTTTCAAAATATATATGTATATGAAACATTGTGCTTCCTCTGAGCAGAAGAGGTTTGGAAGCCAGAGTATTACGCATAATTTTTTCTCGGTTACCTCTGCTGTGGTCTCATGCTGATTTGGACCTAGGTTTTCTCAAACACCCTGTGAATACTAAAATGATCTCTTTGCACCCACTGATGCTGAGGGTTCAGCTGGAGTTTGGAGCAGGCACTAACCATCCCTTGCCTGTCAGAAGAGCTAAGAAAAAAGAAATTGTGACAAAAAAAGCCCAGCTTATTATTTTCTTATTGCTGTATCTGGGTGAAGGTTTCTTGTTTGTAGCACTAGAACGCTTTCTATATTTCACATTTAAGCTGTGGTTAAGTTAAAAATAATAGTACTGCTCCCAGAAACATTTTCCCTTTATCAAAGTGAGTGCTGTAGACACCAACTAGAATTCATGGTCAGGTTCTCTTCTTGATTCCACAAATCTTGTCTATAGTAGAAACTCCTTCTCAGGAGGGACTACAGGTGCATCCAAATACTGGTGCTTGGGAAACACAGGTGCATGTTTTTAGTTTGAGTGCAATAATTATGTCTTGGAAGCCTGCTCATTTTCTAGGGATGTCCGTTAGAAACAAGCTCTTAAAAATGCCTGTGTATCCTTTAAGAGTATTAATTTAAGAAAGCAAGTTACTCAGTTGTATTTTGTCAGGAGTTTCTAGGCTGGGAGCGTATGAAAACATCCAGAGAAAGTCTACCAGGTAAGGCTCTGCAATAACACCGTCCTTGACAATTTTACCACTTCTCATTTTACAATTTCAATGAGGCTTTGATGGGAGAAAGTAATCCTGTTGTTCAGGCTGGGCCACCTTTCCTTCTGCAAATGGCTGATGGGTGTTTGTGGTCAGCAACCTCTGCAAGCTCTGAGATGTGTTCTCTGGGAGACAGTGTCTGACAGTGAGCAGGACATTTAGCTTCCATGTGTACCTTTTGCTCATGTTGACAATCTCCCTGAGTTGTCTCTCCCTGAGCACATTCCAGTAATGTTCACTTCTACTCCAGAACAGGTCCAGATCAAATACTTGCCAGCTGAAACCAAGTATGTGGATCATCATTCTCTTGCCATGGGAAGATTTCTCACCAACAACAAATCTCAGGTTTGGTGCTTCTACAGAGTATATTCGAAATACCTGTGTCATTCCATTACTTCAAAGTTGTTTTAGATCATCTTAAATTTCTCTTTATTCTTGCTGTTTATGCCTTTTGAATAAATTGCCTAGAATTGTTTTGTAGTTGGCTGCTGTATAGCTAAACAATCCAGTTAGTTTTTCTTCTAGATTATCAAGTCTCTCCAGACCCCACACCTTTTTACCAGGAATCCCTATAACTTTAATCACAGACCCAAGCACACTGGTCACAGTGCAGTGAGCCATCATTCCTCTCTGACCTGACATACTGGCAGGTGGGGGAAAGAAATCAAATGAAAACTGCTATGAAGAAGAGGTATACCAGATGTTCTAATCATACATCAGGCCAATTAATTATTTAAAAAATCAGCAGATTTCCCTTTTCCTTTCTGTTTTAATTCTAGTCCCTACTATTTGGCACAGACAACTCAAATTTCGAGGCTTGTTTCTTTGCGTCACAGCTCCTTTCACTGCCCTCATTCATGTATGCCTTGAAAAGTAAGGCAGTAGCACAAAAGGAGGGTGCAAGACAAATAAAGGTAATGAAAATTGCTGTTCTAACTCTACGACTGTTAATGAGCAATTCTGTATTCTCAATTCGTTCATTATCTTTCACAAGTTTCTAGGAGCTGAGATCCTGCTTTTCCAATGCATAATCAGGTTGCCTTGAAAACCAGTGCATTTCTTTGAAACAGTGTTTAGGGAGGAAGAGAAACATCTAAATTATCTGATCAGAATTGCAATGGAAGTAAAATATGCAACCTTTCTGCTCTGATTTCAGAAGACAGAGAGTGTTTTCAGGCCCCATGTTTCTTGGCTCCTGCCCAGCATCAGCCAGCTCAGACTTTTTAAGTCAAATCTTGTACAATCTCCCTGGAAGAGAATGGGGTTTCTTCCTTTGA
This sequence comes from Pachycephala philippinensis, assembly GCA_013397055.1. NCBI lineage: Eukaryota > Metazoa > Chordata > Aves > Passeriformes > Pachycephala > Pachycephala philippinensis. The sequence continues at coordinate 163,535 of VWZT01013524.1, read as the reverse complement.
TATCCAGGGCTTGAGATTTTCATCTATTTCTTTTGCTGAAGTACAGTGGATTAGTTCTGTGGGGAAAGTCCCTAGCTTGAAAAAATGAAACACAGTTCTACAAGTCCTTAACTACTGTCCTAACAGTGGGAAACAGAAAGGAAATTTTCTCTTCCTGCTGTTGCTAGTAACTATACCCTTAAGATTCTTTTTGAAACTTAAGGTGCCCCCTTTGCAGCATCAAGGCTGAAGCTCATGTAGACATGGAAATGAGAAATAACAGGCTACACTACTGCAAAACTTTCAGCTAATGTAGCTGGGAGGTCATATTGACCTCTCAAAAGCAATTTGCTCATTGCTCATAGGTTTACGTCTCCCAGAAGCATCTAAACTATATTATGATGGCACAAGGAATCTGGTTTATACGCTGTCTCTTAGCTCTTACACATTCCATCAATACAATTTCACTGCCAATGAGTACACAGACTCAAGAATTCACAATCTGTCTCTTACTCATTTTAATTATCTTTTTTAACCACTTTTTTCTCCTTTTTGTGTGTTTTTCATTTGGTTGTGCCTTTTTTTTTTCCTGGTTTGCACAGATTGTTGTCTCTACAACAACAACCATCTTGGTTTCCAGACAGCTCAGCAAACTAATGAAGAAAAGAGGCCTAAATAAGGAAACATGTGTGGTTCACCAATATGACCACAAACAAATCCAATGTGAGAGGAAAAAAGGTAATAAAAATCAACCGGCCTGTTTATGCACCCTAAACTGAGTAGGGGATTCCACTTCCCCCTCCCTAAGGGCTCTGTGTGACTCATCCTGAGCAACTTACCATGAAGTAGGCTGACATTTTATATCATTCTAGGTTAACTTTTCTTCCAGTTCAAAAATTTTTCTGTTGCTTTGCATGAATATAAGGATAGCTTTGCACTTCCTTGGCATGCTGAGCACTTTTTGCCTTGGCATCCTGATCTTCAAAGCTACTGCGGTACTTACTCACTTTACCAAGATTTATTTGAAAGGGCTACTGCACTAAATACATAATACTGAGGAATTAATTCATTTGACTTAGAACCATCAGCTTATGGTAGCCTGTTCTGACTGTTGCTCAAGGCAGTGAGAAGAGATAAGACATCCAAAATGAAGGCAGAGTCAATTCCAATGTAAAATGGGCCTCCTCCCTCCACAGAAGGCCAAGTATCTGTGGTCACTTGTCCTCACACAAAAATGGTGCTGTCAAATACAACTGTCACAGATCTGGATTAAAACAAATAGTTACAGCTTTTCTGTTTGTCTCCAGGTGTTTCACTTCTGAATTTTAAATCATAAAATCTGACCTAGATATGGTCTGTCTCCGGGGCACTTAGGAACCTTTTTTCCTTAAGAAATTTCAAGTTTGTGTATATTTTCTTCTTATTTCCAGGACCTGATGTTTCCAGGCAAACACTAGTAATCATGAAAACAGGGCAAGAGTTGTCAACACCACAGGAGTTATAATTTGCACATTTCTGCCTCTATCCCAGGTTAATTACATCCTCATACCATCTTGTAAAACTGCTCTGTATTCTTCCACTCTTTAAATTTGCAAGAAAATAGAAAACGCTAATTTGCCTTCACTATACCTGCTTTTATACAAGTGTTTGCACTAAGTGCAAGCAACAGGCCTTTTGCAAAAGTAAAAGAGTGAAGAAATGCCTGAGGTCCTTTGTGTTGGAGAGACTGAGTATGCCAGGTGCTGTGGCACTCGCCTGTCCCTCAGGAGCAAGACATTTCCACAGTAACATTGTAAGGGCAAGTGCCAGGGGACTGAAGTTGCTGATTTCTATCCCAAGGGGGCCAGCAAAAAGAATTTGCAAGAAGGAAGACAGCACTACCAACTTCTAAACAAGACCCAAGTCTGCTCTCAGTTGGAAAGAGCCTTCAGAGTGTCTTATTTCTAACGTGACGACAGAATCTTGTCATGAAAAACCTGACGACCAGAATGACAGTGTGTCCCAAGACTGAAAATAGCAAGATCTAGGTTTTATGCTAATACTAGAAAAATTCTTTTTTTTAAGTGTACCATCAGGTAAATTTTTAAATGGATAATATTTTGAAAATGTTGATAATTTTTTAGCTTGTTTAAGACACTTGCCTCCAGACTCAATTGGAAAATAGACATAATCTGAAAGTGTCACTAGAAGTTCTGCTTTAGGGTCTTTATATCTTTGGGGAGGTTTAAACAGGCTTGTTTTCCTTTCTCCTGGCTGAAACAGAACCTGTGGAAGGCAGTGGGAATCTGGATTAATAATAATATTCAAATACACATTTATACAAAGTAACTATTTTCCCACTCTTCACTCTTATTTCTTGATACAAATATCCCTAAGCTGTTTTCCCCACCACCTTTCATCAGCAAATAACCCAGACAAAAGAGGGACCTCAAGCACCTGGCTTGCATTTGCCAGCCACACAATTCCATCTCCTTGCACTTGCCAGGTGTGCAATTCCACCTCTCCCAGAGACAGCACCTCCAGGAGAGATGCACATCCACAGTGCTCAGCAAATACAGCAAGGAGAGTCCTGGGGGGAAAGGCAAAACAAACAAGAACCCCCACAGAAGCTGCAAGGTTTAAAAGGAGGTGCCACTGAGAAACTGACCTTTTCTGTATGACCACTGATGAGTTAAAAATTGCCTGCCCTGCAAAGTACTAAAAACTAACTGTAAACAGGGAGAAAGCCAGAGCAGTGAAAGCTGAAGCGAGAGAGCACTCATGAATTTAAATGCAGTTCTCCCATCCCCTTGGCTTGCTCAGCAGTTTCCTCAAGGTCTTGCCCTAAGAAGAGGCATCAGTCATTTAGAAGACAAGGCCAAGAAACTGAGGCAGCCTTTCACAGCCCCAGACCTCACCCTGAGCTGGCACTGGCATTGCCTTTGCATGGCCTCAGCACTGTCCCAAGAAGGTGCTCGCCTGCAGCTGCTGCTACTTTATCACAAGTCTCACTTCTGAAAAGTGAGCATTAACTTAAGTGAAACTGTGTTTTAAACTCATGCTTTTATTATAGCAACCACTATTCTATGCATTAGAAATCCAAGACAGGCGTCAGTGCCTGCCTGCAGGCTAGTACATTTCATTACCTTACATTGACAGTGTGTCTCTGAGGAATATTTACATTAGTATTTTTAATGATCTCCAGGCACATGACCAAATATGCACTTCCATTTGTGAGATAGTGCTAAGCACACAAACATTGTTTCAGCCTCAAAGGAGGTAATTATGTCCCTTTATAAAATCCACCTTTTGTTTATCCTATGATACACAAGTAATAATTTCTGAGATAAACGTTTTGGTACAACTGAGTGCCTCAGAGTTTTAGCCTGAGAAACAACAGCTGTGGGACAGAATTTACTGCTTTGGCTTGTTACAGTTTGTAACTATTTGCATGGAGGTCGAATGGAAGAGGCAAACCAATGAAAAACAAGTCCCTGACATGTTTGAATAGCACAGAACATAAGCAATCAGCATAGGCACTATCGTAGATTTTATTTGAGATTAGATTTTAATGAAGAATACATCACTGGATAACATTTCAGCCTGTGTTACAGGGAGATGACCACCCTTTGGCTTCCCTTAATCCCTTGCATTTTCTTCAGTGCAACCACTTCACACCACCCCAGCTTCCTCCCCCCGCCCCCCAGCATGAGAAACTGTCAGGTGTACCTGGCTCCTCAGCTGATGAAGTGCAAATTTTAAATGAGGCCCAGGTGCTAAACAGCATATCTTAAAAAAGTATTCTCCAAACCAAAAGGAGATGCAAGAATTTAACAGGCTTCTGATACTCAGCTGCCTTTTGTGATAGGAGAGAAGGAAGAGAATCAATAAAAGGCCCCTTTCCTGGCAAAATTATTCAGACCTTTGATTAGCTTAAAAACTAGTTTATCAGAGCTCTCTTAGCAGAGACATCATTGCTTTATTAATATTCAGTTCCTCAACTGGAACCAGGAAAAACCCTGGCACTTCTGCCAAGAACATCCAACAGAAATGGGGCTAAAATATGTTGGACTCAATGATACCAGAGGTCCTTTTCAACCTAATTGATTCTGTGATCTTGTGAAAATTGTCCAAAATGTCTATTCATTTGTCCTCCATGTAAGTGGAGGCCACTTATTCTGGTTCCACACCTGAAAGGATGATCCTTTTAGTCTTAGTGTTTTTACAACTGGCACACTTGGAACTGTGTAAGAAGTCATTTCCTGTTTTCTGTTTGATATGCTCATCAGTGGTGATAGATAACATTTGTCTGCCTCTGTCTTTAAAACCGGAGGAACAAAAGTTAAAATAACAGCTGACCGCAATTAATTAACCAGTAGTCAATCCATTATTAATCCAATTTTTTTGCTTAACCTCGGGAGTTGCTATGAGCTGCAGGAGTTCCAGCTGTGACTGACAAGGAACTTTTTTATCCCCACAGGATGGGCAGGACAAAGCTGATGCACAACATGTTCCTCACTCAAACTAGTATACTTCTTCTCAATCAGACACTTCAGATGAAAAAATACCAGATTTTTCTTCTGCTTAACCCCATCTGTGGGTAAATAAAATGTATTTTGATTCACTGTTGAATTTATTTCCTTTGCAATGGTATCATTTTAAAATTGAAGACAGGAAGAATTATCTACTTGTCTATACACAAAACAAACAAAAAAATATTCCCGGCACAAGAAGATCTCATTAATTAAACACAAGATTAACACATTAATTAAACACAAGAAATTAAAACAAAAAATGGTAATAACATTCTTACTAACACTTGCTTTCACTTTAAAATTTGCAAACTCTTGCTGAAGGATGTTTGAGTAACTGCCCCTGCCAAAGGGGGAGTTCTGAATGCAACTCACCCTCTCTGAGAGACAAAAGTGTTGTGCTTCTTTGCTCATGCAGAGGCTGCTTAGAAAGCCACTCCCTCGCATTCAGGACTTGAACTTCTGATGACCTATTAGTGCTTAATGGGGCAAGGATACCAGCTCCTGTTGCCTGCAAACCTCAACTTTCCATTATCTCAGAACATCAGCACTGAATTACTGTTTGGAGGTAGCTGAAAACATTTATACACATACATAAGTTGCACTAATGCCCTCTTTGAATTGCAAAAGGAGTTTATGTCATCTGTATAAACATGAGCAATATAAACAAAAACAAAAGAAATCCCTCTCAGTCGTTCTCACTCAAACATTCATCTTCGCCCACCTCTGACCCCACAGCCGGAAAATTACAAGGAAGTCAGTGGATGACACTACTCTCAGAAAAAGCTGTGGCAGATGCCCCCACCTATTAGCTCAGACCTACTGAAACCACAGTGTTTAATGAAGACACGTGCAGGCAAACCGGGAGTTCAGATGCAGCTCCTGCCTTAGCAGGACTCGGAAGCAGCACTTTTTTAACCAGTATGAGCATCTTTGCTGGCTGAGAGCTGGGTTAGCAAGTGCACATTGACCTTCAGCTTCTGCAGCTGTGCTCTAAGACCTGCCACCAGAACAAGTTGTGGGCAGAAGTGTCACTTTCCATGCCGAATCAGAGACTGAAGTTTGATCTGGTTCTTAAGGATGTTCAGGATGTTTTTCTAGATTTTGTGCATCAAGTCCAGCTAGAAGAGGACAGGAATAAGATCAGATTAATGGTAAAAGGAAAAGTGACAAGAGCAAAAGAATCAGAGCATGCATACATTTCTGGCTATAAAATCAGAAAGATGTAACCTACACCTGATATATTTTTGCTTACAACAATATGTATACAAACACATATACAGGCACATGCAAATCTGCATATGTATCTTGGTTTTTAGTACATTCAGAAGTACAAACCCCAGTTAACCGTGAATTAGATATTTCAAAAATAATTCACATACAGTAGCAACACGGAGATCTAGACCATCAAATTTTCGGAGTAATACCTGCTGTGTGAAAAGGTAGCCCTTGTAATTTGAGATTGTAATTTGAGAGCCAGTACTTTTGTGAAGTGAATAAATTCCACCTGGGTTCACTCCAAAGTAGCATTTACAGGTTGTCATGGTGTTGGTTTTTAATGCTGTTGTCTCAGCCATCAGAAGAGCATTAAGGCAAACTCCTGAGCTACCTGACAGCTCTGCAACAGAGGAGTCAGCAGCAGCAGTGGTTGTAGGTGAGCCAAATGGTTTATGTCAATGTCTTGTAGGCAGCACTCATACAGCTTTTTAGAGGCCTGATCTACACTCATAATAACCTGTCCTTACATCCCTCCAAGATATTTGCAATAACTAAGCAGGCTAACTGGAAGAAAGGGCAGAGTCTTCATGTTGCCCTGCACTCTTGCATTGAGGCAGCCAAGGGGATGGCAAATGCTGTTGGGTCATTAATGCTGCAGTGTGGGGAGGGAATTAAAATAAATTGTCCATGTATGGTTTCTGTAGCCCTTCAACCAGACACGTTCTCCAAAATATCTCAGTCAGACTTGCTGCAAATAGCTGTTCCTGAACAACAGAAGTCAGCACTGCCTGTTACAGGAGCAGGAACAAGTATGAGGATGTTTGAAGGAGCTGATAACCTGTAAGTGGCAGGATGTCAAACCTTGGCCTTGGGGCAGACATGTCCCAGCCAGACAGGTCCTGGGTCTGGTCATCACGAGGCTTGGATTAGGATTCAATTTCACAGAATCATAGAATATATTGGGTTGGAAGAGACTTTTGAAGGACATCTAGTCCAACAAACTCACCCCTGCACAGCCCTGTGCTTCCTTCCTTGATAAGGGATTTTGCTTTGAAATGGGTTTTGTTCCCGAAAGCTGTGGGGCCTCAGGCATAAAACAAAAACCTGAAAGATCAAAAATTTCATTACCTTCTTTAACACATGGCTAAAATTATGATAATATAGGACAGGACACTTCAAATCTCACATATTCCTTAATAAGCCAACAAAACAGGTAGCATTTAAAGGAAGTTATTATACACTGGATAATTAAATCCAACTCCAAATACTATTCACTCTGTCACTGTTATTTCTCCGTCCTTATTTTACCTCATACCCTTCTCCTGAGCACATGCTCATGAAGTGAGAAAGATAGATTTGCATTCACAGCTAGAAGAACAATGAGTAATGTTGATCTTGTTTTGCTTTAATATCTTATATTGTTTGGGGTTTGTTTAAACCCTTTATTTGTTAGAGGAAGAAATCTGTTCTACCAGGTTCTGCCTTCATCTTAGATGGAGATTGCTATATTGCTATATCTCTTCCCTCAGCACTACTATGGTCATTATAAATCATTCAGCCTCAGAAATATGAACAAGTTTAATACTGACATTGACAGAAGGCAACAGAACTTCTTTTTTTTTTTTTTTTTTTTTAGGAGGGATTTAGTAGGTTTCAAGTATCCCACACCCTGCAATTTGTGTAAGAGTGGTTTGGTGCCCCAGATTGAAGTGATACAACTGCTGTTACATGTGAGAAGAACTGACTGCTTATAACTTTCAAATTCATCACAGCCTTACTATGGGGAATCCACAAACTGCTGTGAAGATCTAGAAGAACAAATTATTTAGTCAAAACCATCTAGGGGAAGGAGGAAGCCAAGATGACTAGTGTGTAAATTCATTCAGTCTAACCTGGTGAACTACCCTAGTCCTAAAATAACTTCTTCCCCCAAGATTCAAAAAACATCTGTGCAACAATGAGAAAGGCATGTGTTCAGTCTCCTGAGATTGGTACAGGCAGAGCAAACAGCATGAGCATCACGTGCTGAATGGAAACACAAGTCTGTTCAGCCCCGTGTGTGTGCAGTTAAAAGTATGCTCTGGCAGTGCTTTCTTTCATACCTCAAATTACTGGGGTGGTAGAGGAAGGATGCAAGCATCCTTGTGAAGCACTCATATATTGACCTGTATTTTATTTGTCCTTAAACAGATGTTATTTTTCAGGTATTAGTTGTCTCCCACTAATTAGTATCCAAAAGTAGGAAGGTAAGTTAACTATGCCAGAACTGAATTTATTACTACAACCATCTTCATTTGAAATGCAGCCACCTTTTTGAGCATCTCAGTCATAGCAGATGTCTATCTGAAATATGAGTGTTTCAGACCAGTTGGCTGTAGCCTACAGCCAATGCATCCTTGTAAACTTGCTTTCTGCCCATTATTAATCATTCCCTCAAAGGTAATTGGGCAGGCAATTGGCAGATCCTGCATATTCAGTAGATTTTTCTTTGCCATTGCCAAAATGTGCAAGGCCAAGCCTGCAGCTTCTCTGTCACAAGCCTTTACATGTTTAGGAGACATGTCTAAACTACTTCAGAACTTTTTGAGTGTTAAATTCACTCTCTTTCTACAAACTCCAGCATCATCCAGAATGTTACAACAGGGAGAGAAATACAAGAGGAAATACAAAGAGTAAGAGAATTAATTACTGTCTTGTAGGACCTAGAGTAGATTCAGACAGGGTCCAGATTACCAGTGCACTGCTTTAGCTACAAAAAGGCCTTCTTTGGTGGGGTATTGTCCATTTTGCTTGCATAGCAGTGCTGTGATCATAGGAAACAATGGAGGAGTAAGGCCATTTCCCCCACATTTGTGGGACGTCCGTGCACTTGAAAACCTGCTGAAACATGAGTTAGACCTGCTGAAACATGAGTTAGACCTGCTGAAACATGTTAGTCCTCCTGGGCACCCTCAGCTCAGTCTGGCCTAGAGATCATCAATGACGCAGCTCTTTCATGCCTGGCAGGAAGAGACAATCTCAGAGAGGATTTCTATAGTTTGTCATGGTTGCTAAAGTGACCTGGCTATCCTAGAACTTGAGGGAACGCAGACAGAGAGAGTCATAATAGTGTTCAAATATAACTTCACCTAAGAAACAAGCTACTCTGCACTCTATTTTCAGAGCAATCTCCCCTTCTGTTTAGTTCCACCTGCTTACACAGCCAAAGCTACAGAAGCTATCAGTACCATATCCTGTATTACAAAATAGGTGCATGATAATAACCATTGTGGGGAAAAAAACACAAAAGATCACAGATATCACAGCAGTGGGTTCAACTTGAGAAAATCCTACTATCCCAAATGATAAAACTAGTTTCCTTTAGCAGCACTCTTCCAGCAGCAATGCCACCTCCCAAAGCTGACTTTTACTTGATTTAGTAGTTAATTTCTCCGCAGGGATTACCACATCCTCAAAGAATATGAATGATTGATGGAAAAAAAGTAAGATCTCCAATTTTAATAGAAAAGATTATTTCTTAAATGTGACAAAAGTACATGTGGACAAATTACATCAGTGTCAGAAAGAATGGCAACACTTTAAAACATTACTTCTACAGGCTTTCCTTACCCTTACTAAAAAGCTGACAATCTGGTTAACCTCTACCATTCATATCCAGGTCCTTTCCATGACTTATAGAAGGGCTTCCAGACGCCCCATGTACACTATCATCTAAATGTTTGTGTTTCCCTCAATAGCTGGTACAACAGGGTATATTTTATTTTTGCCTTACAGAGAAGTCATTGTGAAAGATGACAATATTTGTCCAGTTAGAGGAGATGCTCATGTTTTAACAATACTGAAAGATGCTTGAAAAAGAGTGTATTGCAGCCCTAGCAATTGTCAGACCACATCTCTCAGTCAGAGCTTCAACCCTGCTAGAACAGACAGGAGCTAAAGCGGGAAATGCAGTATCTCAGAATAAACTTATTTTCTACTTGAAAGAGGATGCTGAAGAATTCACTTACAATGTCATTTAGTCCCTATATTTTAATACAACTACTGGAGTTTTTCATTTTTTAAAAGTATTTTTAAGTGTCTCAAAAAATAACACGTTTTCCTACCACTGGCCTTAATTCCAGCTTTATAAGATAATAGAGACATAGCACTCTAGGATCAGCTGAAAGAGTTTAAAAGACAGTTCTGATTTTAGGTCAAGTAGCCTACATTCTCTTTGTTGCTATAAAACAGGAAACTGATCAAATGTCTTTGAATTACTATGTCAGGGGACTGGAGGGGACCTCTAGAGACCACCTAGAAAATCCTCTTTCCTCACAGCCCATCAGACATAGCTGTTCCTAAAAGGATGAAAGCTTCCTACAAAAAACATGTCAGTGTTTCACTGTCTTTACCACCAGAAGAATTTTTCTGACATTCGGCCTGGATGTTCCTTGCTGCAATTTACATCCATGATTTATTGATAGCCTAAAATTGGGAGAATCTCCTGTGTCTTTTTGCAACACCATTTACCCACTGGAGAGGTCAGACTTCCCTTTCTAAAACTGAAGAATTCAAATTCCTTCAGTTTTTCTGTATAGGCAATTTTTTTCAGATCTCTGATTTCTGGCCTTTGATCAGACCACCCAAACTTGACACTACTCTGCTTTACCACTGCCTCAACAATGAATGATTCTTTTGTACAAGTCTTGCTAGATGTGGTTTCCTCAATAAATCCCAGTATAGTCACATATTTTCAAACAATGTGATTGTCTTATGTTTGTCTTGTAAACCCCTATAGTCTCTGCCTTCTATTTTATCTCATTAAACTTCTGGTTAGATGGGAATAATTGGCTGAGCAGCTGTAGATTCCTTTTCTTTACCGAGGTGAAGTGAGGTGGTCTGCAACTCAGTTTTAATAAGGTGTCTTTCTTCCAGTGTACTGAGGGGTCTTTCCCTGTTCTGCCTTGCCTTTTTTTCCTTTTTTGTGCATGTGTACACATATATGGTGCCTTTTTAGCAGGATCCCCTGCCTAATTGGAGGTAAAAGAACTGGAACTATATAATATTTGCAGAAGTTACAAGTGCTGGATGAACGAGGGTCACACTGCTTTAGTACTGAAGAATGCAGAGACCAGCCTGACTCACCAATCTGAAAGTTAGACACTCTGAGGAAGAGCAACATTTCCTGTCAGAAACTGGCACCAGTGAGCACGTGGCAGAGAAAAGTCCTGATAAAGCAACCAAGAAGTTGTAATGCTGGTAATTTATCTTAAGCTGCTGAGCTGACACAGCTGGCCTAGAGACATATGACTGACAATCACTTCATACTGTGAAACCCGTCCCACTTTTTAACTATAGGATCTTCTAACATATCACCTCTTGGAGTGTGTGTGGAGATCCCTCCCTTGAGTGGAGACCCCTCTCCAGGTTACTGCTTGAGGTTGGGTAAGAGATTTGCTCATGGTCATTGGTATGGGTATGTAACATAAATCCCTACTTCATAATTATTTTGCTGACTTTGATATTGTGGCTTGGATATTGCTTCAATAAATAGTGCACTGTATTAGTAGCTATAGCTAACTATACTGTGTAGTAAATCATACTGTTTAATATATTTTAGTATAATCATTATCATAATCCATTTAAATAAATACTTAATTTTATTCACGTAATTTTATATATGATTTGCCGTCCTTAATCCTCCTTGACAATGTCATGTAAAGGCTCAATTACACCTATATAGTCCTTTAGACATGAAGTGTTGACTAGGTCTGCAGCTAAGATTGGATCATTGGAATTATCCTGATTTAGACTCACGAAGCAAAAATGTAACTCAGCCAATACTTCCCAGATACAGTATAAAAGATTTTGATTTTCCCCCCTATCTAAAATTGCGCATCCTCACACAATTCATGCACAAGGGTATCCCACAGTCATCAACAGACCCAGTACTCTCACTATTTTCAGTAAAAGTTGTTTGACTTGGTCAGAGAAGGCTACTGTGGAAATCATTCAGAAATTTTTATTTGACAGAATTATCCAAATGCTAAAACATGGATACAATAAACAGATGGGAACCTAAAGAAGTTAATGGGAATCATTAGGGAAACAAAATACTCTGAGCAAAGGCTGAACTGGAGGTGGCATCATGCAAGGCTGAAGAGAAATAAAACTTTAGAGAGGAGGTTGGAGAAGAACTGCAACTCTGGTAGAACCAGACTAATAGAGAGAAACTGCAATATTTAGTGATGAAAAATCAAGGGAGATATGGGGTTACAAGTGTGGGCTGTAGGCAGCCTTGGCCTTGATGGCTTGTGGCTGTGCCCCTGGGAGGAGGGAAGGCCAGCATTGAATGCAGGTGTGGTGATTCCTGTAACAAGAAGCACATGAGTAGCCCAAGGGATGGGTATAAAGGGCTGTGCTGCAGGATCACAAGGGCAGATACTGAGCTGAGTCAGAGCTGACCAGGTGGATACCGAGNCAGTATAAGCCTCACAGACTGCAATCCACTTGGGGGAAGTGGAAAAGCCGGCCGGCGCGTAATCCCTGGGCGGGGCTGTGCCCAGGAGAGCCGTGAGTAGCCTACGCATGTAAGTCCAGGATTGGACTGCCTTGGGCGACCGTGCCTCTGGGAAGGACGGTGAGCCGCTGTAGCTCTTGCCCAAGCAAGTCTGGGGTTGGACTGCTTTATGGGTGACCGTGCCTCTAAGAGGGATGGTGAGCCGCTGTAGCTCTTGCCCATAAGGTCGGTGAGCCGTTGTAGCTCTTCCCATGCGTGATTACTGCAGATGGTGCCGCAATGTTATACTGCAAACTGTGTTGGCCTGGTGTAAGTCAGTATCTGGAAACATGTTGCCCTGGTGTGTGGCGACAGCGAGATATGATATGCCAGCATTTTATAACACCTTTGTGCTTGTGAAGAATCAGCTAAAGTTTCTTTAGACATGCACAGACAGAAACACAGACAGAGGCACACTAGATATTCTAGTATTTGGCATGAGGCACTCAAGTTACTTGTAAAAAGCAGAAGGGAAGCATTACAGACACTTCCCCACAGACAAAAGATTTTTAGAGTCTCCACACTTGGACTGAGAAGATCTGAGACATTTCCCTGGAACATCTATAGGTTTGTGGAGTCAGTTATTAAAGATCTCAAATATGATAGAACTAGGGTGATACTTCTGCATTTGTATGAAGGCCATGAAATCTCAAGGGCAGAAATGTGGGGGTTTTATTTATCCTTCTTTTAAGGAAAATCCCATCCTCCCCTGCGGTCCCATGTATCATTCCACTCACTGCTGTAGTAGCAGTTAGGTGTGGTATTCCCGTATCTCCTTGCCACACATCCCTTCAGAGCTGAAGTCCCCTCACTATCAGAGGAAAGAAAGGGATAGTCCCTTTCACTGCACTTCCACAGCCAGAAGGCAAAACAGGGAAGGTGTTTGTATATATCAGCACTCAGCAAGACAGACCAGACAGACTGCAGCCAGCATATTTATTCCCTCTAAGGGTACCTCTCATACCACAGTCAAAAGGCTCCTCATATTCTGACCTCTGTTAAAATCTAAGAACAAGCAACAGTAAAACAACTCAAGCAGCTTTTGTTCCAAAGAGGCTTGTAAAGGGAAAATGTAAAGAGATGAACTCATCTTCTCATCTTTATGCTTCAAACTGTCCTTTCTACAGTTCAGTTGTCATTTGTCTTGCTCGTGTTTATGTTTGCACATATTTTTATCATTACAGCTGATTACAAAGGTGATAAATTATTCATATTTCACTAAGTAAGAGAGGAATGATCAGAAAGAAACTCGTGGAAGTGCTGGACAGTTGATAATCAGCTTTTAAAAAGTGAAAAAATTGTGAGTTTTATTTGTTAAAAATGCCCAAGTTTGTTAGTCATACAGATTAAATTATGAAAAAAGGAGAGGTTTATTGTTGACACAAATACATGTAGAGGTAGGACAAGGGGGAGTGGCTTTAACTGAGAAAGTGGAGGTTTAGGTTAGATATTAGGAAGAAATTCTATGTTGTAAAGGTGGAAAGGCACTGGAACAGGTTGCCCAGAGAAGTTTTGAATGTTCCATCCCTGGAAGTGTTCAAGACTAGGCTTGATGGGGTTTTGAGCAACCTGGTCTAGTGACAGGTGTCCCTGCTCATGACAAGGAGGTTAGAACTAGGTGGTCTTTAAAGTCCTTTCCAAACCATTCCATGACTCTTATTCCATGTCTTCCAAAGCTGGGTTTGTATTTGTTCTTCAAGTGCATTTCCACTCAGGAATAAAATTTGGCAGAAAGCACGTATCGCTTCAGTTTATAATAAATAAATGCTGCTGAGTATTGAATTTATTGTTGAATACTGAATTTCCTGCAGAAATGTAGTATTCAACAGTAAAATCAGAATTCTTGCAACAGGTCTCCAAAATTGCTTCTTGATTGTAAAGGATACCCTAGAGCTAAGCTGGGGAAAAGGGGAAATGTTGGGACAGGACAGAAAAAGAAGCTGTGGCTAATTTTTCTGCTGACCTTTAGAAACCTCTCCCTGTTCTGGAGCGACCTATTCTTCCTAAGTTAGCCTCTGAAAGAAAATGACTGCTTTTGCCAGTGGAAGATCATATCTGAAAATAATGGAATAGCTCATTTTTACTAATGGTCTTTATCAACACAGTTTTATGCTAAGCTGATCTTTCCAAAGAGGCCTGGTGGGAGGAGGGGGAGGGTGATTGTTTAATTTCTGGAAGAAATCCAAAAGCAGAGTTCTAGAAGCTATTTAACTTGATGTCATGCAACATCATTAACTGACTTAAAATGATATCAAAAATTAGTACTATGTCACATCTACTTTTGCTTAAATGCTGGCTGGCAGATTTCCAGGATTTCTGTGAGAACTCTCTAGTGCACATTTATATTTCTACTGAGTTTTCTCACTTTCAGATCTTCATCAGTGAACAGAAAAAAATCTCTTGTTAATAGGTTTTCAAAAAGGGATCAAAATTATCTAGATATTTTTCCCTTTTTTTTTATTATTTTTCTGTTATAATCTGGGCAAAATGAAATTATGAGCTTCTATTGGCCACTTGTTTAATGCAATCCTTGAACGTTTCATTGAGGGATGGCTAAGAAGAAAGGAAATGTTACGGCTCTTCTTTGATAGTGGTAAGAAAGAGGTCCAGTTCAGTTTCAAAAGTGTGTTTTGTCCAGTTCTGAGGGCAGCTGGGGAAAACAATAGTATATCAGAGAAGGTTTAGAAAAGAGTTGTTAAATAGCAGGAAACCTGCTTCATAGCTCTGTCTTTATAACTTCCCAGAGAAAAGGTGCAGAAATAAGTGCATCACAGAATACAGCTCCCTCCACGGAGAACAAAACTTCAGTGAAGGTTTCTACGGTAGGGCAGACAAAGGTGTAAGAACTTCCAGTGCTTGGGAGACACACACATAGACACCAGGTCTGCAAAGGAAGCAGTCCTAAAAAACTTTTCACATTTTCATAGGATCCTCCTCTCTGGAACTGCCAGAATTTCACAGAAGGACAGAATTTTGTTAAAAATAGTCTGAAGGTCAGCTAGCTCAACCCTCTGCCCAAGGCAGGATAACTTCAAAGTTAGAAGATCAGATTGCTCAGAGCTCTGTCTAGATGAGTTTTGAATATCATCAAGGACAGAAACTTCACAATCTCTCTGTGTGATATGTTCCACTCTCCAACAACTCTTTTCCCAACAGGAAATAGGAACTTTCCATGATGCATTTCTTATCCCCTCCTTCTTGTCCATTAGAATTGACACCTGAGAAGAGTCTATTCTATTTTCTAACAACCACCCACTACACTGTTTAATGTGACAAGTATTCCCCTTCAAACTCCTCTTCTTCTGCATTAAGAAAACCACTTCCGTCAGCCTCCTCTTAGAATGTCACATATTTCAGCTCCTTTGTCATCTCAGTGGTCCTTCTTTGGACTCCTTCCAGCTTCCAGTTTGTAAATCTCTCTTGAGGGTAGGAGTGGGTGGAAATGGAAACATGACTAGAGGCAGGCTCAAAATTGCAGGGTAGAGGAGAATAATTGCATCAACCTGCTGGTTATGCTCTTACTAACTGACCAGTGTGCTGCAAGACTTCATTGTTAAAGGACACATTGCTGATTCATGTTGGACCTGCTGCTCACTAGGACGCTCCAGATCTTCTCCTGCAGGGCTGTTACCTGGTTAGCCCACCTACAGCCTGTACTGAGCCTGGGGCTGTTCACCCCAGATGCTCATATCTTTGTTGAACTGGACAAGTTTTCCACCAGCCAGCTCCTCTAGACTTTTGAAGTCTCTCTTCTCTTTATCAGTGTCCTGCCCCTTCCCACAGCTTGGTGTCATCCTTAAGCTTGGCAGAAGCTCTTTTCTATCATTCAGGTTGTTGATGAACACATTAAGCAGTGGCACAACACTGACATTAAATTACTGCCCAGTACCTTCTGAGCCCAGTGGCCCATCCAGTTTTTCATGTACTCTGTAGCTCCCTCAACAAGTCTATACCTACCCAGTTCATTTATAAGAATATAGTTCATAGAATTAGGATCAAATAACCTGATAAGTCAAGAGAAACAAGATTCACTACTCCCCCTTTTCCACCCAGTCAGCTGCCATTTCATCAGAGAAGGCAATCCAGATCATCAGCCATCATCTGCCCTTGGTATATGTGTGTTGAGTATGCCCAACCACTTTCTTATTCATGTGCTTGGAAACAATTGAATTTTCTCCACAGTACTCCCAGCACTAAAGTGAAGATAAGCAGAACACAATTTATCAGATCCTGTCTTTCTCTTTGGCTCTTCTGCTGTGCTTAATATGGATTGTCCACCCAACAAGCATTCAGCTACAGGCATTAAAAAAGAATGTTGAATCAATAAACAGTTTAAATCTATCGTGGTCTCACTTAAAATCGAGGTGGATAAGAGTAAATGCTAGCCTTAATTTTCCTTTTCTACTCATGTTGGGTAGCACAGAAAAAGGAAATAGACAATACATGATGTACTGTTTGACTTTGGGCAAATTTGATCTTCACTGCTGTGAAGCAAACCATGGTTACACTGGGGAAAGGCAGCAAAATGGCATGAAGATGCATTTGCTTATTTTCTCCTGCTCTTACAATCTCTTTAATCTCACTGCTTCACTGTTTCATCCAGTGTTCTTCTTTGCTGTCCTGTCTGTTACCACTTGGTGGGGAAAAATACACACAAGCAACTATTTGGTTTCTGTATCCAATTAATTCTCATAAATAAATAAATAAGCAATTCCCATGGTATTATAGTGAGGCGTGGAAATACATTTTTTTCTACAATTGTTTACAAAGAATATTTAGTAAATCACTTTTCTGCTAGAGCTGGACACGCACCTTCAGGACAGAGGACTATAATATCTCACTTCAGCCAAATGTGGAGGATATGATTCCACTCTATTGGTTCAGTCTTATTCTTACATCACCTTAGCCCTGGAGAGGGTTGCAACGGCACTGTTAAGGTTGGAATGAAATAAATATAAATGCAAAGACGTGTTTGTAAACGGAGCAAAAGGAACAACAGAGCAGGGATTAAGCATGACATGCAACAATAGACAGGGCGAAATTAACACCGGTAAAACTGGTAAACACTGAAGAATGCGCTGCTCATACCAAGGTCATGGCAGGGGTGACTCACGAGCTGTGGGCCTGTGCTCTGGTCAAGGAGGGGGCTTTAATGAGTTTATAGCCCAGTGCTATTTCTCTTCCTGGTATTCAAACAAGAATGTAGTCTGTAGCCAGAAGATGCCCAAACCAAGAAAACAACAGAGTGTTCATCATCCTCAGTGTCACACATGAGTAATCCCCAACAGACTACTTGGACACAGGTATCTGGGAGCTTATGAATATGAAATCAAAGAGTCACTTTACCCAGAAACAAAAATAACCTTCCCTTTCTCCAGTCTCACAGAGTTTTCTTGCAGTCCAATGGTCTTGTGTCCCTTTCCCCATCCTCCCACAAAAGACAATAAATTCTTAGAATGAAATCAAGCATGCTATTGCAGGGGCTATTACTGGACACTGAGAAAGAGCCGAAAATGACTCACACACATCACAATTTGTAGCAGGAATTAGTCCCTGCCAGCCAATTGTCACTATAAGGAGTTTACAAAGGTAACAATTTTCATATTGAAGCTCCAGAACTACTTGGAGCTACTCCTCTTTAGGATTTTGTTACTATGATCATCAAATCCTTGCCTTCCATATCTTTAGAAAGATAATTTGGATATTGCTAGATTATGATGGCCACATCTGTTTAATTTTCATTGCATTACTAACACAGAAAAGGTTTAAACCACTCATTCCTCTGTTCCCTGTGTACAGTGCCTGGGTCAGCCTGTGGTTCAAGCCCTTGAGCAGCTCATGACCACCCTGCTGCCAAGAGCAAAATCCCCTGTCACCCTTCTGGCTCAATAAAGTGCCCAGTCGAAGGTTCTGTTTTCCACGCTTGATTTTAACACTAACCAGCACAGTTAGCACAGTTCCATCCTTGCAGGAAAACACCTCTGGATCAATTTCAAAATCCTCTACTAAACAAATTGCTTTGGAAGTCTTATAAAAGTCAGACCCATCCCTTCCCCTATAATAAGGGATTTCTATTAACACTCGGTAGGCATGTGGATAAACCCAATGCTAACAGCTCCTGAGTATAGTCAGTTTTTCTGGAACTGCAGTATATCTTAAAATTTCAGCTTGAGACCGTGCCATTTAAAGACAGCTCCTAAGAAAGAGACAACAAGAGGAGCTGTGTCTTTTCAGCCCCTGAAGGATCAGTGTGTGACACTGCAAAGTTCAGTAGATTGCATCAATCAGCATTGCAGTGTCCCCCTGTCAGCAAAACAGTGCCATAAGGAGACAACAGTACCTACGTGCTGATGAGAGCAAAACAAAAAGCATAAGAATAAAACTACCTGTGGGAAGTTACAAAAATAAGTTGCCAATAAAATAAGTTATTTTATGGTGTATACTGCAAAACCATCAACTGCCTTCAAAGTGCAGATAACCCTGCCTTAGAATACTGTACCTAAATACCTTACTTTCCGTTAGGTGCAGCCTGTATGGACCTAAATGTCTATAAAGACTGCAGCAGCTCACCAAATCTGGGAAGTCAGGAGAGTTTTCATATAAACAATACAAGACCCAGACATAAACAGAATGTATTGTTCCCTGAGGTATAGGGCTGCTTTTGACTGAAAATCCATTAGCTTTTCAAAATAAAAATAATAAATAAAATATAAAGAGTCCAATCATCACAGCATCCCAACTGCAATCACGGCAGTCTTTGTTTTGGCAGATTTTCACAGAAAGCACAAGTTATTTGAGTTTGTGCAGAAAATGCTCCATACTGCCATTTAAGCACATGAGAACAAGACTTTTTCATACACCCATGATCACTCTCAGGGAAGGCAGGCTACAAAGAACATGGGGACATGGCTCTCTTATTTTTGCCCTACCAAATTGCCAAATTCTGACAGTTGCTACTGTGCCACACTGCTTCACTGCTATCCCTTCTGCTAGTAAAGGGCAGATCATACAGCTACCCTCATATTTGGGCACTCATAACCTCTATCACCACAGCCATTCTCACAGATATAATTTTCATCGGCTAACTTAAATGGTTATTGCTGCACTTCAT
Source organism: Pachycephala philippinensis (assembly GCA_013397055.1). Taxonomy (NCBI): domain Eukaryota; kingdom Metazoa; phylum Chordata; class Aves; order Passeriformes; genus Pachycephala; species Pachycephala philippinensis. The sequence goes on along the minus strand of VWZT01013524.1, from coordinate 144,178 downwards.
ACTCATGTACCAAAGAGACCTTGGTTCCTGTGTTTGCATTATGTCTCTCTTAGAGGAACTTAATGGACTAGCACAAAAGAGCTAAAAAATGAACCAACTGGTGAAATTTTGCCTGAGATCAGGAAGAGAACAGTGTGCACTGGCAATTTTAACAAAGCCCAGTGCAACTGAGGAGGCACACAAAAAATAAAAGTCTCCTTAATCTCTAGTTGAAAGTGACATGGTGTTGAACCACAACAGTTAACTTGGGCATGTTCAATCCAAAGGATATTTCAGAAATAGGATGTTTGCTTAGCTTGTGCAACGTAACTTCTATGCTTGCAGGGTTGGATACAAACAGCAGCATGCTTCCTCTTCAAAGTTCTCTCGGGACACAGAGGAGCTCAGCAATCTTAGCACTTCCAATAAGAGTGAAAAAGAGTGTGATTTTAATGAGGAGAATCAGCAAATTTCCTTCCTGAATGGGGGAACTTAATTTGAATTACATCTGTAACATTGTTTACAGGATTTCAGTAACTGTGAGTATAGGTGCACAATCCAGGACATCAGTTAGAGGGTTTTTTTGTTGTCTGTTCTTAGGGGTGTTGAATCTTTTTCCTGGTGTTAAGTGGTTGCAGTTAATCCCACCCAATGTCTACAACGGAAAAAAGGAAAAACATTTGATACAAAACAGCAGAAAAGGGATAATCTAAACTGTAACACCCTGTGGCACTGTATGTCAGAGCTAATCCCATACATTAGCATGCAGTGGCACCCTTAGGAGAAACTCCATGAGATAAAGATGTTCAGGAAGCGAGAGAGAGAGGCAATTCTGATGCTGTTTGTTTGTACCTTTGATGAAGAGCTATAGAGTTACCACTCAGCAGCAGAGATATGCCTGGCATTGCCGTGAGGATAAGGGTACATAACACTGCACTGCCAGCTCCTTGTGAAGGCAATCACCCCTGCCTTGGAGGGGCACCCAAACTGTGATTAGTGCTAGGGAAGAAGCTGGGCCAAATGTTCTGGTTACAATGACATTCCTTCCAATACTTCTGCATGTACAGATAAAAATTATTCTCATCCCAGCAGCATTTCCTGCTGCAGCCTAAGCAGACCTATAAAAGGTACAGAAAAGCCTGCTCTGTTCATTCCAGTGTCATTTCCTTAATCTCATCCAGCATAGATTCAATTTCTGGCTGCTCATCTGCCTTTTACTGCTAAAAGTACACCACAGCATTCATTGTTCCTAGTGGTTTTCTGTACACGCTTGAAAAGGGATAGTGTGAGATCCACTTGGCTACCTCCAAAGATGAATGCTGCCACTTGCACAGAGCTGAAGAAATTTAATTCTGGCTGTGTACCTCTACACTACAATGTATAGAAGATCCAGTTTTCGAACTGCTAAGTGGTTTTCTCCTGGTAAGTAAGCTGCAAGTACTTCCATCAGCATTGTCTTTGCTTCTCTGTTGATATTCTGTGCATCTGTAGTCAAACTTTATCTCCTTAGAGGTCTTTTAGAACTGAACTGATTGTATGGTCCTTCAGTAGCTCATACACATTCTAGATCCTGAGTAATTCAATCCCCCTTACAATAAGTACCATAATTCTTTAATTGTAGAAAGGGAAAAAACTGTGTATTTACAAATTACTGAAAAGAGGTTTTAAAATAAATGCAACACATTGAAGGGCCAGAAACACATAGGAGATAAAAAAGCTGTTCTCATTCTAGAAAAATATAACTGACCAAAATTGATGGTTGTTTAAATCAGAAGACATCCCAAGAAGCTAAGGCTCAGTGATGATACAAAAAGCTTATGACTGCTATAAAACTGTGCTGATACAACTTATTTAGGAGAATCAGATCATTTCAGGCCAAGGAAAAGGAAATTAATCAGCATCCTCTTTAGAGAAAGTTACCCAAATATCTTCAGTTGCTAATTTTAATAAGTGAGTCTTGGAAAAACATGGAGATTGTAGGGGAAGTAATACACAGACTTAGCAGCAAAAATAGCTTATTCTAGGAGACTGATCAGTGTGTACATACACACGGAGAGATTTGAAGAGCTGCACTTATCTGAACGTAGCTTCTATCACTCCCATGGCCAATAGTGCAAGTCACCTGGGGACTGGGAACTCCTGCTCAAACACCAACAGTCGAAGTTCTAAGTCCCTGTCAAAAAGCCAAGGACTGCTTCCTTCTTCCAAACCTGGAATGAAAACTTGGTAGACCAAAAAGAGTAAAACATACTTGGATAAGGTCAGAAATCAGTAAGTAAAATTACATGGTAACATTTTTCTCTCCTAGTAAGTGTTTGCAATAGTCCTGAACAACTACCTAGGCAACCCATTCTCCCCTTGTATTTACTCTTTACCCACTGTTTGTTGTCTTGAGTTAACAGAATCAAATGCTCACATAAATTCTCTCTCAGTTTCCTAAACAAATGCTAACTGAGCAGCAGTGCTCCCACGTAATCCAGTTCAGAGTGTGTGCCCAGTGGAAGCAAGGTCAGGAATACAGAGATGTATTTGCCACTGTAGGGAGAAAATTTGTGTGGCCAAAGCTCAGCTTGAGTTGAAGCTGCCAGAAATGTGGGCGACAATAAAAAGGTTTTCCAAATGTATTAATGGCAATAGGCAGTGTAAAAACAACATCAGCCCATTCCAGGATGAGGATGGCCACCTCACAAACAGGGACAGGGACAAGGCAGAGGTGTGTAACGCATTCTTCACCTCTGTCTTTGGCACCAGTGATGAACCAAGGGGGTCTCAGTGTCCTGCCAGAATGAACAATGACTGCCAGAATTATAAGCTCCCACTTGACCCTGAAATTTCATGGGATCTGCTGCTCCAGCTGGATCCCTATAAATCTATGGAGCCTGATGGGATTCATCCTGGAATCCTCAAAGAGCTGGCTGATGTAATTGCAAAGCCTCTCTCAATTATTTTCAAATGATCTTGGGAATTTGGAGCTGACTGGAAGTTGGTGAACATTGTCTCAATTTTCAAGACGGGCAAGAACTCAAAAAGCTACAGGCCTGTCAGTGTCACTTCAGTGCCTGGTAAAGTTATGGAGAAGATTACACAGGGAGGTATTGAAAGACACAGTTACTGGTCACAGCCAGCATGACTTCATGAGAGGAAAGTCCTGCTTATCAAATTCCTTCTACAGCAGGTTAACCCACCTACTTGGTCTAGAAAAGCCAGTAGGTGTAATCTTTTCAGACTTCAGCAAAGTTTTTGCTACTGTCACAACATCCTTCTGAACAAAATGTCAATCCCACAGCTGGATAATCATGTTACACTTTGGGTGAGCAACAGGCCCAAAGGGTTACAGTGAATGGGGTGACATCAGACTGGTGACCTGTCACTAGTGGGGTTCCACAGGGCTCCACTGTCAGCCCTGTGCTCTTCAACATCTTCATAAATGACTTGAACACAGGACTGGAAGGAATATTGAGTTTGCCAACAACACTAAATTGGGATGAGCTGTCAACTCCCTCAAGGGCAGGGAGGCCCTGCAGAGACACCTCAACAAATCAGAGGGATGGGGAATCACCAATTGTATGAAGTTCAACACGGGAAAGTGCTGAATTCTGCACCTGGGATGGGGCAACCCTGATTGTGTGTATAGACTAATAGCTCCTGCCCTGCAGATCTTTGCCTTTCTAAAGCTTTTGAGATGACTGCATACATTTATTTCACCATTTGGTAAGCCTCCGTGGTGGACTGGCTGCTGGCAACACCAGCCTCAGCCTGCTGAAAAGGCTGTAGAGTACTCCTTACCTGCTCTTCCAGAAGTTATCCCCATTCCTCAGGTGCAGCTGAGTAGATCTGGTTATAGCTGGGTTTTATTACATCATTATAAATGAGCCAGCAGAGTCCCTCCTGTGAACACATAAACGGTGTCTTAAAATAAAAGTAGAATTTTGAGGCACTGTATTTGCAAAATTATTTTAATATTTAATAATAAATCCAGGACCAGCCAAAAAACCAAAATCTAGAAGTAGTCCTAAAATTTTTATTCAAATGTATAAGGAGTTAAAAAAAGAACGGAAAAAAAAAAAAAAGTGGAATGAAGATCTTTGAGATTGTGAATCTCAAGATTACACAGCCAAACTGGAACTGGTGCAGGGAAGTCAGGGACAGACCAGGGGGAGATATTGCTGATAGCAGAGCATGACTCAACTAGTTCCAATAAAGACAGAAAATGTACCGAGCAGCCATTATGACAGATTCCAAGAAAGAGAAAGGAAATGAAAGTGGCTGAAAAGCAAAGCAATGATTCCTGTCAGAATACACACCAACGACATGTCTTGCACTAGAACTGTAAATGACAAACCAGTGGAGAGTGGGAGCCAAATATGTTCACTGGTAGATACCACTGGTCACTATATAGACCAGTGGTTTTCCTGAATTGTTCACTTTTGGAATTAGAATTTTGTGGCAAACTAAGGGAGTGGACTGTTCTTTTCTCTGTTCATTTCTCCTTTGAATGAAGATGTGTCCTTTGTGTGGAATTCTGCAACCATGGTTTCCATTTCAGATTTCAGTTTAATTGCATAAATATTAGAGGAAAACCAGCTGTGCCTCTAATAAACAGTCCAAAATTAGTTCTCTGTTAATTATCTGACATCCAGAATAAAAGTCAATGCAGTAAGTAAAAGGGTATGTTTTGGTGTTTGGCTATAATTCTGATTCATATAAAGACTTCATCCATAACCTTGAAGAAATTTTGGTCCGATTTAAATCTTTAAGTGGTATTTGGATTCTGTACTTGTTCTCAGCAGACCAAGTAGTCAGAGAGGAAGAACAGTGTCTTCCAGAATACAAACAGTAAATTTTTTCCCATGGAAAAAAGATATCTTAGACTGTAAATGAGATATTTGATCTTTTCTGTTTTAAAAATCCAAGTCCTCCAGAAAGCTGACTTGTTTAGCTCTAACACCAATAAAATAAAAAATGCTTTAGACATTACCCCAAATCAGGATAAGAGCCTTGTGTTTGTGCGTGCAAACTCATGCACAATTCTGGAAGCTGTTGTACAAACACAGGACTGTTTTATACACATACTGGGGAACATCAGTATCTTGGCTGTGTTTGTGTTGTTTGCCACCCATATTAAAATATCGGTGGTCTCATACTGGATACAGTAGATAAACATTCTTTTTGAACTATAGTATGGGAGAAAATCCAGGAATATGATGTCATCAAAAGAGGGATGAGTCTGCTGTGTTCAGGGAGGGGCAGTAAAACCAGAAGTTAGACTCATTCATACTAGAGAAGGAGCTGTTCCCAGAGACGTGTTGCGTTTCACTCCTTTTTATCTGCTCAGTGGTGAATTTTCAGTCAAGGTATGTTTTTTCACTTCTCTTTCATATGAAAAGTTCTTACTATTTAAATTCAGTGTGGTTTGTTGCTTCTTGGAAACCACTTATTGAATTCTTAATATGTTTCTGGCTCAGTGACAAGAGAGCTGATATTATTATTGTTCCAGGAAAATGGAGGAGAAAAATAGTTTTTGCTAATGTGATTTTGTAACTTGTTGGGTTTCGCAGAGCTATAACATTTACAGAAAAATGCTTTATTTCAAAGTATCCAGTGTATCAAAGCCACAGGGAATTTCATCTGCCACAGATACTGTCCCATGTACTGAAGGGTAAGGATTTCCCCTATCCAGATGACATTTCATGTCTGTAATCACACTATGGGCGCTGTTTCTTTCATCTCACAAAAATAATCAGAAAGTACAAGCAGCTAACTTTGTTTGTGGCTGAGAAATTACCTACAAAATAGTAGGGAGAAAACAGAGTCAATTCTTTTCTGTAGATGCTGATAATTTTGTTTCTGTTTATTGTTTTGGCTGTAAACTTTGTTGGGCAGGATGTGGAAGTGCATGTGTGTGTACCTTACACTGCTAACCTGTCTCATCTGCACTGATTGAATGGCAAAGGCTAAACCTTTGAAACTTATACTACAAAGAAAGGTTTTGGATGACATTTAAGCTGCATTATTAGGTTCTTTTTCAAATCTGTATTCAAACAAAAAAAAGTTCAGTAGGAGCTTGATTTTTAAGGTGCTGATGAAAACAAAGAGCTTAGTAGTGGTATTGTAATTAGAATCATATAACAAAAAGAGCAAAGGTTGAAATATATGCTATACTTTCAGCTATTCATTTTCCATTACTCAGTATCCTAAGCAGCCTTCTTAGTGTAACAATAGCAAATAGTCATAAAGCCAAAAGTGTTCAAATAGTTAGCCATTAGAATCCTTGTTTTAGTATTCTGTATGTAATCTTACAGATTCCGTCTCCTAAGATGGGGGTAGACTTTTATCTTAAACAGCTGTACATATTTTCTTAGAAACTAGAAGACAGTTAGCTGAGTAAAAGAAATCTCTATTTTCACACACGAGTCTCTAAGATTGAAGTATCAGCATATTGAGTAATATCAGTCATATGACTTTTATCTGGTCTCTGATAATGTGCAATCATTAAGAAAAAAAAATTAAGAGAAGCATCTTGGCACTCCAGGTTCATTTAAAGACTTCCAGATGCATTTGTCTTGTTTTCAGTGTGAATAGTGAAAACACAAGCAGAAGGGATAAATATACCCAAGTTAATAAAGACCTTGGAATACCAGACCAGAGACACCTCCAGAAAATCTTTGTCAGGTTTTCCTCTGAGCCTTTTAGGACATGCGAGAACAAGAGTAATTGAGTTACTCAGTGTTACCTGAACATTTTGTACCGACAATCTAACAAAAGAACCGCCTTTCCTACTGAGTTACAGCTTCCTGAAATAAGCATCCCATCCTTGCGCAGGAAAACAGCTTTAAAAATTCTTGTAGCTATGTAATAGTTCAGGTATTTTCTCAGGCAGAAAACAAAAGGAATTTGGGAGAATTTTAGGACATTCATTATGAAGACCCTAAAATTTATTGTTTAAGAATAGTCAGTGTTTGATAATCTGTTTTTCATTAAAAGAAGGGGGTAAAAATCTCTTAAGCTCTCAAATTCCACTGTTTTTAAAGTCACAGTAGGAAAAAAAATCATACTACAAGTCTAGAAAAACTTATTAGAGAATAAAGCTTTGCTTTCAAAACAAATTCCCTCTCTGTAACCAAATCAACTGCAAAAGTACACCTGAACCCATTAACAATGCTAATAACTATAAAGTTAAAAAAAAAAAAAAAACCAAAAAACAAAAACAAACAAAAAAACCCCCAACAAAGCACAGGGGAAAATGCCATTTAGCTAAAAGGTCTACTTTTCTTTAAAATTACTCATAAGCCTTGTTCTCCTTTCACTCAAGGTTTTTTAAAACTCCTTCTCAGCACTCCACACAGATGAGTTTCCCCCTACCTTATCAAAAGGCTTATCTTCCTTCCTTCCTGCATTTAGCATACTTCATACATCGAGATGGGAAGTTATGCCTCTGCCTGGCTGACACACTGCTGTAAAGGAACAGGGTACTTTAAAGTGGAGACAAAAGCTGTCCTTTGCCAGCCCTTTCTGGGCTTCAGTAACCTGTAGTTACTGAGGAATCACACCCTAGAGCAGTCTTTGGCTGCTGACTCACAAACGGGTGGCAGGCACATGGCTGAACCAGCTTCTCCCCTCGGCTGGGTGCCCCTGAGCAGGGATAGAGGGAGGAGAGGGCATCCCAGTGCTGTGCCAGCCCTGAGCCAGGTAGGGAAAGCAGTGGAAAAGCATAGAGGATGAGAGCTGTACTTTAAATTTGGGCCCTGCAGGTTGGCTTCACACAGATCAAGTTGTAACTGCTTGTGATCACCACAGCAGTGACACCTCGTTTACTTAGAAGTAAAGCTAATGAATGGGGCTGAGGGACTCTGGTCATGGTCCAACACCTCACTTAGGAGTGTTAAATGTTGGAGAACAGGCACAAGTGGGATACAGACCAGAGAAACACAAGGAGCAAATTTGCCTACTGAAAACTGCTTATCTTCAGTTTGGTGATAGACAAATCCAAAGCATTCAGAAATCGTGGCAAAGCTGCTGTATCAAACTTCACTAAAATACTTCAGGACTTTTGATGTTTCCTGAAAGGGTGGATTTGACTTACTTTTGCTATTGTGCTATATTTAAGTCCCCTACATGTTAACTCCTCAACTTGATTCAGCAAGGTTGGGCTGGTTTGTGTGATCCCTGCAAACAAATCTGATCATCCAGGTTTGCAGACTCAGTAGCTTTGCACAATAAAGTATGCCAGAATGGTGATAGTATTGCAAAGACACGCTTCAGACTATGGTTAATTTGCAGAGAATGGAGCTGTCAAAATGCAGAAATCCATTTTTCCCACTCATGTTATCTGAGATTACAGTTAAATCCCACAAAAAAAGTGAGTGATCCATGGTAGAGGAACCAGGTCTTTTTAACATTAACAGGATTTATTCATGCATGCCCAGGGGCAGAACTGGTCATAGGTGCTTTTTCTCCTTCAGTGTTCCTGCCTTGGCAGAAGGAATAAGCCCTTTGGGACCGCACCCCAGTGAGGAGGTGGTCTGTCCCTTTGCCATGGCTGTAAGATTTCCTATCAGCTGTCTGCCTGACTGAAGGGCTGCTGCTCTGAAGCATCATGGGTTACAAAAGAAGGACAGCAGATCCCTCTACCCACACACATAGAGCACAGCAATGTGCCATTTTCCTGATGTGAAGGGTAAACTCCCAACAGGTAGTGGGCAGGCCACTAAAATGGAAGTGTTTTATCAGGTACCTCGAGCATTTTGACAAAAAGCAGCTGTTAAGCCTTCATAATTCAAACCTGGGACCTGATCCTTAAACAAGTAAGTAGGACGACAGAAATATTGCAGTACCTGTTGATAGATTTTGGCTCAGCTCTGCATGCACCTCTCACCTCCTTCTGCAGTAGTCTTTCCCTATAATAAGCCTTATTCTACTCTGCATTGTATTTGGATTCTGTTTAGATGATAATCTTGCAAGACTTTTGCACACTGATTATCCCCAAAGCCTCTGGCAATCAGTGTAACACAGGCAGTATGGCAGTGTCTGCAGCGCTGTGCTCCTGGTTCTACCTGCTAGACAGCAGCAAACAGCTCACCAAGAAAACAACCAGATGTAGGGGCATAAAAAAGTCATACAAATAGCCACACAGGTTAGATCCTCAGCTGGACTGAGTGCTTGCTGTGCCCTCCAAATCACCATCAGCAGAGTAATTACAGATTATAGAAGATGAGGTCTCATGGATATATCAGCAGAAATGAGCAACTTGCTCACTGGTAGCCTGCTTAACAAACACATCATTGACACATCCTCTTTTTCTGACCTTATCCTCCAGAGGGAAAGGTCTGTGAAAGACTGATTTTCCTAGCTGTGAAATTGTAGGAGATTACAAAAAAAAAATGTATGCCATACTTGTTCCTTTACCTGTCACAAAGATAAACCTGGTTCTGGGACACATAATCCTTCAAGTCAAATTTTAGCCTTTGTAAATGTACAGCTTCAGTTCAACACTGAACTTCAGCCAATGAATCTTACAACCAGCCTAGTGTCATCAGATTATTTATGATAACGGTCTCATCTCTGTCTGACACCTGAGCTCAAGGATGAATTTTCATTTCTTTATTTCTTCAGATTGAGTCATTTAAACAAACCCACCTGACACTGTTTGTACTCTGGGGAGCCCTCCCACACGCTCCTCGTGCAGAATCCTGTTTTACCTGTTCAAGACCAGCTGACAGATGGCTGTTCACCTTGGCATCACCTAGAAAGGTTTCTTGTGCCTGGTCCTTCTGGTGTTGGGAGTGCACACAAGCCACTTTCTCCCTGAATAAACAGCAAAAGAGCAGACAAAAGGGGCGAGGCTCTGAAGGGGACCAGGAAATGTCTGCTTTGTGGAAATTCTCTCTCCTCTCCGTGCACACATAGACATATATACATACACACACAAAACCGCATATTTAGAATTATTAGCATCATGTTAGAGAAGTAAAATACATGTTCCTTTGCATATCCATGCAGCCCTGTCCTACCCATTGCTAGGGGACCGTCCTACATCAAACCTCCATAACTTTCCTCCCAGATCTTTTACATTGTACAAAACAATCAGCAAATATTTTCATCAGACATTTCTGATGTGTCCATCTATTAGGGTCAAATCAAACCACCCGTTGCATTTTTAAATTTATTTCCCTTTGCCTGGGCAAGGATCCTTTTTTCTTCTCTCAGTTAGTGCCAAAATTTCCAAGTCATGAGGATTTGGGACTATCCCTCATGGGTGGATAAATAAGCAAAAGCAGTTATCTGCTTCCAAGCCTGCAATATGTTAGAGATTTACAGTAAATAGCAAATTCAAATAAGACAAAGAATTTGGAATAGCTATTTACCAGAACAAGGGAACCAGCTTAAAACTTAAGAGCTTTCTCCATACCTGTATTTTTTTTTTCTCCTCTGTGAGTAGCAAGTTCATTTTCAAAATGCTACTAGTGCAATCTGACTAAAGTAGTCATAATGAATCAGACATGAATGCAGTTCATGAATGGCTCAGATATTGGTCACAGAAGTTTTAATTTATAAAATACACTTTTTTTAAAAACAGCATGTGGAGGCAGGTCGCATAAGACAGCCTCGCCTTCTGATGACATCTTTCCTCTGAGAAACTTTTCTTTTTTTTAATATAAAGTAGTCACTTTATAGCTCAGAAATTCCAGTCAGCTGGATCAGCAAAAGGGACATTTCCCAGAAGCAGAAGGAAGTAGAAGTAACAAAGTGGAGTCAGTTTTGTGTAGGTGTTTCCAGCAACGCTTTGGAAACAGTCCTTTTTAGAAATGTAAGAAGAAAGCAATTCATTTTCTTCTACAATACATGTAGTCTACAAATTGGCATTTAAATCATACTGCAGCTCATAACTGTACAGTATGAGATATCTGGGGTTCCATTCTTCTACTCTTTGCATCATGTATTTCTACAGATAGGTTAAGTAGTTTCCACTGCACACTTGCCTCTGGTTTTAAAAAAATGATTCAATAGAACATATTAATAAATTTTACCTTAGAATAAATCTACTCTGGTCAAATAACTTTAAAAATCAAAGAGAAGTTTGACTTTAAATACAAGAATCAAACTATTTTAGATTTTTAACTATTTTGAAGCTGGGTAAAATAGGGATCCAAACTGTGTAAACTACCTAAGTTTTGTAACATTTTAAATTAAAATCCCAGATAAAGCTCTCATAAGCCTGGCATATACCTGACTTAGGCAAGAATCCTCATTCATTGGTTTGGAAGCCTTTGCCTCTTGGGAAATTAAACTCCTCTTTTTGCCTTCTTTCTTTCCTTCCATTTCAGCATTAACATTTCTCCTTCTTCATCCTTCCTTTCTTCCCAACAGCAGCGCTTCTCCTCTGTTTCCCTTACCAGCATTATGTTCCTTTCCAGAACTCACATCCTCTCATTTCCCCTTCACTTCTCCCTGCCCTGACATCCTGCCATGAGCCTTTGCTGCCTGCTGCAGAGAACTGTCGCACACAATTCTACACAGAGCTTTCTCTTCTACAGTGGTGGCAAAAGTGATGGTACACAAGTTCAAAGGTGACGTGATTAACTTAAATAAAAATATTTTTAAAAATCAACAAAGCTGGTCAGAAGACAACATTTCTGTTCCAGAAAAAAACTGGTGAAGGGTCTTGACATTTTTAACAAAAGCAAGAAAACAAACCACAGAACAAATGCACACACAGAGGATAAATCTGCCTGGGAATGGGAAGCACTGATAAAGGATTTTGAAAGAGGCATCTTCCTTCTTAAGCAAGTGCCTGAGGGATAAACTGTAGTGAATTGGGCTCTTGCAGTTTCTGGGGTTTTTTTGGAACTACTCCACTCTGTAAAGATATTAAACTCCTTAGTTGGCCAGAGAGAGCAAGAGGATCTGAGTCACCTGCTAAACTGTGAGCAGTCAGTACATCTTCTCCTTTGTTCAAGATAAGAAATGATATCTTTAAATATTTCCTGTTAAATTACCCAAATCTTTTGTTAAAAATCTTTCTTTCAAAATCAGTTTCTCCAGAAATTTTCTGTTTTGATAGTCATTTTAATAGGAAAAGAATATTCCCCTCCTCCAACACTTTAAAAAGTATCTCCTACATAGCTGTAGTAATATGTGAGTTTAAGGTACCAGAAAACATGATCGATTAACGGGAGCAGAGCAGAGGGGCAGAATCCCCTGCCCCACCCTGCTGGCCACTCTGCTTTGGATGCAGCCCGGAACACAGCTGGCTTTCTGGGCTGCCAGTGCACATTGCTGGGTCCTGTCCAGCCTCTCATCCACCTTCCTGTCCAGCCTCTCATCCCCAAGCCCTTCTTGGCAGGGCTGCTCTTCATCCCCCAACTTGTGTTGATATCAGGGGTTGCCCCAACCCAGGGGCAGCACCTTGTGCTTGGCTTGTTGAACCTCCTGAGGTTTGCATAGACCCACCTCTGAAGCACCCCTTCTCTCTGGGGGGAATTCCTTCCCTCTGGATGGCATCCCTTGCCTCCAGTGTGTCAGCCAACTGCATCACACAGCTCGGGTCATTGGCAAATTTGCTGAGGGTGCACTTGATCCCACTGTCTGTGTCAATGACAAAGACACTAAACTTTATCTTTTTGTTAGCTTTGGGTACAGTAGTCCTTTGAAGGAGCTCTGGCATATGCTAAGGGAATCTGTCTCTCTACATAAATTGTTAACCTGTATTTTTTGTTGGGTCTGACATTCTGGAAAGAGCAGATAGTACACATCTTCTTTGGGAACAGCAGTGCTCAAAACCTGTGTAAGCAGAGTGAAAAACAAACTGTCTGCACCAGGTTCCAGCAGGGCTCTGTCATCTGCTGTTGCTAACAAAGGGATAACAATAAATTAACACACAATTTAATTTCAGCACTGGCAAAACATGCAAAGGCAAAAGAAACTTGTCATCCAAACACTGACTTGTAAATCGACACTGTAAATCACACTACTTCTCAGCTGGAGAAGCGTCCTGAACCTTCCAGATCTCTCAGTGTTGAAAGTCATATCCATGTTTATGCAGTTTAATCACCAAATCCCTATCTGCATGTATTTGAATACTTAGTCCTTTCCATAGAAAAAGGGTGTATTCTCACTTAAGAACTGTTGTCATTAGAGTTCCCCGGGGTTTTCAGTAGAAAAACAGGCTCCATTTGGATTATATCTAATTTTTATCTGCTGTTACTATCAAGATAATTGCAATACAGTTTGAAATTCACTATAGTGTGAATTACACACCATTTCTAACATTTACATCTGGTTTTGAGCTTTTCTCTACAATATATAGAGTATGGTGTTTTCTAACTATGCTGTCTGAAAACTGACCTCTTTCCAATTTCAAATATTTCATGTACTGGCTAAGTGAGGAGCAGATACACGAAAATAATATGAAATGACTGTCCCAGCTGCTCAAGAAACAACATAGCAGGACCTAGTGTTTGACCTAGGAAGGACGAGGCAAAATGGCTTTCTGAAGTTTATCATTTAAGAAGTGAAGCACATCACAAGCGAGGCTTCTCCTTGAGAAGGGAACTCTGCCACACTCTGATTTTAGTTTTCAAAAGAATATGAAATTTGAAATAGACAAACAAAGCCCTCCAATTCTTTAGTAAAGACAACCTGCCGTTTAGACAATGGGTATCATGTCACATTTGTATTGCCTTCCATGACACAAATCAGTGATGCTGGGGGTCATTCTCTGAGATGATCCATGAGAAAACCTATTCAGGAGGTTGAAATCTGAGTTTATAGTTTAATGTAGCTGTTGTCAGAAGTTCTAAATTAAACTAGGACCATCTTCAGAAACCCATGCATTAGAGGTGCTAACATGAATGTAAATATCATCTCTTCTGAATTCCACCTGCTCAAAATTAAATCTGTAAGTTCACTTAAGCGTTATATAATTATAGTTAGATGCTTTCTACCCTATCCTGTTTTCAGAGCCTGAAGTGCTGTTTGGAAACTGCACCATTACCCAGCAAAGCCATCCATATATCCCTGTGGTGAAAGGCATTAAGAAAACACAAGGCATTATTACTAATTTACAGGGAGGACAGATTCTGCCTGTGATGCCTTCTGTGCTAAGGACTCCTCTGCTTGCACAGAGCCATGCTGTGGCTCAGCAATGGAAACTGCAGTAGTGACTGAAACATTTCCAGCTGCTGGCAGGGATGACTGAGTAGTTGCAAATGTGGTTTTCAGACATAATGGGACAGGTTAAAACATCTTTTATGTTTTTTAATTACAGTAGAGTAAAACAATCAGTTACCTGTATGATAAGAAATGAGGAAAGCAGTAGCTGTCAAAGTAATCAGTATTAAACTTTGGGACAACAGCCAGTCAGCCACACATACTGTGAACTTCTTTGGGAGCTCTTTGCTATTGGAGACACTTGGGCTTTCCTCAAAGGCCACACTTGTGACAGCCAGTCGTGAAAATGCACAGAAAATGCTGCATTATTGCAAATACGTGACAACAGCATAAACATTATAGTGGCTGGAGGCACTTGAGATGGCAAATCTCTTCTTTTTTCCTAAATGGCTGCCAAAATGTCCTCAAGGTGCTAGAAGTAAAGTGCTTTCAGGGCACAGAGCCAGTTCATATGAAAGGCAAATCTCTCCATTAAGTATTTAATGCTCAGAGGGACCAATACTGACAAATACTATTTGGCCATTAGACCTTCACATTTTTCCTAGTCATGAGAACCTAATGCTGCTACCCAGGGAAAAGAGCAGTATTTCAATTGCTAAAAGAAAGGTGTGGCTAAACTGAGCTGAAGAGGTCTGGTGGGAGTAATGCAGCAAAGAGCAAAGCTTTAGAGGACATGCACGTGCAGGTCAGTGAGGGAGCCGTGAGCAGAGGTTTGTGCACTGCTGAACAGCTCTTCTGTGCCTCCACTACAGCAAGGTGAATAAAGGAGCATCACTTACTAATCTTCCTGGGGAACTGATACACCTCAAGCTTTACAGACTTTTCCTCTTATCATTCCACCTCTGAGGCTCTACTAATATCATCCACTTCTCTCCACAGGATATTCCCATTGTTCTCTGTAATGAAGATATCAAGCAATTTACTGGCATGGTTCATCTGTACTTTTCTGTCTTTTATACTGAGATCACGGCTGTAACTGAATTAGTTGAACCCCAAGTTCTGAGAACCCACCCTAGGAATGGCTCATCTCCTCCAGCCCATGTCCTGAGAGCTGTCATCAGCCAGGTGAAAATTCACCTATTTCTTTTCCAGCTTAGCTGGTTTTGGCCTGGTTCTTGCAATAGGTTTGGGCTATCTGGGTTTCAGGAAAGGCTGTTTTCTAAAGCAGGAAATTCTCGCTTTAAGAAAGAAATATAATCTAGCTGCACAAGCTACTCTTGATATGATCGCTAGCATTTTATTTTTTTATCACTGCATACCTTAGCTATTCACTGGGCTCAGGGTATTGTCTGCCATTTGTGAGGCACATTGTACTGTTTGATACCATCAGACCTGCCATTTCACATGGTATCACATTCCTGCAATGGATATTAAATCGGTCTTACAATGCTAGCGTGTTAAGCATTGAATTTTGTAGTGGTGATGGAGTACAGCAATCCCTTGTCTACAACAGACAATTCCTGTGGTGCCTGCAGAGCTCAAGGGAGTAGATACAACCACCTTTGACTTGTTCCAATTTGGTGAATCTGCACGTCATATTATAAAACTCAGGGAGTTTATAGTCTCTTATTTGTCTTTGTGTTCCAGTTAATTTGTGCAAGTTGTGATCATTCATCTTGGTAGTCTGACACCATGAGTGCAGAAGTGTTAAGGAACGTGCAAGATTTCAGCCCCAGGACGAGACAGGGTTTCCCAGCAGTCACTGACACCCAACAGGGAGCCCTGTGAGGCTGCTGAGGCCAAGGCATGTTGCTTTCACTCCAAGCACTGCTTTGGCTGCTTCTCTCCCTGTACAAATCTGCAATTTGGCTTGCAAGACAGTTCGGGGGGGAGATATTATCAAGCTAGGCAGTGAACCAGCTAGGAACAAGAATAAATTATGTTAATAGATAATTCTCAGCAACGTCTCAGTCATCTTCTCAGCAACAGATCCAATGTTGAGCATAAACTCTGCAAATCTTAAAAATGTAAGCAAACTACAATCTGATCATAGCTCCTGTTGGCAGGAGGCCTTCCAGCTAATGACAGAAAATACAAAATATCATTTTGAACCAAATATGAAAATCAAGTGAACAAAACCCAAAAGATCACAAGTCAGACATGCAAGCAGATAGACCTTAAGATCAGTGTTATGGTCAGAGCTTTCTGAAAGCAAATGCTAACAACAAAGCTCAAGACAGCAGCATGCAAAAGTAGGCTGACCCAATATCACATACATGGGAAAACACAGAGGACTGATAAGACTCAGTGTCAGAAGCGTGATAAACACATGCATTAGCCTGACAGGGCTCACCCTATCTCTGAAAGAGCAGACAGAGCCTGTGAATCTCCTAGCCCTAACCTGAACTCTAGGTGTGGGCTGAATCTTGCTCCATGCATGGTTCCCATGAAAATGTTCCCAATCCCATCATGTGGATGACTGTTCTTCACTCCTGCAGTGCTTTTGCAGTCCCACTCCTTCTGCAGCTCCTAGCTTTCTCACTCTCCTGACACTAACCTAAATGCTAGTTGTTGGCTGAGCTCTGGACAACGAGCATTCGTGGTTAACCTTACCTGCTCTCATATGGGAAATGCCAAAGAAACCAAACTGGAATACCCTGCCAGCCTTGCAGAGTGAGCTTGTGGTCAGTTTTCTCCTGTTTGAATATTTTCCTTCCCAGTTGTCAAAACATTTTGAGCAAACACACTACAATACACACAGAAAATTGTAGATCCAGCTGTGACTTGTGTTGTGTAAGATTTACGTGCTTTGCTGTTAGTCAGAAAGTTATCATCTTGGTTCAGGGACACACGAGGCCTCTGATGACTCCTGACACTAGGCTGTGGAGCAGAGTCACATTAAATCTAAGGGAGAAGGAGTTGGGCCGGTCCAAGAAGATCAAAATCCTGAACAATTAAAGACTTGAGAAGAGCAGCAAATATTCACGAGGAGAGGGAGAAGGAGTTGTGAGATTGACATTATAAACCTCAAAACTGATGATATTTCCGAAGATGGAAGATACAGATTCAATGTTTATTTAAGTATTTATACTCACTGGAAATAGCTTCATAAAGATAAGTACTCTCAATCAACACTATTCAGTAAACTTGTGGCCTCTTGGTATACAGGTGTGTGAATTGCCTAATTTCCAGATTTTATTCCAAGTTAAACAGAACAGTGATTTGGAAATAGATCTTTCCTCTGCCCAATGACTGCAAAGAGAGGAACAAACTGGCTTATGTTTGTTTAACACTGAGATTTAAGACCTTCTTATACTGCATTTCTTCACAGACATATACTGTCTTGAGAAAGCTGGAGGGGGGGGGAAATTACTGTAAATCAGAACAGCTTAAACTTTCTAAGCTTTTTGAATAGCAGAAATCGAAGTGTGTGCTGGGAGGAGGTGAAAGGCAGTGACACCTGTTTTCAGAGCAGTTGGATAGTTTTTGAATTAAACTTCTTTCTCTGCTCATGAAGTACAATAATAAAAGTTGCTGAGAAATACAGGAAGTTCTTCTTCAGGGAAGGAGAAAGCTGCACAGCATTAACATAATAGAAATCTTCAGGAAAACAAAATGCTAAACCAGGTATTCAGGTCTAAATTTAACTTAGGGAATTGTTGCTGTGAGCACGTCACTATGCACAAGTTTTGTATGTATCACATTTTCAGTTCTTGGTGGCCCCACAGTTACAGACCTCCTTCACTTTTATTGATAAACCCTCTCTAATATTAGCAGAAGGTTTATTGTTTATCCTCATATTTCATTCCTTCATCCAAGCTGTGCCTTGCTATGATATGCTTCATAACAATTCTAGAGC
Source organism: Pachycephala philippinensis (assembly GCA_013397055.1). Classification (NCBI taxonomy): domain Eukaryota; kingdom Metazoa; phylum Chordata; class Aves; order Passeriformes; genus Pachycephala; species Pachycephala philippinensis. Next base: position 126,231 of record VWZT01013524.1, on the reverse strand, counting down.
CCTGTTCAATGGATTTGATATTTCCTATTACTTATTTGCTTATCCCCTTCCCTTTTTAATTTAATGATGCTTTGATGTGGACCTTCTCTGCAAAAGGAATGTTCTCATTCAGTGTATCACCAACGGCAATGTTTTGCTGGGATATTTTCTACAGATTTTTCTACAGGATAAGTGAAAAGTTTCCATACAAGAAGAGTTACATAGCTCCAAAGAAAAGCCCAGTGAGTTAATGCATGCGACAGAACTGCAACCAAATTTTTATGGCAAGAGTGCTCCATCTAGTCCTTGTGCTCACCACTGACTGGATGTGCCCATGTAGCCTCATAACAGCCCATCTGAGAAATTTTCACAGGAGATACTGAATCCACTCACTTTTTGATGTACTCTTAGTAAAATTAGTGCTTACTTATTACAATAATACATGGCATTTATAAATATTACAATGGGAATGATAGATGATCAGACCTGTATGCAGCACATTTCTGATTAAATGTGTGTTTTCTCTTCTCTGTAATTCTGAGAACAAAGAGGACATATTTCTGCAAGGAAAATGATTAATTTTAAAAGTTATTTCTTGCTGAACAATTTTAGCATACGCTGCCCTTGAGATAGTTATGTAAAACTAAAATATGGATGGCCTTTATGTCAACTTTAAGAAATACAGAGTTCTCAGGAATGAGAAAGATTCTATGAACATGCAGATTTTTAAAAGGTCAGGAAGTAAGCAAAATGCAGTGTATGGATATAGGTTTTGGTTTTTTCTCCTAGATAATAACTTTTTCAGAAGAAACTCAAAAGAATAAAACCAAAAACTTTGCCTGTAGTTCATCTGCTATAGATGTTGTTGAAGTACCACAGAGCTTTACACAGCATTCCTACTGTCCCAAAAGACAAGCAGAATTTTTCCTTGAAAACAGCACTAAGTCAAGGTCCACTACATTGAGCACTACATCAGACTCTTACTCATTTCAAATATGGGCCTAAGCCTCCTTTATTGTCTTTTTTTAATTCTTTAAAATCAGAAACTCATATTTCAACCTTTTCTTCCGAGAGAAACCAGCAGCTTATCCTTTTGATCTCTGAAAACTGGGATTATTTTAAAGGACTAATTCCCAGGAAACTCTTTTCCATATTTTCTTTTGCTATAATTCTGCATTTCATTTCACAGCTCTAATGCTCTATTTTGTAGTCTCTATAATGCTCTATTAAGCCTAAATATTTGCTATTTTCACAATGGAGTCATGCTTCCCATGCTCTAATCTTAGTGTTAACATCAAGGGGTAAAGGAGCCCCTGCAAGGTCTTGGGTGCTTCAGAAACTCCAGGGTGTCTTGTCTCCAGAAGACCTCTCAGAGGTCTTGTATCATATACCAACCCCATGCAGACATCCCAGACAGCCTGCGCTTTCCAAAATGCCCATATCCAAGCACCTGGATCGCCTTCCAAGTACCTGGCTGCTGCTCTCCCTCAGAATCACCAGATTTTTTAATTGCCTCTATACACACCGAATGCAGCCCCTCAGGTTTTCTGTGCAAAAAGAGGCAAAACTCCCCATTAATATGCCAGACCAAGTCATCAACAAATGTAGATTTCTATCTTAATTTCCAGTTCGTCCCTCCTGCTTCACTGCCTGAATGTCTCTGCTTAAATATTCCAGATCTTTTTCTCTCTCCGGGATAATCTTTCTTTTCTAACCACATAACTGAAGCACCATAATGACCAGAAGGGTAAACAGAACAGTACACACAGGTTGAAAGTTGGCTCCAACAGCCCGGTGTGGCACATGGTAGTCCTGATGTAGAAGACTGACACAGCACATTTCAGTTGCCAGTATTGGCCTCTCAGCTCCTGGCTGTGCAGGCTCTGCTTTCCTGATACCCAGGCTGCCTTGTTCCTCCTGCTGAAAATCCCTACTCGTACAAGAAAAACTTTTCTCTGTTTCCTTCTGTGACTTAGATGAACCAGTTTTGTGTTCCAAAATTAAAAATAATTTAAAAAAATACTTTAATGAAGGCCAGTTCCCATAGCTCTCTCAACAAAATCTGCTTAACTTCCTAAGGAACCTTGTTGAGCAGGGGCACCTCAGTAAGGTAGAAAATTCCAACAAACGAGGGCACTTGCTGCTGAAATTCAGCTTTAAGTAACCAGTGGTCTAGTGGAAGGTTCGCTGCCCATGGCAGGGGGGTTGGAATTGGATGATCTTTAAGGTCCCTTAAAACCCAAGCCATTCTATGCTTCTATGATTTTTCTCTTTTTTTAGCATTAATCCAACTGGAATTTTCATTTATTAGAACAAGAAGAGCAAATTAAGGAATTTAGGATAATGTGGGTTAGAAGGTCTGTAGGCCAACCTCTTGCTCAAAGCTGAGTCAGCTACAAAATCAGACTATGCTACTCTGGTCTTTTACAGATGGGTCTTTGAAACTTCTGAGGATTACAAGGCTGAAATTTAATGATTTAGTGTCTGGAGAAACTTGCAGATTCTGTGTTTTGATCCTGAAAGAGCCTCTAACATTGAAATTACTATTTCTTACTTCAGATTAAATAGGATTCTTGTACTAAATCTGCTGTTTCAGAATGACAGCAAAATCCAGCTTTGGTGACATTTGCAACATTTTGGAGGTCATCTTTAGTAGAAAAATTTCTAAAATATTGATGGCAGAAAGTGGGAGTTAAACATGAACTGACTCAAACACCATCACCAAATCTGAACTAAATCAAAACTTCATAATGAGATGAGCCCTTTCCCTTATACAAAGGTCCTGTGACCAGGACAGCACTCTGAACCAGTTCGTATTTTCCTTCTTCTTCCTGTTCTCACCACAGTCCAGCCACACTGTTCTTCTCCATTTCAGTTATAACTATTTTACACAGAGATGATCCCTTTGCCAGAGTCATCACAGTTATTGACTGGATTGTATAAAGACCATTGAAAAATAACATACCAGGTTTTGAAAGCTAAGAAGTATAGGATTTTTTTTTTTTTAGGAAATTATAACCCTGGAGAGTTTAAAGTAAGAACAGTCAAGATTTCATTTTGGAAAAAAATGTGTTATGCAAAGTGCTTCATTGCACTTGATTGGACTTCTGCTCTCTCCACACTTTTCTTTAGTTGGAATTCAGTGGCTTCATCTCCCACACAGGGTGAAAAATTAGTAGCCTCTTCTCACCTTGATCTCATTGTTATTGAAATAACTACTTTAACAGAACAACTTTTTCCCCTCCATTTTTCCTAACATAGTTGATGTAGGTGCCTTTAATTGTAACTGCAGAATAATAATTTCTTTCCATGGCGTGCTTCAAGCTCACACAACAAATATCTAAAAATTACACTTTTGAGAGGTAGGTCCTCTGTATATTTTCTTTACTACCTTAATTTTCTGGCAAACTATGGAGCTGATTTGTGTTAAAAATAATTTTTTTCTTTTACAAGGTTATTTTTGTCCCAGCCAAGTTCCTGAATCTGGTTCAACATGAAGCCTTACAAACTGCAAGGGCAGCCGTAAGGTAAAAGGGACAGTGAAGGGTGAATGAAGAGCAAGAAACCTTTAAATTAACAGTGCCACAGAAAGTGTCCACTGATCTACAACCTCAAAAGTGCTAAAGCCCATTATAGATTCATTATACAAAGATTGGAAATTAAAAATTAATGTCGTGGGATCAATAAAAGCAGAACATTTTAGGAATGTTTCCCATACTTCCTCTACCTCTCCAAAATGACTAATGCCTCTACAGTAACACAGAATTAAAAGGACACTCAGAGAATATTTCAGAACATGTTTCAGAGATGCCACAAGAGTGATATAATTTTACCTTCCAATATTCATCCAGCCAAAGATACAAACTCATTCTGAAGCCAAAGAGATGGGTACGAGCGGTCCCATTGGGCTTGGATTAGATGGAAACAAGAGTTTCAGTGAACTGGGGATAGATGACAAAGGTGATTTTTTCGGGGGTAAAGGTTGCAAGAAGACCAGGTTGAAATAGAAGCTTTGAAAATAAACCTTATGGAGGAGATACAGAATCTATAAAGAGCATGGATTTCCTGTATTTTTGTTGATACTAAATTCTGAATGTTAGAGTCCACCACTGAAGCTCAATCTTCCAGCATGCCTTTGGATTCTTGCTGAGCAATACCTCTGCTTATGCCATCCCATCATATGTCCTTCAGGCCTGCTAGACCAGTCGGTGTGGAGCTGAAGGAGCAATTATTCATCGAGATTGTTTTGTTATAACCTATTACTAAACAAAAATACTCCTGTTCCTCACAAATAGACATCCTGCATCCTCCAAAGCTGTTAAAATAAAACTTACCTGTCTTGGCCAGGAAATACCTGTCTGATGGTCACAAATGAGGCAGTGTAGGGGACATCCTACAGCCTCCTAACAACTTGCTGAATCTGTCAGGTTTGCACTCCAAGCTCCTGAGGGCAGCAGTGGTACTTACACGGAGTCAGCAGGACTTCCAGGCTTCCTTGCACAGACCACACTGTGGAAGACCTCCCTTACCTACAGCAGCTTTTAAACTCCTGCTATTCCCATTTCAGTCACAGCAGATCTGTCAGGCAGATACCTTTTTACCTCTTATGGCTCTGGCACCGCCTGTGTCACATTTACTGTAGCTTTTACATTAGCATGAAGAAGCAAGGCTGCCTGGCAAATCGGATTCACCAGGGGACCCTTGGCTGCCCAAGCTGGGCTCAGAGATGTTCGGGACAAACTCACACAAAAAATACAAGGTATCAAAGAAGGCTGGGCTCTGTACAGAAACAGACAGTCAGAGGAGAGGCTGGGGCAGCCCTTGCCTGTTTCTTTATGTAGTTAATATGTCTTCTAAAAAAATCACCATATCAGAAGTCAGCCAGTGCCTCTCAGTTTGCAGCCACTCTTTCAAACCCATACTTTTTCTCCCAGCTTTTCATCTCCTCTGTGCCACTGACACCCAGCTGTACATGGAGCTGTATGTATGCATGGCAAGCCAGCTGTATGGATCTGAAAACACTTTTGGCCACTGACAGCACTTAAAGCAAACCAGGTAATTGTAAAATTCTGCTAAGGATGCTACAGGCTGGGTGTCGTACTTATCCTTTACACAGCCTTGCTAAGAAATCCCTGAAGTAAATGGAAAATTAAACTGCTTTCTAGTTGACTTTCATCATGGATGATCATCCATCAAAGAAATTCCTCGCTTGGAGAAGACTAGTGGGTCTTTGGGCCCACACTATCCTTTGTCCTTGCAAATCAGACTGTGTAGGAAAACATCAGGACTGTGTACCTATGGTTTTTAATATTCTCTCTTTTGCTCCAGCAAACCACATTATAACAGTTAACATCATAAAAGAATTTATCTGTTTTAGGCTCCACCTCTTGTCTCTGAGGTCTAAATTACCAAGGTTAATATTACGACAATCTCAGGATAAACTAATTACAAGTTTCACACCTTGTTTCTGCAAAACATGTAATCAGCAAAGTCATAACAGCTGTAAAATATGCATTACAAAGTCCCTCTCTTACTCCCACAGAGTAGATTACTGCAGGTAACATTGAAATAACCTGAATTCTTATTACACATTTCAGAACTTGTCCTTGTATAAGACATGACTGAGACTGTCATGAGACATTCAGTTATTCACTGTATCTTAGCATACAGAAAATGTTTAGCATAGTACAAGGAAAGATTAACACTGGTGGCATTACTAATAAAGTCATGAGTTCAGTAGCTGTAGGGTTTCATCCAGACCCAAAACAGATGGCGTTTTACTTGGGGAGTAAAGCTGTGCTGGAGCTTGCATTAATCCAGTAGCAGCATTAACTGAGCTCTGACCTTTTCCCCCCTTGTCCTTCCATTCCTTAGCTCATATCTCTTGATCTTTAGAGGACTTTTTGTTCCAATTCATCACATTCCCCTTCTTTTCTTTCAAGAACTTCCATAGGCCGCAGCATGTATGGCTATAGCATGGGGACTTTCCCTCCACATTCTAAGATTAACCACTCTGATGGACTCTAGGTGTTATCCTTGGCTTGCTGACTAACTCATGCCTGTCTTCTGGCGTGCTCCCTCCAGTGCAGCTCGTGTGGATCAGTCCTTGAACAGCAGGACATCCCATGAGTTTTCCAAGAGACACCAAGGTGCCCTAGTGACTCTGCCCAGCCCTCAGAGTTTCGGGTTATGGCACTGGTGACCACCACCTTTTTGGAGTCCTTCTCCTCCTGCTTGTAATGACAACGTAACTGTTGATTAACCCCTTCTTCCCAGTCCCTCTGCAGGGGTTCTTCACTTGCAGCATTGGCTGGGTCTGGCCAACACCCAAAGTATCCCCCATGACCCGACCCCAAAGCCTTCCTGCCTTGGTGAGGGCTGGCTGCCACCAGCATTGGCCAGGCCACGACTGCCTCCCACACAGGGCACCCTGAAGCCCCCTCCCATCAAAACCTTGTCATTTGTTCCCAATGCTATTAGCAAAAAATACTCAGAACAACACGAGATAATGACTGACAGTGGGTTTTATAGACTGTCAAGGAGGAGGTAACTCACAACAGGAAGTGAACTCCGTCAGGTTCAAATTCAGCCCCCACAGGAGTCCCTCAGAATCAGTAATGATAGATTACTTCAGCTGGGCAGTATTTCAATCAAAATTGTCACATAAAATCTTATTGAAAGTCCCTGCTGATATATTAGGCTTGCCTTGCATTGCACAGAAAGTGTTTGTAGAGAATGTGTGAAAGGATCACATTTCTTTTCACCAATATGACAAGAAAACAGCAAATCACTGCCTTCTCTAAGCTGTGGCTTTGTCAATCATAATTTATTCATCGATCACATACTTTAAATTAGCATCCTGTGCTATACAGAGTAGCATCAAGCACATCATTTTAACCCTAAACATTAGGGTTTGTAAATTGATAATTAGCACATTTTACCTTGTTCACTCCCCCATTTCTAGCAATGCATTGTGGAAGGACTTGAGCTAAGGACCAAGGAAGGAGGCAGGCTGCCAGAAGCCCTATGTCATGGACTTGGTTACATCCTAACTAGTCCCTGCACACTGTTTCTAGATCACAGTAATATGATGTAATTAACTTATTTTAAAGAGTTCTAGGTCTTTCCTTTCTAAAACCAAAATCTAAAAGAGAGTAATTGCAGAGAAAACACAGATAAATCAGTAGGCAGTTTTGGAGCTGCTATTTTCTCTAAATTAAATTTTGTAAATTAATGTAATGAGGGAAAATCGCAGAAAAAGCCAACATGGCCTTTATGACCACTCTCTTAATTACTAATGCTCATCTTATTAGATATGTGCATACATCCAACCTCAAAACGTAAAATAATGCACTTACCTTTTTTTTTCTGTTGGTTCACTGTAGGTAGAAGCCTACTAAAGAAACAATTTCTGATAACTGCATCAAGCAACAGAACTTCTCTATTCTCAGAGGACCTCTTGTTGGCCGTCCATTAGTATTTCACTTCCCATGTGTTTTTACAGTGAAAAGTGCCAGCGTAAAAAGAAAGGGAGACTTGAAACTGCTGTTTGCAATTCGTTAGTGGCACTTCTCACAGCCACACAAGCTGAGCCTTGAGCTATTTAAGTGCTACAGTGTAAAACAAAGTACCCAAAATACGACCACCATTTTTCATCAATTCTGCAACCAATAGCCAAATTTCTGTATGCACATTAAGTACTCACGATTACCAGCCAACAATTCCAGCAACCAGAAAGTAGATGAGAACCCCCATCCTTTCAGGAATTGCAAGTGTGTCCCTTTTCACTGTCAAGTTACCAATTGAGTAGGACAAATGTCTTAATTAAAAATACATTTGAAAATCTTCCAATCAAGTGGTCATTATAAAGACCTGGAAAAAGACAAACAGTATTTCTGTCAGTCCAGAGAATTAATTGTACAGATCTGGGAAGCCAATCTTGCATTTGAATAATATCTCAGCATTCATTATGCAAGAGCACAACAAGAAAACACAGTTAACATTTTATCAGTAGTGAGTGATGCTGCACACTCAACTTCTGTTTGGTTTTAGTAATATTCAAGTACACATCTGACATTTCTGCCTGTAAATAGCTCCCTGTAAGATCCCAGGCTGTTCTGATCTGTATAATGTTTGCAGCATTCTGGTTTTCAGACTGTGCTCTTGCACCCAAGCTGGCTGACTGCAGCCTGACTGCAGACAGGTCTTGGCTTATTTGATGGCCACCATCTCTGCCAAACCGCCAACCCCGCCACTGTGCACCCCTTAAAACTGAGCTCCCTCATGAAGGTTGTACCATTTATCTGTTCTGTGACTTGACTGCAGAAGGAGACTGTAACGTAGAGACAGAAATACACAGGCAATTTCAGTGAGAAGCTGGGAAAGGCACATTGCTGGCAAACACAGATCCTGCTGCATTCTCAATGCAAACTAGAGCTGCAAACTAAACGTCTGTTTATAGTACAGTCATAACATTTGGGAAAATATATGGTGTTCTTCGGGGAGGAAGCTCCACTGAATTCCACTCAGTTCTTGCTCTGCAGGGGAGGGTGTAAAATGTTGCCGGATGTGACACAGAACTAGCAGCTTTACAATGAGCAACCTGAGACACAAGGTACGCCCGTCCTTTAGGAGACTGTGGCTAATGAAATCAAAATATAAGAAGACAAACTAATGATGAATGTCCTCAAAGAACGAACAAAGACTTGCTGCAGCTCAGTTCTAGTGAATAAAGGCTGGTAAATGTTCTCTTCAGTGAACCCATTCATAACAATGTCTGTTGTTGAAACACCCCCTCTGTTTCGCTTAACGAAATTGTTCCAGGCAGTCCATAGCAATGCTGTCTGTGAAACGTTCCACAGACAAGCCCACTGTCTATCAGAAAGCAACCCAGGGAGATGTAAGCCTGTCCAAAAGCTGTGCTTCCAGGACATTAGGAAAAGCAGAGACAGCTTTTCTTATTGTGTCTTTTGCAGCAATGAGCTAGATGTAGCAATCTCATGTCACCTATTTTTCTCTTCACAGAAATGGTTTCCATCACAACTGAAAGTGTTATGCAGCTGTACAACACAACCACCCAGGAGCTCAGAGTCAGTCCAGCAAATTACCACAATAATTCAGGAGTGCATCAGATAGGTCAATATGAATGTGTCAGTGCAGATGTATGGAAATGGCTTCAGGATTTTCAGCCTGCATTCCTCTGGTTTATGTTTATTCTGGGATCAATAGAAAATTCCTTTGTGCTTACCATCCTGTGTTTCCACAAGAGTAGATGCACAGTGCCTGAAATTTACCTGGCAAACATGGCATTTGCTGACCTGATGTTGGTCTGTATTTTACCTTTCTGGGCCATTAATATTTCTAACAAATTTCATTGGCCTTTTGGTCTGTTTCTCTGTAAATCTATCAACATTATGAGTCACATGAACTTATATACTAGCATTTATTTCCTGACACTAGTGAGCATTGACCGCTACCTGGCCTTGGTGAAAACCATGTCTCTTGGACGGATGAGACGAACTGTCTGTGCCAAATGGAATTGTTTTGTAATCTGGACATGTGCATTGTTCATGTGTTCACCTACAATGCTGTTTCGAAATTTGCGTTATTATGAACAGTACAACATCACAGCCTGTGTTCTTCTTTACCCAGCCAGCTACTGGGAGCCCACAAACAACTGCTTGCTGAATATTGTGGGGTTTGTGATCCCGTTCTGTGTAATTACCTATTGCACTGTGCAAATCATCAAAGCCTTACGAAGCAGTGAGCTACAAAAAATTAAGGCAGTCCAGACAGAGAGGAGAGCCACCGTGCTGATCCTTGCTGTGCTTTTGCTGTTCATCATTTGCTGGCTTCCATTCCAGATCTGCACATTCATCGACACAATCCGTTACTTCTCACCCACTATCAAATGCCTGGAAGACATCAATGACGTACTGACCCAGATAGCCACATACTGTTCCTTCAGCAATAGCTGCCTGAACCCAGTCTTGTATGTCATTGTTGGGAAAAACTTCCAGAAGAAGACTGTGGAATTCTACAAGGACGTGTTCACAAAGAGGTGTGGAAAATTGCAGTCTGTGCAGATGGAAAACTCCCTGGACACTTTAAGAACTTCCATTTCAAGCGAATACCCAAGGAAAAAGTCTGTTTTGTCATTACCCCAATAGCATAATTTTAGGAAATCCTTCCAGGAAGAAAGCCTTCTAACATATCAGTCTCTGCTCCTATCCATCTGCTACAAGTCCACAGAGTAAACATGGGGTAGTGTTCATTATGTGAGGGAAACCAATGGTTCGCTCTTAATGGAAATTCCATAGAGACCTGCTTCTAATGTTACCGGATGTTTTTCATGGCTGAATCCTGTTTTGTAGCTTACTTATATTTTCATGGCTGAATAATATTTGGTGCCTGTATCATTTGGAATGTTTGCATTTCTAAGATGCACATACAATTCTCTGAACAGAGCCCCAGTACAGAAGCTATTGTCAGGATTGTACAGCTACTTATGGTACCCATAGTAGTGTGTTAGACAAGATTTTTGATCTGGGAGGGGCTTGTATTTGAGTAGGTTCTGTTAAGTGAATCCGTTTTTAGATGCATCCATCTTTGGGGTTTTTAATTTCTCTCTTCAGTCATCCAAAACTCTGATTTTTTCATTGACAAGCAGTGCCTTTTTGCAACTGCTCTGGTTAGTTAGAGATTTACATGAGCAAGTGTGTATGGAAAGTAGGTGGAAAAAAGGTAAAGCAGTAGTGGAAAGGAAGCTACACCCAGCTGCATGAAGTTAGCTGAGTTTTCTTCATAGATTCTTTACCCCTTCTACCTTGGAGTAAAAGTATTCACTTATTCCTTTTGAGTGAGTGAATGCTATTTACATTCATGCTTACATTTCAGCTCAGAGACTTGGGTTTTTAGCATTTGCAAAGCATAATTAATGTTTTTTAATGGATATATAAAAGCTCAGCACAACTGGTATAATCTCACAAGCAGAAGAAACTGAGAATATGAAGGAGAGCATCACCTAACTATGTCAGAAATCTAACTGAAGATAACAAGGGTCTTGAAAGTTCAGAGTATTCAAGAATGGCCTTTTCAGATTCTAGTAATACCTACATTTTATTTGTAGAGTTAATCTGTGAGATTTTAATACAAGATAGCTTTTCCCCAATTAGACTGTATTTTTGAACTAAGTTGATTACACATAAAAAAACTCATAGTGTACTGAATTGTCTGTATGCACTTTAACCTCTAGGAACCTTGATCAAAACGAGTGGAATATGATCTAATATATGCTGAAACTAACAGTCTTTGTTCTTTTCAAAGCACTTAAGGTTACAGCTTTTAAAGCCACCAAGGGAAATGGAGTTTGGTGACATAAGTAAACTCAGACTGCAATTATATGGTCTTTATTCATTAGAGCTTTAATGGAGCAATAAAGTTCACTTAAGATGGGAAATTCATATTAAACCTTCAAATAACTAAACCATAAAATAGAAGTGTGCAGAGGTGATTTAAAGACTATGGGATTTAGATCACTGTATATGATTTATAGGTGATTTCCATAGTTTTTCTTTGATAATCCAGTATAATTCTATGTCATAAATACTTCTATTGTTCATCGTTTTTATTGTCTGAAGCAACGGGGACAACTATGACAAAACACTGCAAAGCTTTCAGTTATATCCAGTGTTATCATATTGTCTCATCCATGAGCATGCTGTTCATGCAACCATTACACAAAAGGAACTCCATACAGAGGTTATTGAGGCAACAGAAGTTATTTCTGAGGATTTGGTACTGAGAAGTAAAATATAAAAATGTTATTATGTTAATATCACATTAATTTAAATAATGTAAATACATAGGCACATTTTTTGCTGTGCAGTAAGCATGTACAAAAGAAAATAAAGTACTTTGAGAAATGAGATTTCCTGGCATTTTCTTCTCTAGCCTGTATCCTGTTACTAAGTAATGATTTGTCAGGAGTTCAACTGTTCCAGCTACTTACTTCACTTCTCGTTACACCAAAGGAAAGTGAGCTGAAACAACAGAATTTTAGCTGCTTTGAGATCTTTCTTTTCAGGGCCCATTTCTGGGTGGTGCTGACCATCTTTGGTCCCTTTGGAGGTTAAAATCTGAATTAAGGCAGCTAAGGGTACTGAAATATTTTCTATAGCTTTCTCTGCCTGCTGATAGCTCAAGGTCCCGTGCCGACACCAGCAACAATGGAAAGCCCCTGCAGCAGCTTCTGCACATCACAGAACAGAGACTGTCAGCTCACAGACTGTTTAATTCACAATTTACTGACTTTTCAGTGTGATGACACGTTTATGGTATTTATACAGGCAACAAAAAACCCCCGAGAAATAAAGTGTAACATCCAAGCTACATCTGACCTACTGACAATTTCCAGTCACACTTGGCTTGGTTCTGTTCTCACAGAAACATGGCAAAATATGAGAATAATTTTTGGTAAAATGAGGTCAGACTTTGTCCTGAGAATTTTAGAGCTGAAGATGCCAAAGAGTAATCATATCATCTTTTTATTACTCTTCATCCTGTCCCCATCTTACATCTGCTCCCATCTTCTCTTTTACCTGAGGCTGTCACAGCTGTTATCAAGACTTTTGCCATGCAAACACCTGACTCCCCATTCATCCTGACAGAGATGGGGACCATCGCCAGAGGAATGGCAAGGATATCCACAGTCAGATGATATTTCTGTCCTTTGGCATTTACAGGCAGGAATAATTCTCATTTCTCCACCCTCTTATTTTTCAAGTTGATTACTGGCTTCACTTGAAATGAAAAATTAACAGTTTAAAAGCTGTTACACAAGCAGCTGGTGCTTGCTGCAGACAGGAGAAAGCTGCTCTTTTTTAGACAGGGTTTCAGTGGAGAAGTTAGGATCTTGGTTCAGGTCTCCCAAATCCCTAAGCAGTCTTTAGCCATTGAATCATCCTTCCACTCCATTCTTCCACTAGTACATTGCTGGTTTTCCAACCTATATTGGCTCCTTTGTATTTTGCTGTTTCAAGCTCTGCAAACTGTAGTTAGTAGGACTTGATTTTTACCACACTGTGGTGGTACCAGGATCATTCTTTGGGAATTGTAAATAACTGCACCTGAGTTTAAGCTCTCCTTAGCAATCGCTATAGTATATGTGAAGAAATCTATCTAAGCTGAACAAAGAGTTTTACACCAAAAGGTCATATCAAAAACCTTTTCTGCTGTTCCAGAACAGATGAACAGTTATAGCAGATAACTAAGATGATTTTCAAACCATTTCAATAAAGAAAATCAAACTGTTTAAGCATGCTGATCCAAAAAGATAGTTTTTCCCAATCATTAAAGTTTCCAGCTATCTTAAGAGGAAGATTTTTAATGGCTGAACTGGACCAAGAGAGAGAACTCTGGAGAACTTTGGGATTTTTGACATTTGTCTACCTTGTAATGTGTGTAATAATCAAGCAAAGAGTCTTACCTCTAAGTTCATCAAAATGTTTGTTTAATCATTCTGATCAGAGAGGCTCAGTTAGCATTTGTAAATTCTTATGCAGCTCTAGAGAATGTTTACTTTCTGCAGGAAAGTTTGCCTAGACAGTGTGACTGAAGATCATGTGAGCTTAAAACATAAACCAACGTGCTGTGAGCATCCTGAGCTGAAGGTGCCAATAGACAGATAAGTTTTTTACAGGAAAAAAACTTTAACTATTGACTCTTATAGATGTTTTTGAACTAATCCTTCACATTCCTTCAATTCGTGGTCCATTACATCTGTGCAAACTGTGAAATGTTACCAGATTTTTATATACTTTATATAGGTTGAAACAAAGAATGAAGTTGTAAAGAAATAATAAATTAAATCCCCTTTCTGTATAAATTTACAGCTTCTTCTGTAGACTTATTCCAAGATCTTTAAATGCTGGAAAAACTGCAGTGCCTATTCATTTCACTATTTCTACTGCTTGCATAGACTTCCAGTTTTGAATCTCTCTCCATTTCTGAAAAATGTTCCAAATATAGCAATGACAAACAGCAGAAAATAAGAAACTAGATTTACAAAGAGGAGTTGGATTTGCAAAACCAGTATTTTGCTCCCATTTTGATGTAACAAGTTTTGTAAGACTATTTATTTATCATATAAATTTTAGACGCAGCTGCTGTTTTTTATTCAGTCTGTGAGTAAATGTGGAACTTGGCAGCTCCTAGAGATTCATGTCCAAGCAAGGACAAATTCCAAGCTTCTTGTTATTGCTCAAATGTTCTTCATTATGGAAAAAATAACTTAAACACGGAAATGCAGTAGTGTAAGCAAAGAAGAGGCTTTGGAAAGTCTGTGACGAAGATCTCCTGTCATATTGCACTTACCTTCATGAGTCAGTGTGAGATGGGTTTCTTCAAGATTTTCCTCCTGTGATTTATTAGGATTCCTTACGAAATGTGTAATTCAAAAATTACACATTGTATTTCAAGTCTGTGCCAAAATAAAAATTTTACAGGATATTAAAAAAAACCCCAAACATTAATCTTGAGCCATTTAGAGTTTTCTCCATTGTGGTGGTGTTAACTGGAACATTTTTAATTTATCAGTTTTAGCACTGCTTGCATAACTGACTTGCTTATAACTAACTTATTATCTTTTAATTAATAAAAATTTGGAATAAAAGTATTTTTCATAATAGGGATGTTCATAATAAGGTATCAGCCATTTTAACTTACTTCTCAAACAAGAACGGACACAATGGAATAAGAACTGAGAGAGATGGTACATGTGTTGGTTAAGTAGCCAATGGGAAGAATATTTTCCTAGAAGTAAATAGCATTCCAGTCGCTTGATAATTTCTCGTTATTTTTTTAATAAAAAGACTGAAAACCCGTATTATTTGCATGGATGTACTTAAAAAAGATTTTCATTTAAAGTCTGAGATGCAATAGATATTATCTTTTTTTAATATTCCTCTAATCAGAGGACAATCAGAATGAAAAAGATAAAAATAATTTATAAACAATCACTCTCAGGCTTCATGGTACCAGCAAGCAATCAAAAAAAAAAAAATAGAAGCATATTTGTGTGCAAGCCTGAGAAAATACAGGAGTCATCATGCACTACTGAGAAGTAATATTCACAGATTCATGCCCTGGACACCTATAGTGGGGTGAAAAAAGCAATGCTTTTCAAAAACAGTGGAAATGGGGTTTACCAAGGTTCATGTTTCAGCAGCCATTCCCACCTATCTGTACTGCTTTACCCCAGCTCCTCAGCATGGTTTCCCCTCAAGGCTAGCAGGAAAAGGAGCTCCCACCACAACAAAAACCTAGTTCTAAGTTTCTCCCTGCATGTATTGGCACTGAGAAGGCAATTCCGAGCTGTTAATGAGGTTATTATTGTTACAGACATTGTTAATTCACACAAAGGAACTTTGAATGGCCAAGGACAATTTGAAAGCTTTCATTAGAGATCACAGGATGACAAGAGTCATGACATATGGCTTGTATTATTTCACAATCAGAATGAAATATTTCACATGTCTTTAAAATTACTACAGCTGACATGTGGGGAAGTTAAAAAAAAAAAAAAATCCTGGGGCTTTCTTCCAAAATGTAACATCACACGCATGGTGTATGGCCAACAAAACACTCAGGACAGCCCTCAGTCACTCAGTTGTGCCTCAGGATGCATCTTTGAATTCTCTCAGTAACCTCTCTACTGCTGTTTATCAACTGTTTCCGAATTTGAAACTTTGCCTGAATTGCCAGGAACTACAAGGATTAGGTATGCCTATCTTTTTTAATGTATTTTCTTTATTAAAATAGTTTTTATATTTTATCTGAAAAATAATCCTTTGTGCTCTCAGTTCTGATCTGTGCAGTTTAGTAAGACTTTCCCTTTCTTTTTCACCATGAAAGTAATTCTGAAAGTCAGTATTAGTTTATGGGTAAAGCCATGATCCATTTTACCTAATTGCTCTAACTTGCTAATGAGTATTAATAGTAAAAAGGGTGATAGATGCACTGTGCATGGAAATTCTTCAGAAATCAGTTCAAAGTAAGAAAAACGTGTCATTATTTGTGTAAAAGATTACTGGAATGTGTTAAGTACAGAAATTGAAAACCATTCATGCGGCTAATTGTCCATTAGCACTAAATACTTAAAAATACTTACACAAATTACTGAAAATAAAGTGCATTTTCTGTCAAGAGAACATTTTGAGCTCTAAATTTATAAAAGGCTTGTGGCTTGTGGTAGTGCTCGGACACTGACTAGTAGACTCTGAAGAAATTTTTGAAACTAAAAACTCTACAGAATCCTCAGGTACCATTGCTAGCTGAACAAGAATTCAGATTTAGCTGAGACTAAACTCTAAGCTGCAATGAAAAATAAAGCTTCCTGGTGTTTTCAGCTGAGGCCATCATGAATGATTTTGTGGCTCCAGCTGAGAGATCACACCTGAAGTGTGCAGAGTGACTGGCATAAGCTGATAGCAAGAAGTCATCAGGAAAACGGCAAGCAAGGACAATAAGCACTCCTTTTTCTTCTATATTTAGTAAAATAAATAATTCTGTTTGGGTTTAACTGTTATCTTTCTCTTACATTATTTTTGAAATATAAAGTTACAGATTTTCTGCCGTTGCTCTCTCATGCCTTAGCCAGCCTCCTGCCATAACAGCATTAGATTTCTGCTGTCTCATGAAAAGTGTCTTTGATGCTAATCAGCCATTTATTTGCTATATATTTTATCTGTAGTTTTAGATCCTCTCAAGCTATCGTTATTTGCATGAGATGTCTGTGAACTAGGTAACATTCAGATTGTTCTGAGGGAAATCTAGGGAGCTGTGTTGAGTTGTAGCTCAGTTCCCTGTCAAGACTGCCAGCTTGAGCGAGTTCATGAACTCAGATACAACTTTGCTGCTCACCTAATTCTGCAGTGCTGAAAAACGTTCTGTGCATTAGTACCAGATATCCTGATGTGGAATATTAGTACTTAACTTCTTCCTAGAGGCATCCCAGAAATAAGTGTTGCAAGCTGCTCATATAGAGACATCACTGAGGTTGTACCTATATGTAAAAGAGATGAATGATCGTCCTAAATTCTCTCTTCAGAAGCTCCATCCTTAGCTGTCTCCTTGGTGTAAAATACAGAAGCTGAAAGAGCAGAGTTAAATAGCTGCAGCAGAAAGCTGACATTTAGAATGACTGATTTCAAAATATTGATTTTTTCAAATACATCCTTTTTTATGATTGACATGCTCCACTTGCATATGAAATATTGAAATGTCAGATAGCAGCACAGGCTCAATAATAACTTGCCTACCATAACGAGTCTGAGACTGAATGCCTGTAAAAACCAGGATCCAGGCACTATTATCAAGCATGGCAGCACCAGAAAAATTAAGCAGTAGGCAGCCCTGACAGTGGGTCTCTGACAGAAAATCCAATTTTCATGGGAGGATAAGGTTTTACCTATGTTCTTACTCCTGCACAATCTCACATGGAGTTACCCGAAAGAAATAAAGGTGTTGCCAACGCTATGATGGACTAAACACTTTGGAGGCTGGGACAGCCTCTCTCCAGCTGAACTCAAATGAAATTTTTGAACTGGAGAAGCATGCTGTAAATTTAGAGCTGCAGACGTCTTCCCTCCAGGCAAGATTTTTAGCGTAATATTTTGGAAGAGTCCATGTTTTATTATTCCAACTGCTGACATTTGAAGGCAATATGCTGTCTAATCTAACAGCAATTTTGGACCCAAAGTTCAGGGTGAGAGAAACTGAGAAGGAACAAAAGAATGCAAAGTTCAGGCAGCAAGTGATTCATAGAGAGAGTGAGCAGCTTTCCCAGTTCTGGGAAACAGGCAGGATCCTGCTTCAGCAGGATAACAGAACATAGTAATATATTAACGTATATATAATAAATTATAAACACAGTAATATAATAATGTACATAGCATGGTAAATAAGAGTAAGAGAAAGGGCAGGGAAGGATGCAAAGCTGGCTTTGTGTCACCAGGGTGACTCCCACTACTCTCAGGGAGATGGAATTCTCCCTTATCTGTGTCTGTCATCAGCCTGGAGAAGACATACAGAACGACTTTAATTTGTCGCTTTCCTTCCTCTGTGCCACTTTAAACAATGGAAGCAAGGAGAGGAATCTTCATAGGATGTAGAGGAAGTTCTATCCTTCCTAGTCCTGGGAACATTTCTCACTGTTGCACATATCAAGTATGGATTGATCTAGCCTATATTAATCAGTAAGGACTAATAAAGAATTTGCAGCAGTTAAATGTTTGTTACACCACTCATGGGAGGCAACCTTTGAATTTTTACGCTTCTTTTTTGCAGTCATTTTCTCTCATTTCAAAGGCGTCTCCTGTTCACTTCAGAGTTTTTTTAAAATGACTGGAACTTCTCTACCGGACATTCCCTCCTCAAACCAGAGTGAAAACCAGAGCAACTCAACTGTTTGCCCAGAGTTGCAAGACTGGTGGGACATCGTGTACTATATAGTACCCAAGTACATCAACACTGTCTGTGTTATTGGCATGCTTGGAAACGTATTTGTTCTCTTCGTTTATTCAATGCACAAGGGCTCCCTGAAGATAGCTGAAATCTACCTTATGAACCTAGCTGTTGCTGATCTTATCTTCCTCATGTGCCTCCCCTTCTGGGCAGAGACCATCAACAATCAGTATAACTGGCCGTTTGGCCGTTTCCTGTGCCGCAGCATCAGCACATCCCTCACCCTGAACATGTACACCAGCATCTACTTGCTCGTGGCCGTCAGCATGGATCGCTACTTGACTTTTGTCCATACCTTGAACCACAGAGAGATATGGAGCAAAACCATGACCAGAGGGATCTGCTTGCTCATCTGGTTCTTTTGTGTCCTTCTCAGCATCCCAGCTTTCATGTTCCGGACTGTGAAACACTATCCCCAGTGGAATATTTCAGCGTGCACTTTGGACTTCCCCACCCCATCGTGGGAAACAGCTGAAAGCCTGGTATTCAACATAGTGGGGTTTCTGTTGCCATCCACAGCAATCGTCTTCCTCAATTTCTCCACCATTAGGTCCCTAAAAAAAACAGCAAGGGAGCGAAGAGCACTCAGAGCAAAGGGTTGCAAGTGGCACAAAGGCACAAAGGCAACCAGGCTGATCTTCACCGTGGTAGTGACATTTCTTTTCTGCTGGACTCCTCACCATTTTTTTGTATTCCTTGATACATTACACCGTACAGAAGTGATCAAAGGCTGCTTCTGGGAGGAACTGATCAACTTTGGGGAGCAGTTTGCTTATATGCTGGCGACCACCAACAGCTGCATTAACCCCGTGATTTATGTCTTTGTTGGGAAATACTTCAGGCAAAAGGCTTTAGAAGTTTTTTCACAGTTTATTCCCTGTGGATTTCCTTTGAGATGGGTATCTTTCAAAGAAATGTCTTCAAATTTCAACATGTTTCCAGTCAGGAGTAGTTTAACATAATGGTTCTTGGTTCCATCTTCATTTTAATATTACAACTTATTTTACGCCATTGCAAATGGCATTAAAAATTAATATGAAATGCACTGGCCTGGCCTTCACAGACTAAGCTAATTATCTATTAAAGTAAATCACTTGATTGATTGCTTATTTGTTCTCAGGTTTGCTTTTCTATTTCTGTGTTATCCATCCAAATGCATAATATGTGATACCAGAATTTTATACCAAATGATCTAACCTGTCTTACCTATTAACAGCAGCTTGAAAGAAAAGCTTTTTTTAGAAAATACCAGAAATCTGGTTTCTTTGCAGAAAGCCATAAGCTGCCTGAATATTTTGCTGCATTGTATCTGTGATGACAGCTACTATACCACCTATAACACTTTTCATAAAATTGCAACAGGTATTACAGAGCAAGTATGAGCTTAATCTTTGGCTGATAGATGCATTTGAGCAGGTATAGAATAACTTTGGTTATTTTGAACAATTTTTTAACTGGTTTGCATTTTCACAGTAATATATAGAGAATTTTAAAATTTTTTTGTGCATTTCAATTATATTCAGTGCATAACTATTGTACAAGACAATGTAATACAAAGAAAGTGTACATAAATTGTAAAAAAAGCAAGGTAACGCAGCAGCATCCTCAAAACCTGACTTTTGCTGATCCAGTAAAATATTGCAAAATTTCTCATCGAGTACTGTAGAGATCCTTTTTATTTTTCATATCTGAAAATATCCATGATGGTCATGGATACTGTATTATTTTGAGGCAAATCCTTAGGTACATATTTATATTTTTATGAATCAAAATTAATAAACTGCATAACATCTTATTTTACTTCATAGTCTTGTTCTTTCTTTTATTTATTTTTATATTTTGTCTCTTTTCTCCTGTTCCTTTGGGGAAGAGCAAATATATCGCTCTGTGATTAAAAATCCTTGTTGTTACCAGAATAAAAACTGTGGTAGTAGAAGAAAACTTCTTTTCCATCACAGCCACAATGGCAGAGTAAATGTAAGGCAACTGATACCTGTTTCCATAACTCTAAAATTATGTGTATGTACAGACATGGGAGAAGATAGTGCAGCCTGTTCAGCCATAAAGATATTGATGCAGAAGGGAGCATACAGACACATAGTTTGTATAAAAATTAATTTAACTATTCATTGTAAAGCTTGTTCAGTCTTGTACTTGTTGTAGCAGCACTGCATTTTCTGTGGTTCTTTTTAGTGTTTCCATTTTGAATATGTAATTAATGTCTTATTTGATTATAGAAATCTGTCTGTTCATTGCAATAAGATTAGTGTTAATTTTTAATGGTTCTCTCAAATTTTTTGAATCTGAACAGTGGAAGCCTTTTGAAGACTTAAAAGTCTACCTTCCTGCAATGATGGTTTAAGAATTAAGGGTGGATTAAGGGATCAGGGAAGAAGAATCTCTCACAGATTTACTACTTCCACTCCTTCTGTGACCGATGCTTTTAAAATAAATATCAGGCTTAGACACCAGTCGTAACAACAGCATGTGAAGTCCTCTGACTCATCTGAAATCAGATTTCTAATTCCCATCTATTGTAAACTGTTGAAAACTGCATCTATTTAATACATCCCCAGCTGAATCTTTAATTCAAAAAACTTCCAAGCAGAGAAATTTTGTGGGAAAAGAAAAGAAAAGAAAAGAAAAGAAAAGAAAAGAAAAGAAAAGAAAAGAAAAGAAAAGAAAAGAAAAGAAAAGAAAAGAAAAGAAAAGAAAAGAAAAGAAAAGAAAAGAAAAGAAAAGAAAAGAAAAGAAAAGAAAAGAAAAGAAAAGAAACAGAAGTTATATTTTCCCACTATGGATAAGGACCTTATAAGGGAAAAATATCTTGTCTCGTCTGACTAACACTTGTCCATGTTATGTAATGTACACAAATAAAGCAAAAAACACTTATTGAGAGCGGTGGCATATTTAGGTTATGAGATAATAGGTTGAAAATCAGTATGAAATCTGAATTTAATGGAAAACCTCCTGAGTAGGTCACAAGGGCTTTCATGAAAGTGCTACTTCTTTTATATTTGCACAACTGTCAGGAAAAACATCTGTAGTTTAAACACTGCTTTAAACCACTTAACAGGGTCTGGCAAATCAATGGATTTACTCTGCAGTATGAATGTATGTAAATGTATGCATTTCTGACTGTATGTTAGGGCTCGTTAGTGTCCACTTTTCACTGTGGTGCTGCTGTGCTGTGCTCTCACTGACTTGTGCCTGGGAGGGTTCTGGTGACAGCCGTGGTGATGCTCCTGGGCTGGCAGAGGGCCAGGGCACTGCTGCTGTTTCTGTGCTGCTGTACTGGGCAGGCTGGAACGCCAGTGGGAACCTGAGTTGAAGGGATGTGGATGAGTCCACGATGGAGCAGAGATCCACCTGCAGCCCAGAGAGGACCCGGGCTGGAGCAGGAGGATGCCGGAAGGAGAATGTGACGTGGCCCTGAGAGAAGCCTCTGCTGGAGTAGGTTTTATGGCAGGACTTGTGACCCCATGGGGCACCCATGCTGGAGCAGTTCATGAAAAACTGCAGTCCTTGAGAAGGACCCACACTGGAGAGGTTCGAGGAGGACTGTCTCCTGTGGGTGGGAACCCCTGCTGGAGCAGGGGAGGAAGAGATTCCCTTCCAGCCCGTGGTGAAGACCATGGTGAAGCAGTGTGCATCTGCAGCCCATGGAGGAGGACAAAGATGTAGACTATATTAATGGTGAACTTCAGGAGGAACCCCTTGCTGCAGCCAGGCTGGGACAAGGGGAGGGGTTCACTGCAATGTTAAACCAGATAATCTGGCCTGAAAAGAGCCAGGGATGGAGATCGTAATGCATGTGCCCCTAAGTTGTTGTAAGCCATGATTTGAATTGCATATTACAGGAATTAGTGCAGCAGAAACAACCCAAATCAATGGAGGAGAAGCCTTACGAAGAAGTTTAAGTGCATCAGTGACCAGACCTGAGCTGACTTTGGTGCCCAGTAACTCCAAGAAACACAACACCACTCCTGTCCTGAGTGACCACCAGAACAGATGCAGCGTAAAAGTCATGGACTAAATTAACTCAAAGGACATTTTATAAACATTTGTGGACATTTTATGGGTATTTTGTAGGGGCCATCCACTGACTAAAGACGTTACTTCTGTGTATTATGTCAAAGGATGGGAAGAAGGGTGGTGATTAATGAAGTCGTATTGAATAGTGTGGGACCTGGGCACGGTGTAAATGGTGTGGAATAAGGGATGGAATGT
Source organism: Pachycephala philippinensis (assembly GCA_013397055.1). Taxonomy (NCBI): domain Eukaryota; kingdom Metazoa; phylum Chordata; class Aves; order Passeriformes; genus Pachycephala; species Pachycephala philippinensis. The sequence goes on along the minus strand of VWZT01013524.1, from coordinate 103,500 downwards.
GCTGGTTTGGGCTGGGGAATTAATTCTCTTCGCAGTGGCTGACATAGGGCTGTGCTTTGGATTTGTGCTGAACAGAGTGTTGATAATATAGACATGTTTTTGTTATTGCTGAGCAGGGTTTACACAGAACCAAGGCCTTTTCNGGTGACCCAAACTGACCAAAAGGGTATTCCAGACCATATGGCATCATGCTCAGTATATAAAATGCAAGGAAGAAGGAAGAAGAAAAAAGAAGAAGGAAGAAGGAGAGGACATTTGGAGTGATGGCATTTGCTTTCCAAGTCACTGTTACATGTGATGGGGCTCTGCTCTCCTGGAGATGGCTGAACACCTGCTTGCCCATGGGAAGCAGTGAATTAATTCCTTGTTTCGCTTTGTTTGTGTGTACGGCTTTTGCTTTCCCTATTAAACTGTCTTTATCTCAACACATGAGTTTTCCAGCTTTGACCCTTTCTATTCTCTCCCAGATCCCTCTGGTGGGGGAATGAGCAAGTGGCTGGGTGGGGCTTGGCAGCTGGCTGGGGTTAAATCTTTACTAACGTGACCCAGGAGTGCCTTGTTTCTCCTTTTTTTCAGAAAAAAGGCTGTTTCTGCCTTGAAGGTGTATATGAACATAGGGAATGCACTTGAACTGCAGCAAGGGAAGTTCAGGATAAGCATTAACAAAAACCTCCTGGTAAAGCCAGTGACAGGCTGCCTTGGAGAGAATCCAGCACAGCAGCAATGGGACCCTCCAAGCCCACTTTTAGACAGCCATTGCTGGGGAAAATATCAACACAGTTGGTTCTCCCCCAGCACAGGGGAGGATTTTTTATGGTGTGTATCCCTCCACTGACTCCTTCTCTTGTGGTTTAACTTAAATAAAGTTTCCTTGTTTGCCCTTTCAGGGCTCTTCATTGATCACCTCTCAGTCAGTACTGAAATGTCAGCTCTGGTAGCCAGTAAACTAATACTGCCAGACTCCACTGCCCATGGGTTGTTCTTTTGAATAAGCATCATTTTTACCTTGTCTCATGTTACTTTTTGCACTCCTGATAAACATTGTCAAGCATTAATCGTTAAAAAACTTCTCTGCTGCAAAACTAATCTTTTATAGGTGAGATCCCTGCACCTTAAGAGCTTGCAAGTATAATTTAACTTGTTCTCCTCATCTGACTATATTGAATTTATATTTTAGTATTAATTCTCTAGGGACTATCTTTCTGTTATTTGTTCAGGCCATGCTTAAAGTCCAGCCTGGTGTCAGTATATCATACAGCCCTCCTAGCAATAGTGTAATAAAGTGACATTTAGGATTCACTGAAACCCATCTCAAGGACTAATACAGCCTGGACTTACATTTATAATATCAAAACATTTTGACAAGCCATTTCAATATTAAAACCCTAACTGTAAATATAGACAGTTCTCGTATCAGAGAACCTTCATCTTTGACAACAATAACAACAAAAAACAACACCAACCCAGGTGATTGATTTCTAAACTGAAAATAGAAGAAAATACATTGATCACTAAAAATAAAGACATAACCATTTTCAGACATCTATAGTGACATGGACTTCTAACCTGCCAGGAGTCATCTTCCTGGGAAGAGAGCTGTTTGTCATCCCTGTCAAATCGTACCACATCAAGTAAAAATGTTGAGTCTTGGATGGAAAAAAACAGTTTGCTCACAGGTCAGTTGTAGAGCAGCTTTCAGCAGCCAGCTCCTCACAGAGGTGCTTAAACCTCTGCAGTAGCCTGTGACAGAGTTTCACAGGAGACCTGGTCACAGAGCAACAGGACCCACTTCACTGCCCATGGGTCAAGGGCTGAGGGTATCAAAGAAACTGCTCATCTATTGTCTCCGTGAGACCTTGGTGCACTCCCAGCAGCAGGACAGGAGCAAGTGACAAAAGCTGCACCAAGGTGGCAGGACCAGAATCACACTGGGGAAATGGGTGGAGTTAAATGGAGAACAGAGGAATATCTGATTGAAGACTAGAAGTCAAGAATCAGAAGAAAAGGCTGAGAGGAGAGAAGAAATAACCCTCCAGTGCCTCTGTCAGCATCTCCCTAATGCTGGAACGTGGGGATGAGCAGGAAGGTCACAGTGACCAAAAGAAAAATTTGAGGGAGGAGGAGACAGGGACTGGCTGGACCAGGGGACAACAATGTGCATGTGAAAGGGAAATGACTTTGACAATGAACTGGAACAGAGTTGGGACCTGATGGCAAGGAGGTCAGACTGAAGCATAAAAAATGGGAAGAAGCAGCAGATATCTCAGGATGGGACTTGGAATATTGTGTTCCCTTGAAAAAAAACTCTGCCATGATTGAAAATGCTAAAAGAAGTTAAAGAAATTTGAGTTTACTAAATCCAAGGAAATATTTGACCTAAGACAGTCTCAGGAATCTCAGTGTGGTCTCCTTCAGGGTATGAGTTACAATGTGGTCTTATGGTCTTATGACTAAGCTTTGCAATTCCAACATTGCAATTTATCCACTTCTGATTTAGCCTTGTGTCACTCTGCCTTATGTGGGAGAGGAACACACTTATGTAAACCAAACAATACCCTCAAGAAACTAAATCATCCATCCTGCATATTAAATAAAAACAATGGTATTGATAACACACATCCTGCCTTGAATTTTACACAAAGAAATGTTTGAGACAAGATGTAATTAAACTGAAAAATTTATTTCAGTAAGATTATATAGGGGAAAATGAGTCTAATAATCCTGTTTGATCATAACTGAAAAGATTAGAAGACATTGTAAAATAAGAGAAAATAGGAAGAATATTTTCATCAGCACAAATGTAGGAAGGCACATCCTGCTTTCCTTGTAGCACAGTAGGACTCCTGACAAACAGTAGACACCACTTTTGGTCACTGGAAAGGAGTCCTCAAACCATCTTCATCACAGAAGAGCAGGGCAGGGCTTTGGGTCTGTTGGGAGGGCAGATGAAGAGAAAAACTGGGGTTTCAAAAGAAATCCTGCTCTGTCAGCCCAAAGAACAGATGGAAACACACATTCTGGGACTGGACCATGCAAGAGCAGTTTGGTTTGGGTTTGTTTTTTCTTTTTTGTAAGGGAATTTTAAGCTCTCATGCAAAACAAGCCCAACTGAATAAGATAGTTTATTTTAGTATTTTAGCTGTTTTTTCCTTTGGGTTTTCGGTAGTTGCTGTTCATTGCCAAGACTTTTACTTCACACATGACTCAGAGTGAAATCCTTGGTATCTCTCCCAGCCTACTGGGCTAGATGAGGAACCTGCCCCCTCTTTCCTCAGCCCCAAACCACAAAGAGCCCTTGCAACCAATGTTTATCCCTGGTGGAGAAATGGCCATGGACCCATTTGGTCACAGTTGCCATGCCCTATTTGAATTCTCCAGAGGACACTGCACCTCAAATACCCATCACGGTGAGCAAGAGAAAAGGTTGGCAAAGCTCATTCTTGAGTTTCAGCTTGGTTAGTAAGCATGGCTTGAACAGATCCCTCTGCCTCTCAGGCTCAATCCATGGGCAGCAATGCATCTGTCCTGATTGTGGCTGGGATAGAGTTAGTTTTCTTCTTAGCAGCTGGCACAGCGCTGTGTTTAGCGTTAAGAACAACATTGATTTCAAATGTATTGCAGCCAGGGGACAGGCTGGGCATTGGTCAATGAGTTGTGAGCAACTTATTGTGCATCATTTGTTTTTCTTGGGGTTTATTTCTCTCTCCCCTTTCCATTACTGTTATTATTGTTGTTATTATAATTTGTATTATTATATTTTACTTTGCTTCAATTATCAAACTGTTTCTATTTCAACCCATGAGTTTTATCTTTTCTTTCCTGATTCTCCTCCTCCTCACACTGTCAGTAGAGTGTCTAGTTGCCTGCTGGGATTAGACCACAAAAACATCACACTACCTTGTGTGAATAGTAAGAGGGAAGAAGCCTGCTTTAGCAGTGCTCCTCAGCTTTTGGCAGGAGAACTTTGTCCACACAACCTACTTTGGCCACGCAATTGCCACAAATTCAGTAACTCTCTTGTGCTATGAAGCTCTAGTCATAGGCAGTTATTAAATGACCTGACACAGTATGAATTCAAAACTTCCTAGTTTTATGCATATCTGTGGCTGGTTGCAGTGCATTCTGCAGGAAAACACATTAGGAAGAAAACATTAAGCAACTGCTGTAGAAAACCCTCTGCTGCCATCTCAGCCTTGTGCACTTCAGGTTTGTTCCAGCAAAATCTTCACTGTCTGCTAGTGATATTTTCTTTCAGGAGCCAAGGCTTATTTTCCATTATCACTCTAATGTACAGCTACAGCTGGAAGAGATGTTCTCCTCTGGGAAGTAATTCACACATAGAAAAGTTCACATTTGGTTTTCAGCTCCTTCACAGCAAATCTCCAGGCACACATTAAGAATGAAACCAGTCGCCATCATTTCCCACAGGAAAAGCTGGAATAAGTCTCACATCCATCGCACAAGACTAACTTAACAGATAACCTGTGAGGTCCAAATCCTGAAAAAACTTTTCAAATTGTCCCATTTTTGGTGTATGGATAAACATGTGTGCCATGCAGCTCTGGAATATCATGGAGTGAGAAATGCTCTTCAGCACTGGAAGGAGGATAAGAAGTGTCTCTGCACCAGACAGGGGGCTAGTCCTGAACATAGATAGTGACCCTGAGTGCCTATCATTATACCATAATAAAGTTATTGCAATTTTTTCAGAATCAAAGAAATTACATCATCTTATAGTTAGCATAACAAGCATTAGTCTCTGTCTATTTTATTTTATGCTATGCTTTTTAGCTATTAAGCTTCTGATAAGAATATTTTCTGTGTGACAAAACTGCTGGTGCACACTGTGGAAGTTATTGGGGGTGATGAGGATTTGCCCAGGACAAATCATGACGAGAAAGATCAGCCTCCAATGATAACATGAGACATTCAGTGAGCCCAGATTTGAAAAAGATTAGCAAATTAAAAAAAAGTCAGGATACTATATTTAACAAATTAAGAAGCATCTAAGACATTTTCAAAACATGAGAACCCAAGAAAAGTTAAAGATCAGGCTGCCTATTCTACAAACCTTTAGTGAGTCTCTGATGAATCACAAGAAGCACTGAGCCCCTGAGCGAGGCCTCTTGCCAGCATTGCTCAACTCTTATCTGCTGGTTGCATGCCAGCTCTCCAGCATGGATGCCAGTAATTCATAAGGCAAATCACCCACGGCCAGAACAATCAATGTCTCTGACGTGGCAAGTGGTTGTCAGAGAATGGATGATGGTACATCTGATGGGGCTTAACACCCTACAGATATCCCTCTGTCCAAGGCATTATTGCAGATAAATAGTAATTTACTGGAATAATCAAAATTATTTGTGAGAAGGTGTTATGATGTCTAGCACGGTTTTGTCTCCTTCCTTGCCTCAGAGATTTGGATGTGAAGGGCTGCAAAGCACCACTGGGTCAGACAAATACAGTTTGCACTGTCAGAAAACTGTCAGCAAACTTTCTTCTTCCCGGGGAGTAGGAGAAAAATGTTCTGCTTCATTTGGCAACAACAGCAGAGCTGTTAAATAAACCATCACTACCCAGATATCATGGAAATTATTATCATTACCCAGTTTAGAGAACGGGGAACTAACGATGGCAGAAGATTAATGCAGCAAACTGATTTGCAGGTATATGAAACATGAGGAACATACCATTTCTCAATGGTATTAAAATCCCTACAGCCAGCCCATGCACGCATTTCATGACTGAATCATAAAGGAGGGAGAGAAACAAATTCAAGCTAATGAGAAAATACTTAACAGAAGAAAGTTCCAGAAAAGAAAAAGTATTATTTTTATGAAAGGACTCCTAGGTGTGCAGACTACTGAGACTTCACACACCCTGAACTTCAAGGCAATTCTTTGTTAAATTGTCACTGCAGATCAAGAATAACATTCAGGTGCTCAGCGATGCATTAAAGACACGCTTTCCTTCACACATGGCCCTGTTAAAACCAAGACTTGTTACCTTTCATAGGCCAATGCACACACTTGGTAGCCCAAGGAGAGAAGACAGTGGTCTAACTACATCCAGTATCTCAGTTCTCTAAAACCACAGTGCACCAGCTCTGGTGCCAGCTTTACCCACTCAGCCCTTTGGCTTTCTGCAGCAGCTGTATTAGCATTTCTTAGCTGCCCTTGAGGGTTGGCTTTCAGCAGCAAGATTGTGGTCAAAAGTATTCCAATGACAAGGGCACAAGGGCTTTTTTTTGAGAGACAGTTTCAGTTCTCCCCACTTCTATAGCCTTTTTTTTCTTAGATCAGCAGATGGGGTAGCTCGGGCTCTAACTGTAGCCTTGTAGGCTGCTCTAAGCTCCGTGTGCAGACCTTGGTTTGCTCCTAAATGTGCCAATGGTCACCCTAGAGGTGAGCCCTAGACCAAACACTGTAGCCAAAAAGGTGCCTTTGTTTTGAGGCTGCTGTGATCCACCCTGTACATAGCAGGGTCACTGCCACCAATATGTGTCAGGTAACCACCAATATAATGAGGCTTCCAGATTTCACAGGTGTCTTGATCTCTTGTGATGTCTCAAAATAAACTGGGTGTATGATCACAGAATCATAGAATGTGCTGAGTTGGAAAGGACCCATCAGGATGATGGAATCCAACTCTGACCTTGGGCAGGATACCCCAAGAATCACAGCATGTGTCTGAGGGCATTGTCTGATATCAGATACTATAATAACAGAGATTAACACGTGCTTCATCTAGACAATAAAAGGTAAATTCCACCTGTTGTCTGTGGGTATATGGCACTAACTTTAAGTGCGGAACACTTGCCCAAAATTTTCCCACAATACCTCTCCTGCTGGTTGTTGCATCCTCAGAGGTGGCTGCATCACTGTTGTTTTCCTCCCCATGTTCCAGATAAAAGTGTAAGTTTGTATTTGCTAGTAAAATAATATCTATAAAAGAAGCATCATACATTTTAGTGTGAGAATAACCATTTACTTGGAACAGCAGGACAAAAACTAGCTTTGTTAGAATTATTCATATTTCATCTTTCATGCTCTAGCAAAAGTCAAATATCCTACAAGTACACCGAACATTGTCCAAAGCATAAGAAGTCCTCTAAACAGCACCTGATGTCCCTGAGAAACTGCACAAAAGTAGAACTGACTGATCACATTAAAAGGAGTAGTCAATGGAGGAAACATGTAAAGCAAGGGCAGTTTCAGCAGAATAAAATTAGATGTGTGATGTTAGACATGCATTGTTCTTCCTGCCCATGCTCTGCTTCACTTCCAGGCATTCTACACAACCCATCCTGTTTATTCGGGTGAGGTGTGAAGGGTCTGGAAGAGTTATTTTGGGATACTGTCCCAGACTTTTGGCATAGTGATGTGAAATACAACTCCCTTCATGCACTGGAGTCTTTGTCTGCTTTATTGTCAAATTCTAACTACTCAGACTAATATTAGTGGAGTTATCCTGTGTCCTGATTTTAGTGAAACATTTCCCTTCTCAGTTCAATATGTCGTTTTCTGATGCACCATGCAATACTGTATCCACTGGTGTTGTGGGAGGCTTATCTGAAGTCTCTGGTCACCAGTGGAAATCAGCAGATAATGGCAGATAATGTCCCCCAGAGGGGCCCCACAGCCTCTCTCCCTGCACAGCCAGTATCCAGAACAGGCTGGCCCGGAGCAGGAAAGCCCCTACAGCTCTGTAGTAAGGGACTACTCTGAGGCAGAGATCTGGGAGACAGGAGCCAACAACACGAGACACATGAGGTGGATTAGTCACGCCATCTTCCTTTCAGGAATCACCAGCAGTATCTTCCTAGACGTCCAAAATAACTTTTCTTTTTCACACGGGCCAATAGGGAAATCCCTTTGTTTGTCCAAGGCTATTGCTATACGAAGTGATGTTTTCTGTACATCTTTCAGGAGCAAACAAGACAGCAAGGCACATGACTCTGAACTGAGACACACATGGTTCTGTGAACATTCTCCTGAGGTATGAGGAGACAGATTGAACAGCTCTGATGTTATTAGCCCAAATTAGAGAAAGGGTAGTGACACTTAATAAATATTAGTGCTAAACTCATTGCAAGAATAGCAAGACAGTCCAATGTTTGGGAAAAAATGTGTGTGTCATGGAAGAGAAAGTTAAATGTCTCATAATTTGGCTGTGACAGCAGGGGTGTTGGTGGAAGGCAAATGGGCTACTCCATCTGACACTGGGTTTACAACTGTGTTTCTTTGTTGATAGAAGCTAAAGAATAAACAGCAAGAGTCAGAACACCAGAGGACTGGCCCCCTCTTGTCAGTCTAGGCCCTGAGAGTGACAGCAGGAAATAGACTGTGGCAATAATTATTTACAGTCATGTGAACAGAGATCATCTCATAGCACAAGCCCATTAAGGAAGGTAAATGAAGGTAGGGCAGACAGCGGAGGCTGTTGCATTTGGTTGCTTTCTGCCATTTGTCTTGTAAGTTTTGTTTGCATGATTTTGCTATAAATAGTTTCGGTGTATTTATATACATATGGAACTAGGACTAAAATACCTTTTAGTGTTTAATAATCCTTTTCTACTTCTACAGGAAAGTGGGGAGAAGCTACAGTGCTCTGAAAGGCAAATATTTTCTAATTCATGGGGTCTAAAACCCATCTATTTACCATTTGCAATATTCTAGAGCATTAGCTCTTCCTCTTTCCACATATACATCACAATAAATACCCTAAGTTTCCCTTTCAGCAAATTTGTTTGTAGCGTCTGCTAACATAACTGACTGTAATTACTGTCTGACACTGAGTTATAAGAAGATAGATGGGTTTGATTAGAGTTGGTGAACTGTTTCTAGACAAGCATTTTATCTGAAAAATACAGGCACTTTTTTTCCTTACCAAATATCTAGAGAATGAGCATGCTTTATGTGTCTTAAATGCTCATTGTTTGGAATTATGCAGTAGATGGTGTATATTGCAGCATATTGAAGAACGATTAACTCTTTAATCTTGCTGCTGGATGTTTCAGATGCTGATTTTCAGCGTGGACAGCCATCCAGACTTGCCTTTCTCTTCCATCAGCCAGGATACTTTCAGACCCATGAAGCAGAGCCTCCTTTGACAGGAGCATCCTCCCACAGGAGTACTCGAGTCCCTTTGTTCAGACTGGCACGTGACAGAAATGTTGGGAAATGAGGGAAGGAATATGGGAATATGGTAAAGAAGAAAAGGTGGCTCTTTTGCTTTGTTGGATTAGTAGGAGCCCTTAGAGCTGCTCTGCCTCTGTGGTTCAGCTGGACACTCCTGCTGGAACCTATCCAGGTTTCTTCCACCTGACCTCTTTGAAGCAATTTCTGTATCTCCACTCAGTCTACATACATGGAAATGAATTCAGAGTTTGAGTCTGTTTTTTGCAGCAGCACTTACCAAGCTGGAGAAGACCTTCCCAACAGGCCAGCAAAAACAGTGGCAAGCTGCACACACAGTGCTGTGCTGTGTCCCAAAGGACATTCAGCACAGTTTTACCAGCAGCTGTTAGCCTGAGCTATTGAAATATTGACAGGTATTAGGGGCTTTTGTTGAATGCAGCTCTCCAGTCTCAAGGAAAGGCCATGTTGCACATTCTGCTTGCTGCTCTATGCAGCTCACAGTGCTGCCTGCCAAGTGTGTCTCTGAAAGACTAATGATATTTACAGTGCTCCATCCACATTTTAGCACAATATTTTCATGATAATCTCATCTAGAATTCAGACCACCCCATGAGATGGCCTTCTCTGAGCAAAAAAAAAGAAATTTCTCATAGTGAATATGTTTAGTAAAGCAATATAGAGCTTCATGAATGCCTAATTTCTCTAAACCTTTTAAAATTGCAGTTGTAACTTATGCAAATTTATAATTGCAATTTGTAACACATAGACAATTTCAAAAGCTATCACAGCAGGTCTCTTGTGTCGCAGCCTAGACCATTGCTGCAGAACTCTGTGAAAGGAGCATTGATCCATATCCACTTCTGATCTATGTGAGCTGACAAGCCAGAAACCCACTGTGTGCACTGCCACTGTGTGCATGCTCTTACTGGAAGCCTCTGTGAGCTGTATCGTGCCTTTCACTCCTGCCCAGTCCTCCCAAACACCAGCACTGCCCAGCATAGCTTGTGTCACTGCATTAAAGGGTGCAGCAATGCTGACATGGCCTCCTCGTCCAATCCCAATTCTTCTGCACGTCTTCACATCAATCACAGAACACAAAGGCTGTCACTGCAGCTATTCTGACAGCTTAGATTAGATGCTACCAGTAGGAGACATGACAGTGCCTCAGGGCAAGCCAGGTCCCCAGCTACGTCCACACTGATGGAACCATGACCAGAACTGCCTATTTCAGCAGTGAAACCACCAATAGATTGTATATAGAACATATCATTAGAGTTAATACACCTGAAAGAAAAATGAAGGGAAATTGCACTTAAATAGCAAAGTAGGGGGACCAGAGATGTGATTTGGGAACAGTCAGATGAAGCTGGATCACCCTGATCCATTCTAACCCTTAAATTGCTTTTCTCACCTTGATGACTTGTATTAGAGGAAAACCCTGGAACATCAGGCAGCTCCCAATGTCACCTGCTCTGTTAGATGGTCCTTGTCTTAGAGGTCCTCTGGCCTGCTTGCTCACCCATCTCTCATTTGCATAGAAGGAGGATTGAAGGACAAGATAAAGAAGCTTTCCTGAAAGGTGAATTAAAGTGCAGAAGCAGTTGCTGGGGATGGGTATAGACATGTTGGGGAAGCACAACACTCATATTTTTCTTTAAGATTAGATGAAAACTCCTACTCCTCCTCTTCTCAGCTGTTGTAAATCCCTTTCTGATTACAGTTTGTTTTGGGCTGATGTGATTGTTCTGAGCGACCTGACCTGGTAGTCAGGCAGTAGAGAGGCAGTAAACACTTGCACTCCATCTCTGTCCTCTGAAGAACATCTCTATTCCCCCTTTATCTGTCTCTCTGCTTCCTGAGAAACTTCTGGTGTTATTACTTGGGCCCACAAATGGAGAACAGAGCTCTGTTAAAAGACAAAAATTAAAACTGAAAGCAGAAGCTTGTGATTCAAAGCAAGGTGCCATCTCACAGGTACTCACTGAACAACCCCTGTTCTTTTCAAAGGCATGATAGGGTCAGCAAACAATCTCCTAAGACTTGTGAATTTTAGGAGATCCTCGGTATGCCCATTTCTATCCACCAATGCAGCAGTCAATGATATTGCTCTGTGCCAGTAAATTCCTGTGCCACATGGTGCTGAAATTCAAACAACTGGTGCAAGATGACTTGAATGGATGCCAGGTAACTGAGGATATTATTGCCTTCCCAGGGGTGAAGTGACAATGTTGTCAGCTCCTCAGAAAAGAGGAATACGTGTCATTCATCAGCCACATTTGAGCTGCTTCAGGGACAACATCAGTGTACCACAGTGGAAATCTGAGTCCTCTAGAACTGGGACAGAGGGAAGCAGAAAGACTGTGTGCATGAGTGTACATGAGAGAGGAGCTGGGGAATTGAAAACCTCTGAGGATATATGCTTAGCTCACGTGGTAACAGGTAACAGCTAATGTCCTTTCTGCAAAAACACAGTCAGAAATGCTGTTGCCAAGAGAGATGGGAAGGCCTCCAAAAAACTGAAGAAGCCTGAAGAAGCTCCTAAGAACGCTTATGCAGAATTTTGTGGTAACCTAAATTGTTTTGCATTACTTTTGCTAAGTGCATATTTCGTATGAAGCAAATCCTTAAAATTGTTTAGTTTAAATATCTTTGAGTATTTTCTCCCTGTTCACAGATAAAAGATGAAGAAAGAAGACTGCCAAATGTAATGTTAGTAATCTCCTGAGATTTCAGCATCCTGCTTTATAAATATTCTGTAACCATAGGCAGATTGCTTGCAAGGAATGTGTACCAAGGACTAAAGTTCACATTATGAAATCACAGAATCATTTATGTTGGAAGGGACCTCCTGAGATCACCTAGTTTGGGTTTCCAGTCTGTCTTAGCTGAAGGAGAAGACATGAATATGTGCCTCAGCTAATCCAAGAGCTAGCAGGAAGAAGAGCCCTTTCCTTGGTCTCTGAACACATGCCACACTGGGTGGCCTCCTGACCTCCTGCACAGGTAGGAAACTCCTACCCTGAGGCTCCCAGCAGAATTTAGGATCAAGATATCCACCCAAAAGTTAGGCTTTGCCAAGGGTCGTGTGACTCTGTGAGTTCACTGACAAGAGTCACCAATTCCCATGGGATTTTTAGGAGCAGAAGTTTAAAGACAGGTACAATTAGTCAGCAAAGCAATGTGAGTGACAGTGGTGAATATACGTTGATGTAATGAACCTAAAGGCCAAATTATCCCTGTGGATGGTCTGTTCTCCAGCCTGGACAATTGCTTTACCCTCAGCTGTAAATAGTGCATAGCCCATTCAAGAAAACTGGAACAGACCTAAGGTGATGGCGAACAGCTTGCTTAAGTCACTTAACTGGAATGTGGTTTGCACCCTTGCTCAGCTCTGGAAGACCCTGGGGCAGAATGCCATGGCATTTTTAAAGTTCTCTTGGCAGAAACACAGGTTACCCAGGCAACACTGAAGTACCACAAAAACACTTCTTCCAAAGAACTGCTGCCCATTAACTGCCTTCTCCAAGGGATGATCTCTTACAGACTCATCTCTAACTGAAGGCAGTGCCAGGTGTGAGCATGGAAAACTTGAAGGCTACAGAGGGAGTCTCCAGCAGCACAGATCCTTTGTCTGCAAAAAGGCCAGTCTGGTTTACATCTCCATGAGGACACAGAGAATGAATCATGTAACTTAGATGTTAGTGGAAGGATTCTTTCTGCCTTGTCATTTTGTTGTTTAATGCATGTTACCTGTGTTGTTGCTTGGTTACTCTCAAACAATCCAATGTAGTTTTTAAAAATACATTTATTGCCTTGCCATCCACTCTTTCCTCAAAAAGAAGCACTCAAGGAAACAGTGCTTGGCAACACAGAGCCAGATGCTGATGGTTTCTAACACCATGCAGAACTCACTGACCTGCTTCCCAAGCCCTTAGCTGCCATATCTCCTATGTAAGAACAGCAGTAGAGACTACTCTGTCCTGTCTGAACTGCCCCAGAACTATTCCAAAGCATGTCTGATGAGAAAAGACCTATTATGCACTCAGAATTGCCAGTGTCTATATGAATGGACAAATAAACTATGAAGCAGAGACTCTGGAATAAAACACCATGAAGCATTATCGGAACACTAATGACTGCATTTCCCTTCCATTTTCCACTTGTTGCCAACAAGTCCTCCAAATGTAAATGGATATGCAAATACATGCAAAGGATTCTAAAATAATCAGTGCAAAACTCAGAACTACAACATGGACACTAAACATGATTTTACACGGTGTGAAAACAGCCTGTGGAGAGTACGTCTCTGTGAGGTGGAGGACGGTGGAAGCTATTTGACTGGTTTTCATGTGAATCAAGTGTGCTCAGGAGATGTTCCAGGACCAGCATCCAGCCTGATTTTCACATCCACACAACATTATATGGGTTGCAAACCCTGAACTGAACACTCACCCAGTCTCTTTGATGGCTGGCAACTGAGCACTAGACACCCATTGAAAGAAATCTGGAAACTTTTACAGGTGGCTTGGAGATCAAGGCACCACTTGAAGTCGGAAAAGAAAGCTGTCATGTACACACGGCCTTCACCTCATGCAGCTGAAGGGAAATAAGAGAGATCTTGGACTGGTGAAGATGCTCATTTTAAACACACTTACAAAGTGTGAGCTCAAAACCAAAGCATTGATTTTCTGTGAGAAACATCTGAGAATAAAAAATTGAAGCTTAAACTTCTGTATCTTGTGCTTAGTCTTGTCTCAAGTGGGAGTGACCATGGAGGGCAGTAAACAGAAGTCTTACAGACAAAGAGCAAGGTGTGCTGGAAAGAAAAGATCCCTGAGGTCAAAAAAACCCCAGAACAACAAGACTCAAATATAAGAGGGCCTGTAGCTAAAAAAAGCAAATACAAAAGAATGAAAGCTACATCAATTTTCTATGCAGCCAGAGAGTAATGCACATTTTTTGCTCAGAAGTTTTGAGGCCAGCCAGGCCCAGATCCCTGGTGACATAGAGAATTTTTTTCACTAGTGTGTTCTAGTTTGCATTCATTAAAGACAGTGAATGAATGAACAGAACTGCCTCATTTATAACTCATGGCGTGCGGACACCCAAGACTCCTCTATCTTATATGCTTTGTCGGTGTAAATCAAAGTCATCTCCTCTCAAGAGCATAAATTTAACACCTTCGCCAGTCAAATTCCTTCCTGCTGTGTGTGGACAGAGAGCAACCACTAAACTGCACATACACAGAGCTTTGGGGTGTTACAACTAACCTTTTTCTAATGCTTTAGCAGCTCTGACTCCGTCAAGCAGGAACCAATTCCCTGCTCAGTCACAAATCTTGTCTACAACTTTGGCAAGAGGGTAATCCTCAAAGCTGGCTGTCATCACTGCCTCCACACCAGACTGCTCATAGAGGGTTGCCTCCTGTCCTCTGCTCCAGAGCCTGGGCACAGACACTCCCCACGGGCTCCTGTCACTGACACTCGATGAAGGGTCTCCCTCAGTGTGAACCGATGGCCCCAGGACAGCTCCACAGACCTGAGAGTCCTCCAAGAACGTAGCAGAGGCAAGTGTGACTGAGGAGTGGTTTGTGTTGGGTACAGCTGCAGCAGGTTGGGACAAAGTGGAGAGAGCTACTGCCCTCCTCTGTGCCACAATGGAAGAACACAGGTCACCAGGTGACACAGGCTGTGTTCAGCAGGGGCCAAAAGTCACCACTGACCTACATCCCCTCCTGTCTAGCTCTCCCAGAAAAGCTCCCCCACAAAAGCTCACCATATCTCTCTTCCATTTGCTCAGTCCTTGACTGGAGACCAGACAGCCATGGCCTGCAGAGGCACAGCTTTCCCAGTCTCCATTAGCCTCCAGAAGCTGGGTGTCTTGCTCCAACTGGCCAGACACATCACAGGGAGTCACAGTGGCTACTCAGGGCCATACACCAAGGAGTACCTAGAAGACACCATCCAAGATAATTGTGCAAGAATAAAAAATTTATTCTGTCTTGAAGAGCACAGCTAGAAATCCTTTACCAAAGAAGTTTCCGGACAGAGATGATGCTTAACTCCACCCATATGTGAGGGCATCTGCTCCTGGATGCTGAGGAAATGTGCCTGCATTGCCAGGAGTTGGCTGCAGTCATGATAAACAGCTTTGAAGGGCAAGTGGCCATGCAGGGAGCTTGGCTGGTCCAGGCTGGCAGATGAGGAGGCTCAGGTTGCTTTGGAATGCAACCAAAAATATCAGAGCAGACTCTGTGAACAAATCTAAGAAAGACTAGAAGTCTGACAACATTTCAAAGACCACTGTTATGGATGTACAAGCTTTGGCTTCAGTGTTTCAAGACTAAGACAAACTGAGGTACATGATTAGGACAATGTGAAGCAAAAATGGCATGGGATTATTTTTGAAGTATTGCAATGCTTTGAATCCTCACTTCCTCTTCTTGCCAAAACTGTAAATCACTCAGTTAGTATAATAAGAAGAGCCACAATGGTATGAAAAGTGTTTTTTAAAAAATATTATTTTATTTATTATAATAGTACTACTTCAAAAGATTAGTTAATTATTGAGCTTTGTTAATATTTAGATTAATGAAAGCTGAGGTATAGAGGCATGAAGACCCAAATCAGACCCATTGCTATTATTGAGTGAAAGACTCTACCCTATGACTGACGTTTCAGAGCACCATAAGCTTGATGAGGGTGTACGTGTGCACACACACACACAGGAGGGGAACATTTCCAACAAGCTGTCTGAAATTTGGGATGCACATGTGAACATCTGACAGACGCAGATCTGCAGCCCAGCTAGGCTTTTCTTCTTGGACTGGTTTTACAACCAAGGAACAGTTGCTGAGCAGCCCCTCCTGGTAGAAATGAATTACTGCTTTTCCAGAGGAACTGGAATTCAAAGCGTTTAATTCCAGCTACAGTCACTGCAACTAAGTTGTTCTCTAACACTCTACCACGCTGTCAGTGAAAATCTGAAGGGATTTAAAAACACACTCTAGAAAATCATCTGTTAAGCTGAATTCTGGTTAAGATTCAAAAGTGCCACTTCATAAAACAGGTATCTGAGAAGATGAATCATCCATTGCTTTAAACAGTTCATGACCTTCAATGTGTCACACTCCACGCAGTGCTGTGAATTTCAGTAATTTGTATAGAAATCGAAACCCATTTTCAAGCAAACAGTTAAGGACATTCTCCCTTATTACAAAAACCACTTATGTGCTTACACGTATTGCTAATTTCGACTGACTTCTGTTTAACTGTTCTGCTAAATCTAAACATCAGACAAGATTACTCACAGTCAAGCTTTGTGGACACTTAATAGTTTGGGAGTTTAACCATGTAGAAATAATAATAGCACTTAAAATGCACTTTCTAAGTCACTTGTGGTGTAGGTAAAGCAAGTTACATATTTTAATATTATTGAGTGTTTACCAGTCTCCACACTACCCCCTGAGCTACTGGCAGAATCTGACATTTAGACCAATTAGACTACTATCACAATTGGCATAAAAACTGCATTGGTGTCATCTCACTGAGATAGCACAGTATTATTTATCCCAGCACAAATGAACATGGAGGCAGAATAAACAGCATTGTTGAGAGATGCTGAATATCAAGGCTTTTTCTACTAAAATCATGTAGCAAAAGAAATACAAAGAAAAGAGATCATATCATGCAAGATTTTTGTCAAGGCCAATTCACATACTTTAAGACAAATAAACACATGCATATCAGTGTTGACTTGTAAACCTCACAATTAGAGAACAGCAAGATAATGAGAGGTCTTACATTTCATAAAAAGAGAAGAAAAGGAGGAAAAGAGATTTTTTAATTGTGCTTTGGTGAACAGAGAACTCACGTCTGAGAATGAGTTTGATAAACAAATGTCAGACTGTATTACCAAAAGCAGTAATAAGTCATATCCTGCTATGACGGATAACAACAGATCCAAGTGTCCATAGGCAGTCTGCTTACAAGTCGGTAAATTCTCTTTAATTTCTCCCAGAAAGCAAATTAAGACATAAAGGTAACTGATCTTTGCTGAGGCCACAGTTTCCAATATATTGTTTTCAAGTACTCTTTTGGTTTATCCTTCCCCAGATGAACTTTTTCTCCACTCATTTGTTCTTTCTCCTTTAGCGGAGTCAGGACAGAGGGATCTGTAGACATGTGATGAACTGAATCAGGAAAGTGATCCAGATTAAAACACATTAATTATCCAGTTCTAATGCACCACGTAAGCACAAAACCAGGTATCCTGGCACAGCTTAGGAGGCAGAGTAGGACATGGATGGAGTAGCCACTGGAAAGAGGGGAGAAGGACAGCTTAAGCCACTCTGTGACCTAAGTATAATGCATGAAAAAAATACAGTACAATTTCACAGGAATTTCACAGGTATAACTTGTTCTTCTCAGGTAAAATCATGGCTCCTGCCTCTTTCTTAGAGATGGTGTTTTTCTGGAAATAACTGTTTTATCATCAATTCAAAGTATTTGTATACATCATTAAGATTATTAACATGTTTTTGTTAATTATAGATGTGGACAATAACATTTGTTTCTAGTAGAACAGAATCCCAACAAAAACATTGTATTTATAAAACAACCCCCCATTTCCTCAGTTGCTGGGTGAAAATGAACTACAACATCTTTTCAAATTAAGAACTGAAAAGTATCCAGAGAAAGGACAAATTTACTGTAATATTGTCTTTTTAGGGTAGGAACTTCAGTGCAGGACTCAACTCTGACATCAAGGCCACAAAACAAGGTTGTTCTTTGACTAGACCAAAAGTTGATGAGCAGAAGAAACATTTTTCTCATATTTCCTCATATTTCCCACTTTCACCATCTTTCCCATTTGACTGAGTGTCCTCTGATGGAAAATGAATGTACTGAGGGAAACCATGTCCTGAACTGTCCAAATGGCACACAAGCTTTTTGGCAGCATCACACCACATAAGTGGGAGTCAGGCCACTAAACTGCATCATGATGATGTGTTCCATTGTTGGACAGAGTAACATCTCCCAAAGTTAATGTGGCACTGCACCATCATGGTTCAAGTTATTTGACTGTAACAGAATTTTCAGATCTCAAATATTCTTAGTGCAGTTTTCAGGGTCTCTTCATTCTAAACAATGTATATAACTATTTTTAACATTGCAATACAAAGCAATTATCACTGTTCTTTGAGAGGCCATGTAGTTATATACATATTTTCTAAATAAGCCGTTAGTCATTTTCTCTGTTGAAAGAGGAGCTAATTTATTGTCGGTAATTAATGCAGCTTTGGGTATATTAAGATACATCACTTAGCTGTGAATGGCTTGGGAGACAGCACTACTTAATTTGCTGTGACTTTCCCCAGCCAATGTGAATGACTATGACTAAGACACTTAATGTTCTTCTGTAGCAGCCACTTCCTTCTTAGTATTTTCTGTCACTAAGATCAGTTTGTTCTGAAGTCATAACCTCAACATTTCATTACAAACAACTAAAAGCTTCCCCTCTAAAAATGAGAAAATTTGGCGAAATTATTGATAAGCCTTATAAAAAATTTCCTTTATCTTTGCATAAAGTGCAATGTCTATTGCTCTTTCACACATATCTTGACTTCCTGGAATACTATTATCATAATCACAATTATAATCCATATAATCATGTAAATTTTCCCAGCTAGAGGTACATACAATACACCTAAAATTGACCTTAGCATCAACTATAGATCTCAGTGGTAATTATCTAGCACATTGTGTCCTGAGTGACTAGAGCTCATGTGTTGTCCTCTACACAAGGAGTTCCTGTCCCACAATAGATACAGGGGATGAAGTTCGATTTAGAAAAGACAACATTAGTTGCCGATTTTTATGTAAACAAGAAGTATTCTGAAAATACATTTCAAACAGGTTTTTTGCACCATAGTGACAGCTGTTATTTATGGAAACACTGTAGACAAATTCAGGATTTTGAAATGTCTGAGGAATGTAAATTCTTGCTGCTTGGAACCTAACACAGTGGACTTGGTCTTAAACAGAAAAGTGATGTGAAGAAGGAAACGGCTTTCAGCAAAGCAGACTCAGTCATGTGGAAGTTCCCCTGGAGACTAACCAAACTCTGTCAAAAAGCTCCCAGTTCTTTGCCTTACTCTAAGCAGGTCCTTCAATTTTCAAACAGTAAAGAATTTGAAGGAGTCTTCTCTTTCAGTTCTCCTCAAGTTCTCACTTTAGCCTTGCTATAAATAGGCAGGGACACAGTTTCAGTTTTTCACTTCTGCTACGGGTTTCTAAAAGATTTTTCAGCAAGTGAGAACACAGGAGAAGGTGGGAGCAGCCTGACACCTGCCTCCATGGACACTGGTGCACAGAGTCCCAGCATCACCACATTTATTTACTTGTGCAATGCAAGATCGAAACAGATTCATATATATTTTTAGACAAGAATAGGACATAAACAATTTGGATTTTGCAGTAAAAGCACGTTTTACTGAGAAGCTGGTTTTGCCTAGCTTTCTCTGACAGTTTAGACTTTCCCTTACACACACCACAAATGGGCTGAAACAGAATCTCCTCAGAAAACGAAAGGCGGTGATATCAGTATGTTACAGAAAGGAAGGAGGAAGCCGTGTGCCTGTCACTCCCTGCACCTGATGGCCCTGCCCCAGGCCCCGCTGCAGAGTGCTCAGGGTTGTCTCCCTAAAACACAGGGGAAGCTCAGAAAGGCTCTGTTTTCCTACCAATAGAAAAAGACACTGACTGTGTTTCTGAAACAAACATCTCTGACCTTCCTCAGGATGGCTGGATGCTTACACCCAGCTTCCTCCTCAGCTTGCAGGCTCTGTTCAGGCAAGTGAACTCACTTCACTGTCCTTTCTCTACGTTAATTTCGCTGCAGAGATGAGTTTTGCAAAATCAACAAGTATGGAGAGCTGTTACTCAGCAACACAAAGAGGACTCCAGTGAACCTATGTGTATAGCTACCCCTAAAATATGTAGTGAGAAAAAAACCAAACAAACCCCAAACATTTTTCAGATATTCAATGTTACCCTGAAAAACCTATTGTCTTTTTATCCTGCCTGCATGGCAAGCTTAAATTCAAGTGATTGCCCCTGGAGTAGCTGGATTGACCAAGAAACTCAGACACAAGAGCACTTACCAGCAAATCTCAGGAGTGGCAGAAATAACAACACTGCTCAACTTTATTCATCAACCTTCCTTGCTTTTTCTGCATCTTCACAAATATCTGTTAAAACTATTCTTGGGGCTTCATGCTTAATAGGAAGCAGCATCAGTAAAAATTCAGGTCGAGGACAACAAGGCAAGATGGTTATGATGAAAATTGCATCTGAAAACCTTCTCTCTTAACGTCAGTGCGGATCTTCGCATTAAATTATACGAGAGGCTTAGGGCAACGATGTAGAGGCATTAATGGTTAATATAGTGGGACACGCTCCCTTGTAATTGCCTCCTGTCACTGCTGCAGTGCCTGTGAGATATTGTGAAGAGACAGAGCCCAGTTTACAATCCCCTGTCAACGGATCTTCTCAAACTCAGAGGTAATTTTTCGTTTTGAATAAATTGTCAAACTCCATTGTATTAACAAATTTACCTGGAGGGGTATCACCTCTGGTTGGGAAAAGGAAGAAGGGCCTTCTTGCCAATAAGTTGCAGCTCTTAGAAAAGAACAGTATCAAAAACAGAAAGCTGTGACCTGGGACAATACTTCTGGCTGGTGTAAACAGAATTCAGCTATCCGGTAAGAGGGTTTTCCTCTAATGGAATTGGTATAATTGCTCCCTCTCATTTACATTTTTTGCATTTGGTCTGTCAGCTGTTCTGAGGAAAATAAGCACTCAGAGACAGAAGGAACATGGAAAAGAAGAAAAAGAGCAAACACTATTACAAGGGACATGGAAAAGAAAAAAAGAGCAAACAGTACTACAACAAAGTAATTGAAAGGCCAAGAGAAAATGGAACTTGAGCAACAATGGAAGCTTCATGTCTAAAATAAATACTTTTAGGGCTCTAAAAGACAGTTCTGGCACTGAGTACACAGAGAGAGGCCCTAATGAAGGTGAAGCATTTTATTTTATCGAATAATTCCAGGAAACATTTCAGATCTGTTAAATATTACTAAAGAGATAAATGATACCGGGAATTGTATCTTAAAAACTTGTATCAATACAAATGACCTGCTTATAAAACTGAGCACTACTTTTTCCATCCTCTCATGGCATACTTTGCTATTCTATCACTTTTCCATCCACAGTCCCAAGTGTTGTGCACATGTCTCTATTGATCACTGCCAGGTCTCTGTGCTATCTGGCTTTCCATCAGCTGCAATGAATCCAGATCTGTTCAATACTCAGCACAGCAAAGCACATACCCATGCTATGGTCCTATCAGCACTCTCAGAGCACACCCTGTGCCATTTCATCTCCCGTGGGTCAGCTCACCCTGCCTGCACCTGACATTCAGCCAAGGACTTCCAGTGTTGTGATGACAGTGTAGAACTGTCAAACGTCCTCAAACTCACAACCCTAAGTCTCCCTCAGACTGTGTTGTACACACAGTAGGAAGCAATTTTAAACTCATCAGGGAGAAGAAGGGAAAGAAAGTCATCCTGGGAGATTAAAGGAGTTGTTGGGGCCACCAACAAATCTTCAGTACCAAACAACAACCAAGTGTTGAAGTCTAAAGGTGCAAGTTAAACGTTTCTAATGGAAATAGCTCATACTTGTTTTCTCTTTGTGCTCATGAGCTACAGTGGACCAAGCTCCATCTTATTGAGTTCTGTGCCATATCTCCAAAACTGAAGTAACCTTTCTCCTGCTCTAATGGTTTCACATCCTTCTTCGAGGCTTCCTTCCAATCTTCAACCTGCAAGAGCCAAATTTAACACTCGTGCTCTTAATAAAGACAGAAATCAACAACAGAGCAAATAATTACACACACAAATAAAAGCCTAAAAACAGAACTACACTACAGGTATCTCACAAACCCTCATGAAAAACACCTACAAAGCTTGAACTGCTTCCTTGCCTGTGGGGCCATGAATACTTCATTGTTGCCCTTCAGTAAGTTCTGCTTCCATCTAATCACTGTGTTTCAGAATGAAACAGCTCTGAAACCTCAGTTATCTGACACAAAAAGGCAGCTTTATTACTTTTATAATCTCTGATAATAGAGATGGTTTAAGATACTATTTCACAGAAATATGAACTGGCAGAAAATACCCCACTATTTAATATCACATTTC
Source organism: Pachycephala philippinensis (assembly GCA_013397055.1). NCBI lineage: Eukaryota > Metazoa > Chordata > Aves > Passeriformes > Pachycephala > Pachycephala philippinensis. The sequence continues at coordinate 81,093 of VWZT01013524.1, read as the reverse complement.
AAAGGATGCTAACAAAAATTACTAACGGGGGGCAGGGGGAAAGGAGCATTTGAGCCTGAGTGTTCATCCTCAATTAGGAATGGAGATGAATGATACCAGCTCATATTGCTCTGGGCTGGTATGACCTACTGGTGGCTTTCCATAAATTCTCAGCTAGCTGGAGTGTCATCAGTGGAGTCTTAGTCTCCTCTGCTCATCTGGGGACTCACCTGGACACACCAGGATATTCCCTGGTATGCCTTAGTATTGCAAAGAGATAAAGAACTTGGATACTTTCCTTTAAACCACCATAAGGTCTTGTTAAAAAAAAAAAGGGTTGGGGGAAGAGGAGTTACACAGGCTGGGAGTCAGCTTCCTTCTTAAATGAAGGGTTGCTGTTTGAGAGAATATTTATTCAGCCTTATACAGTGACCACCCCTCACCCCCCAAATTATAACATCATTACAAAACACAGCAGAAAATTGTTTACACCTGTCACATTCTTCTGGGATCCGGCACTGGCATCAGCATTTAATATCACCCAGTACTTAGAATTCTAAGATTTCTTTCCAGGTGCTTGTAACTGAACACATGTGAAGTGGGCATCAGAGAAGCACCCTGAAGGGAATTATTTTGCATTCTTCACAGGGTTGGGAAGCTAATAAAGCTTTAAAAGCCCCCACTAAATGCAGAGATAAGAAATACATTCTTAGTAACTAAATGCAGCAACAGGCCTATGGAGGACACAAAATCTGATCATTCAGGTAAAGAGAGCTTTGTTGATGCACAACAGAAGTGGTTTCAGGTTATATCAGCCATCTTAGTAATTTCCTACCTTTTGACCTTTGTGCAATTTTAAAACTTTCTCTTTTTTAGTCTGTGTAATTTTTTTTGAGGTACAACCCTTAGCTTTAACAGTTAATTCTGGTACTTTGGGAGACTGTTTTCTGTGTCAGTTATATTCACAGGTAGAGAAAACCAACTCAAGGAACAAATTAAGATATTTATTTTTGTATTGTTACAAATTTGTAGGGGGATTTTCCATTAAATATATTTAACAGACAACCTATTTGCACTCAGGCCTTTCAGCATTTTAATACGCTAAAATATATACTTTTGGTGCCATACAAATTATGGTTAAAAATAATTCTCAAGGACGTACTGAGGGGACAATAACTTTAAGCAAAATAACTCAAGTTGAAATAGTCAATTCCCTTCAACAGTGGTTTCTATTTCATGAGATTATATTCTTTACACTAGCAAACTATATACAAATAATACCACAAAACTACTGTAAGTGCAAAAATGTAAAAAATATACACAAACATATACACAAATTGCCGTGTTTCTGTCTGAGCTACCTTACAATTACGAAATCCAGTACAAATGCATGATTTGTATTTATGTATTTGACTTGTAAGTATCTAATATTTAATTGTAAACAAGATTCAGCATGTAGAGCAACTTAAAACAGTTGTCAGAAGCTTAAATCATGAGGCCTGGAGACTGAAGGACTGTACACACTAGGATCCAAACTGACACACATACCCACACATTTTCTGACTTATAATGCAGGGGCATTTAGGGTATTTAGAAGATTTAGAAGTATTTTTCTACTCTAAACAAATTCTTGGATTTCATTGTTTTACAAAATGCATACAATTTCAATATTTAAAGGAAAATCAGTATCACATCTGCAGGTGTACAGATCATGTTTGGTAAGAGTGTCTTGTTCATAACCATTGAACAGCTTTTTGGTTTATTAAGAAACCTTTCTTGGCAATTCAATTAAGGAACAGTAAATGAAAGCAAGCAATGGATGTTCACAATCAACCACTTAGTGAGCAAATAGAAGCAGACACGTCCCTTAAGCACAGATAAACTCACAGGGGATTATCCAGTGAGTCACTGACGATGCTGATCATCAGACAAGTACACATAGGGTACACTGCACTGCTAAAAACCTGCAGGATTTGGAAGAGATAGTGGAACAAAAATGGAAGCTGCCTTTGCATGGATGTGATGATTTGCTGCTTTCAGTCACTGCTAAGAATCTTAGCAAGAATGCTTTGTTTGTTTTACAAAAGATGGCTGTCTTTTTTTCAGGTATTTCCGAGGCACTCATCGATGTATTATTTGAAACGTCTGGGTATTTAAGAAAACCCAGGATGACAGTTCTGTCTATTAGGATGGTGTTGGGCTAAGTAACAGCAGTAGCAGTAGTACTGTTGGAGTATTTGGAGATAATTAAACATAGTCTATGCCAGTTTACAGTTTCTACAAATATGAAAACTGCCCATATCTATAGCAACTGATTTCAGTGGAAAATTCAAGTACAATATTTTTGCCAATCTCCTTGCGCTAATGGAGAATACAGCAATGTTATCCATATGCTTCCATTTCCAGGACATATGTCCAAAGTCAAATCTCATTTTGTGTATTTTTTTAAGTGCTTGAAAACTCTTACAGTATTGAGCAGAGCATTTGATGAATCCCTTTTCATACATGATACTTTTTGATTTAAAACACAAGCCGTGCCCTACAAGACACATTCTGCAAACTAGTCTTAATGTAAAGACTAGCTTGGTAAGTTTCGTGATTTTTTTTTTTAGTTTTTTTAAACATTTCAAACACTGCAATAATGCAGAATATACACCCAAAAACTAAAAAACTATTTCTATAACAAAACGTTGAAAAAAAATTAGAATCAGTTTCACTGAAAAGGCTCAATAAAGTGCAAGCAGTAAATGAGAGGGTTTACATAGTGAAAAGTGAAGTTTAATAAATTTGTACAATTTGTATTGCTGACAATGAGAGACACGCTATAAAAATGTTTTACCTTGACATCATGCCCTCATATAAAAATATATTCTAATTGCCTTGCAGTACAATCAGATCTTGACAGAACTGAAAAAGAAAAGAACACTGAAATGCCACCACTCCTTTTCAGCAGTGTCTGAAAGGAAGAAAATATGTAGATTTATGCTACTGCAGTGTACTCTAATTAAGTGGATGAACTGGAGTAGCTATTTACTAGTACTAGCTAATTACTAGTATAGTAATTGCCAATGAAAAAGATGCATTGCTACTTACTTGCATTGACTCACCACCACTTCTTGAGAAGGCATTCAGGAGGTGCCACATTGCAAACATGGAACTCATTCCTGTGCAAAATGCTCATGCTTTGAGCTCTCACTAAAGCAGAGCTCTCTAATTACTGAACAGAAGTATGCACTACAGCAAGTATTTTTACATCAGAAAATACTTTATGCTATTAAATCTGCAGGTATTTTTCCTCTCAAAAGCATCTCCTCCTGCTTGCAGCAAGTCATTTAACTGAAATAACCAGATCTTCAAAGTGTACCACAACTTCAATGATTCCAATGAATTGAAACAAAACTTTATAATATCACCTGTCACCCTGTGCAGGAATTTGTTTTTACCTGGAGCTTTGTTTTATGAAAAATAATAAAGCAGACTGTGGAAGTCTTCCCAACAGAGGGGACATTTTCAAATCATTTACTGTCCAGCCAGATTCTTTGGTGTTCAGGAATAGCTACTGTAGTATCAGCATGAACAAGCAGCAATTATTTTCCTTCACAGACTCCTGTTTGTCCTGTAAGGCCCATCAGCAGAGTTTCTTCTAGTGGCAGGTATTAAACAAAGGGAGGGAAAATACTTCCTCATCACCCTTTGAGACCGAAGTCTGATCAACAGCATCTGATGTCCCCCTATCAGTGGGCATTTTCCACATGGCGTATGGGCAGGATTTCCACTTATGACTAGCACAGAACCATGACAAACTTACATACTGGCTAGTCATTCAGTTTAATCTACTGAAATTCAAAATGAGTATTTTTCCATTCAAAAGAATCTTTACTTTTTGTTCTCCAGTTTTTGCTAATACAAGACAAAAGAAGTTCATTATTGCACATCTATAGCCAAGATTTTTAACTGCCCCAAAATGGTGCAATGTCAGGTGCTTAATAAAGCTCTGTGGAGACCCTGGTCTCCTACTAAATGGTAAATAATGTCAGTACCAACTATGATTTTTGAAGTTTTGATGTCCTTTCTTTAAAACCTCTCACCCATTCCCAGTTTCAATTAAAGGACCCCAAATACTCACTGTCAAATAATGACGACACACAATCTAAATTAAGAATACCTTGTCAGAGCAGCAACTTTGCAACAATACGACTTTAAATAACAGCAGATTACTAAAATAAAGTCTGTATAGCCTTTTAACTATGAAATTATGAAATAATTTGTTTTTACTTATGATTTTTCATTCTTACAAAGAACTGTTGGCAACAATTATAATTAATTGTTTTCCTGAAGAGTAGGTATTTTTAGCATTGTAATTAGTGTAACAGTAGACAAAAAAGTTTTTACATATAATGAGTTTAAATAAATTTAAGACACTTTTCTCTAGGATCATCATCAAATGATGCTCTTTTCAATAATTTGTGTAAGCTTCTAAACCACATAAAGGATAATGCACATTACATTTTATTCACACTATAAAAAAAGCACAATATACAGGCCATATCCTTTAAAGTGCAACACAACAGAACATTTCTGCAACATTCAGGTTCTTCAAAAACCCACAAAAGTAGGTATTTTATATTTAGGAACAAATTCTGTTCATAGGTGTATTGACAGTGAATCTAAACTCTGAATGGTTATCAAGCTTGTCCTTGCTGTAAGTGCCACGCTAAAAGCGATGCTTATGACCACTAAACAGTATTATCTTATCTGCTTCCATATTAGACAGCCTCATGTCTCATGTCCACAATGAAAGCTTTTATCCTTTAGTCAGTGAGGAGCATCTGCAGAGCCCTTTATTGAAGACAGTTCTTTGACTATGCTCAGAAAACCTCTTTAAAGTCCATTTAGCTTCACCACACAGGCTACTGCTTCAGATGTCAAATCTACCAAGAAAAATATGGTAAATGGAACAGAGCAAGCATGTCTCTGAGTTGGCAGCGCATGCTTCACTATGTTTGGCACTATATACCAAATTTATTGGTAACACACAGTATAAGCACGTACCAATTTGCTTTTCACTTCGTAAATATTTTTGGTTAGATGTTTTGCTAATAACAGTTGGAAAACCTCATTTGTTCCTGAGATGAGCATGACAAAACAAAGTGAGCTCCATCTAAAGCTGCCAACAGGACATTCTTCTGCATTTCCAGCCTTGCTACCTGCCTGCTGAGCCAGATTTACAATCTCAATCCTCTCCAAGGCGCCACTTCTGAGACTCTTCTTGACGTACATCTGGCCTGATCTGGTTTCTCATTCCACCCAGAACATTTGAGGTTGCCTCTGTTGCAACAATGAAAGGTTTCACCACAGTTGGTGGGATTTGGCGGAGGACTCCTCCTACTGCTCCAGTGACTCCTCTGTTCTCATGCTCACGAGCAGCAGTCTCATAGATGGTTTGGGCTGTGTCCGTAATCCCCTTCAGAAAATAAAGGAAATCAGTTACACTGAAAAAGAAAAAGCAACCTCTCCTAGTTTTAAGGGAAATTTTTTTAAACTGCTCAGCATTTTCCTTCTTGGTGATTTGTATTATAGCTGTACTAAAACAATACTGATATAAATATGATTTAGTTCTTCTAATGAGGCTTAAAATAACACTCCTATGAACTTAGAGATGCAAATATTTCATGCACCTCCTGGTGGCACATCTTGAGCACAAGGGAAGAAGCTGTGGAGTTCTGTGAACTATTGAAAAAATGACAAAATTCACTGGAAATTCAGCTGACACCTTACTTCATAGACACTATATATGGTGCAACTAAGTACAACATAAAATACAATAAAATCAGGTCAGCATTCTAGTTTATAATACACTGTCATAGTAGAGGAAGGTTTCATTTCTCTTAAATCCTGCATGATGCTTGAACACTACCTCCCTCAGAATTAACAGTAACTGAAAAGGTGGTTGAGCAGAAAGGGAAGTGAAGGATGGATGACACAGCACAGGAAATCAAGTTTACGTGGCTCAGAATAACTGTGAAACATCCCAACCACAGAGCACTCAAATCCCCCTTGCTCTCCTCTACATGACATCTTAGCTTTTTTCTGCTTTTTCCATTCAAAATTTCTGTTGGTTTATGATTATTGATGAAGACAGTCTTGTTCAAAGCTGAAATCTCCTCCATTTGGCCAGCCTAAACTAACATATACTAACATAACTAACTGTTATTTTATTCTCTGTTTTAGGAAATAACTCTTAAGTTTGGTTCCCAACAATTGCTTCTGCACTCACCTCTTTCACGACACTGTACGCTTTGGCTACGCCCTCCCGCAGGTCAACCGGCTGATAAGCCAAGCGATGGCGAGGGAACCGTTTGATCTTTTTTGCTTCAATAAAGGTAGGCCCTGGTGATACCATGTCATAAGCAGTTTCTGCAGCTGCCTGCACATCAGGAGCAAATGCAAAACATGTAAGTGTTATAGCACCCAATCACGAATTTAAATAATAGGGTTATGTCACTGAAATAAAAGAATCCTTATTCCACAAATAACATTCATTTGCATCAGATTAAGGTTTTGTACAAGAACTTCTGGAATGTGCAGCTCTAACTACACATTAATTCCATAACGAAAGAATGAATGTAGGTTTGGGTGGGGTTTTTTCCCCTCCTAATTGTTGTCTCTTCAAAGGCATCCTCCAAACTGAATACAATGCTCAAGACAGAAACTGAACATTTGATCAGTGGTATTTCTTACAAACACACAAGCACACATATAATCCCACTTGTGATCAATACCACTGTTTTTTTGACTATATATGTTCAAGCTTAGGCGCATATACTATTTTTGTAAGATTAGGTGGTAAAAGTGTATTTTCATGTATTTTATATTAAGAAACATAAATTTATTAACACTTTAATCCAAGATTACCTTAGGGTTAAATCCAAGAAGCTTTATAAACTTTGTGTAGATCTACAGAAATAGTACTTGTTTGGGTGTTTTAAAAAAAGGTAAGAATCTACTATTAGATAACACACATGCATGAAGAACTCATCTTTCTCAATATCAGTGATTTTTTAGTGAAGCTGAAAATTTTTGTTTTAAATTGTACATTGTAATATATTAAAGATATTAAGAAACAAGCAGCAGCTTGGGTGTTCAGCAGTATTTTAACACAAATTTCTAACCATTGCACTTGATGCCATAGTTCTCCCCTCACAGACTGGTGCAAACTTCGCCCAGTCTCTGCTCCCCTATTCATACAGCTGCCCTTTTTTTTTTAATACAGGCTTCCAACCTTAAACCTATAGCATTAAGATATTAGCTTAATCTAGAGCACTTACTCGCCACACCTCTCATTTTACATCTAACTTCAGGAGTAATACACTCTACCTGTATAGTCTGAACCATTCTGTTTGTTAGCTCCAGTGCTGCCATTGCAGTGGAAGTACCAAAAGAAGCTGCTCCTCTTTGAAAGCCTCGGACAATACGACCATCCTTGCGGTACTGCTCTATTGGCAACCACACCAGGTCCTTCAGACCTTGCACTGAAAATGAAGGCACAACACCAGAGTCAGAAAGTTCTCTTAGACAAGCAGAATGCCTTGAAAGGAAGTGAAAACAAGAGTCAACATGATTTGTGGTGGTTATTTTGAGGGGGGAGAGGTGTTGTTTGGTTTTTAAAGAAACACATTCATATGTAGCTGAATAGAAGCAAGAATTAACTTACCTAACTGCACAAGCGAATGCATAGGCCCTACTCCTCCCAAAATTCCTGGTAGCTGGTTTTTCTTTATATCATTAAGCCATTCACTGATGGCATAGGAGAACAATTTATCCACACCTAATAAACTAAAGTAAATAGAATTATTAATTATTTTAAAACAAACAATTCCTAGTAAGATAAATGCATTCATTATTCATTGACGTAAAAGATGCCATTTAAACAAAAGGACAGCTTTTTCAAGTGTTGTCTTTTGCTGCTGTTGGCTAAGCCAAGCATTTCAAATGTATATGCTTCATAAAGCAAACTCAAAACTGTATAATCACATCCAGTTCCATAGGAAGAGAACATAAAACTAAAATTAAGAATTTATCACCACAACAACCACATGTATTAAATTCTGTTCTGAATTAGAAGTTCTTATTGAATTATATATATATTTCAAAAAAACCTAGAATCAAGAAATATTTGTAAAGTCAAAAAGCATTTTGGATTTTAGAAGGGCATCTTAACAGAAAATTTGCTTTGCATTTGCAATATTCAGTTATTCCCAATAAACTTGTTCAATTTGCAATAGCAATGTTGATCTACATTTAGACAAACTTACCCGTGTCTGTAACAAAGCCTCTTCAGCTTTAATTCTGAGCAGTTCAACTGAGCAAGCCCAATAAGAATCCCAGCCAGTGTTCCCTGTAAGTAAAATATTTTGTTATCACATAAATTTACTCAACCTGTACAACCTATGAGAAATAATTTCATCATCTCAACTCTTACTTACAGGTATTTTGTCTAAACATTCTCCCCCAGTCTCCCAAATGCTACTTGTTACAGTGCTATGAATCATGTTACATGGAAACTTGCAAAAAAGGAAACTTGGCTTAACCTGCTACTCCTAAGAAAAACATCTGGACACCAGAGGGCTTCTTCAGAAATAATAAACTATAATAAATTATGTAAACATAGCTCTGGCTTTAGTGTGTTCCAGGCATTCTAAAGCTACCATATTTCATGTTTCGATTCCTGATACCTGGGCAAATTCAAGAAGTTGCTGCTTTAACTTTCCCTTATTTTCTTACTGATTTACCAAGACAAAGTACAAGTCTTGTTGTGCAAATAGAATTTTTTGATGTCTGCTTCTAAACTCAGTGTGAAAAAGAATGCATATTTTAACAAGAACCATGAGAATTTTTTTCGTCTGTAATAGATTCTGCCATTGCCACTGAGGCCCATATGTTACTAGATTGCAAGGAAAGGAAACAAGGAGAACAAACAACAATATTTTATTCTGGCATTAATGAGGAAAAAGTAAAATAAAACACATGACTCTGGCATCAGACAGTGGTATCATATTTTGAGGGGCACTGCAGCTCTACACTAGGATTTCAAGCCAATCATTGAGCTCATAAATGTGACAATCAAGTTCCAGCCTGAGTTAATCATATGTGGGGGATCCACCCCCAAGTTTTCCAATTAAAAGTGAATCTACCCCACTGATGGGGAGCAGGGAGGGGGAAAGCAAAACAAACAACATCAGATTCTTTTTCTATAGCATCAGCATTATACACAAACCTGATCCATTGATACGTGCTTGCCGTGGTAATCAAGCCGTATTGGAACTTCTGACGTAAAGCGAAATTCTCTGGGACATACAAAGAAAATATTATCGTGAGAAACATGAAAAGGAAATAGAATTATAGTTTATCACCACACTTTCTTAAAACATTCAGCTATGTGTCACCACAAATTTCGTAACAAAGGTTTACCTGAAAAATACAGGCTGATCACTGTATGATGTCGTTTCTTGTGAGAAATGATCATCATCTCCATTAACCACATCCATAGAGTCAATGCTGCCATTTTCATTTGCTTGCTTTTGTGATGAAAAAGAAATTACTGGACTTGGTTCCTTAAGGCTGCTGACATGCCTGGGCAAACTACACGTAACTTCACCACCAGGAGACTTTTTAACTAAGAAAAAAAGTTATACACAGTAAAGTGACCCATATTTTTCCAAGTGATTACAGAAACATTGTATTTACACAATTACTATGTCCTTAGTAAGGTCTAATGCTCATTAGTAAGAATTACTAGCAGGGCAATAGTTAGATTCCCTTAGTTATTAATAAAAGCTATTACATGCAGCAGTTGAGGTTTGTGCATCAGCATAAATAATGTATCTGGTTCTAATGGCAGTATTGCACAGGGCTTCATCACCTGAGCATTTCAGCACGACATCCTAACAGAAATAAGTAAAGTATAGCTGCTAACAAATGCCCAAATATAGTTAAAAGTGGAAAGATGCTTTCCAATACATACTGCTCTTGCATCAGATAGTATAATTGATTAGAAGTACTGCTTCAACTGCATACATGCATTATTTAATACCTCTAGCATAAAACAGTGTCTTTGTCTAATAGCTTGAAGTTGTCTAACACGTAGTTCGAGTTTATAAATAAGCAGCACAACGTATTTGTTTTATCTAATAATAACTCCCAATAGCATATACACAGTCTTCAATTTTTCAAGAAGCTGTTATTAAATATGCTCCAATTTTGGTTAAACCTTATATAGAATTAAGATTCCAGGTGTTGAAGACCTTTGTTCATATTTATAAAATAAAAAGCTTAAATACCTAAAGCTTCTGAGTTGTAAAAAAACTGTCATGAATGTTAGTGCTCAAACCCCCAAACAAGTTTTTATACACACAAGATTCACATGTGAATTTATAGACATGTACACAAATTAAAGGAGAAAGAAGTGGCACTTTTATGTTAGTTTTCTTTAGAAATATACCTTCAGGATCTGGAGTAACTAAGAGTTCTACTTCTGTAGAAAGGCTAGTGAAAAAGTCCTTCAGGAAAAACAAGGCATCCTGATGGCAAAAAGGAAAATACAATCAGGTTAAAATAAATACTAAGACACAATTCTCTAAAAACATTACCTACTACTCCAGCTCTATTTCTATGCAGATAAGAAACAAAACAAATTTTTTTGGTTTTGATCCTTTAACATATGCACAAACCACACAGAAATGTAGGACAGAAACCAGGAAGACCCTCTTGGCCAACGCACCTTGCTCCATATAACAGTATTTCATGATCTATCTAGCTCTGTCTTAAAAATTCAGGGTTATTTTCATCATTTATATTCTCATTTTGGAGACTGGTCCAGAACCCAGGTGTTTTAACGGCTATAAACTTTTCTCTGTTTTGTAGTAGAAGGTATTTAAGTATAGTTTATATTCTTCCCTAATACTGTCAAAGTCAATCAAACCATTACAAATCAGGTCTCATCACTGCTTCATTAGAAGTCATTAATATCTATGGTATTCATATCTTAATAATGTCTTAAAGTTATTACATCCCAGTTTCTTTTTTGGACAGATGCATCACACTGGTGCCTTATTCATCCTATCATTGATGACAACTGGACTTTCTTTTCCATTTTTACTCCCAGCTGGTACGAATGACAGCTTAAGTAGTAACAACAAGTATTTCTAATACGACTGCATGTAGCCCTGTGCTTCCAAAAAAGCTGTGGCTAATTTCATAGAAGTTGTAAAGGTAAATTTTGTTTATGGTTCAAAAGATGAAACAGTTGAAAAAGTAACCAAGAGGGAACACATTTGCCCCCTAGATGGCAGTATTTCCAGGCTATTTTTTTCTGGATGAAATCATTGCAAACTAGACAGAGCTCAATTTTGCTAGCAGCAAAAGGGAAACCTGGTCTCCAATGTGTGTTGAAAGAAAGAAAAGGTAGGTAATGGAAATCCTAATTATGCTCTTAAAAAACCTAAACCCCACGTATCTCTCTGCAGATGACAAATTAAGGAAGAAATGCCTCAACAAAGAGTAATAACTGCATTTTACATTTGCCTGCACAAACATATATAGCTGTTACTGGTTTAGAAAAAACTCAAATGTTTCTTGAATATATCAAAAATACCCTGCATAAAGGCCTAAAGAAAGTAAAGAATCTAAAGAAAGTAAAACAATTTCTGTTCTTCCTGCCACTGCAGTTGATAGCAAGACAAAACCTTCAAGTCAGTAGAAGCATTTCTCGAGTGTCAAGTGCCCTTGACTAAGATGTTGTGAACCACTTCTAGATTAATGATTAACCTTTTTCAATTAAAAACAATGAAGTCGCTTCATGAACAAACAAAACCAGATCATTCAAGAATAAGTAGTTCTTTTTAAAAGCTGTGATTCCAAACCCTTTGAGATTATCAGAAGTTTCAGGAGGAAAACTTACTGAGAAAACAGCTTTGCCTAAAGATATTCTTAGTTTTTAAATAAAAAAATCTAGTCTCTGCAATAGCTGAAGCAGAAGGCAAGTTCTAGCATGGATATAAATGGAACAACAGAGATCCAAAGATTAAATAAAAAAGGTATCACACCAAGAAAACATAAAACATAAAATATGTATGATGGCTAAAAGTATCTGGTTAAAAGAAACCCCAGGTACCATTAAATAAAGAAAAAATTATTTGATTTTTTTTTTGCACTGGCACAACCAACCTGGTCAATATTGAGGCGAAGTGGCATTAGTGAAACACGTAAACAACATTCCTGTGGGGATCTGCCAGACTCTGGACGGACATGTAATGCTTTAACTGTCAACTGAAAAAAAACCAACACAATTATTAAGTCTCAGAACACCAGCTAGGAAAAGCTTTTACCGCAAAACCTCAGTACTAGTATGATTCCACTCAGCAATTACAGTATTGAATAAAAACTTACTCTGAATGTTATAAAAAAATAAAGTTAAAAGAAACTTCCCAAAAAATTAATAAATCCTTTATATAATCAATAAGACTATTGTATACTATAAAATCTGCATGTGTAATGAAAAGTCTCATCACTGATACAAGCAGACATTTGCTCAAAACCAAATTATGAAAGCTACCAAAATAGTCCTGCACATCTATTTTTTTACCTGACAATCTCAAACCCATTTATACCTGACATGCTAACATTCAAACTGACTTTTGAATTAGTCTTAATATCCACAAAGAGTCAAGCAAGTAACTATCAACAAATTACATTACTTCAGTGTTCCACGAACTCACATTTCTGCTTCTGCAAGATTAAGCATACGTAGCCCCCAAAACCATAGTTCAACCACTGTAATTGTAAAGAAATAACATATTTCATAGCTATACCATGTTTGAATGTGCTTTTCTGGGCATCTCCTTACTGCAGTAGAGATAGAGAAATTTATTCATTTGCGATGTAGCTAAGCGATCTCTGATCTCCAGGTCCTGAACAATAAAAACTTGTCGTGACACTGGCTGCTCCAACAGACAGGATTCACTTTCTGCACCAACTGGAGGATACACCTCATGCTGGAATTTCACCTTTTAAAAAGGAAAGCCAGCATTATCAGTTTCATTAAAAAACAACATTTAACAGCAGAATACTTCTTTAAAAAATAAACAAAAAACCAGGAAAGCACACCACATGTAAGAACTTTTAAAGCTGTCTACTATTTTAAATTTACAGAAATGATACTAAGATTTCTGAAACTATTCAGGTTTTTACATATCTAACACTAGAAATCTTCAAATTTATAGTTGTGTACATGTTTGTATTTTAGCATGCAAATTCAATCCAAAACAAAAAGTCTGTATAAGATAAGGAATTAATCTCACTTTTTTTCTAACACTCACTCAGTTTTTTTCCTCTCAATCCTGACATCTTTCTCACCTCATGGTGAAGCCTGTACCAGGCAATCTTGCAAGTCTTGAATCCTGCACCCTCTCACACTTAAGGAAAAAATGTTTCTTCCCTACCAACTGACTTCTCAAGTGGCTTCTTGCGGTCTTGCTTTCTTACTCACTTTACTCCATATATATTCTAATTCAGTATTTTTCTTGAATTCTAAGTTATCTTCATTTGGTCACCCCTTGATGTAGCTGTCATTTCCAGCTGTGGTGACCTACAAACCGTCCCCTGCCCCCCAAATCCCGCCGCATCCCGGCCGGCAGCGCTCGTGGGCGCTCATGGGCGCACAGAGCGAGCGCGGCAGCGGCCTCTGCCGGCACGGCGCTGAGCTCCGAGGCAGCGCCGCTGCGACACCTTTCATTCTCCTTCATTTCTTTAAACATAACTATTAAGCCTTGTACCAAGTATGGGGAAGTAGGGGAAAAAACCTTTATACCACTTCATGCTAACACCAACTCTCATTAAATATCTGCAAACTAAGAGATGGCTATAATTCTACATATGAAGTTTTCCAGGAGGAGTATTAAATGCTTCCCTTTTTCCTCTTTTTTATTGCAATGTCATGTTTTTTTCTAGAAAAGGCTACCTTAAGTATCACATTTATGGCGAGCTTGAAGTGCTAATGGAATGAATTTTAAGTTTTGGAAATGCACATAGACTATAAAAGGCCTTTATTTTTATGTAGTGCCTTTCATTTTTATGGAAACATTTGAAAAAATCTTATTTTAAAAAGATTCTGTTATCAATCCATTTAACATGAAATATGTTTAACTCCTCACCAATACTATTCACAGCACCAGAAAAAAAGCTTCTAGTTCCTATGTTAGAGCTAAGCACAGCTTTAAAAATAACAGTAAGATAATTATGCCTGAAGGGTGCTAAATATGTTAGGGGAAACACAGGAACAATACTCTGATACAACCTGATGTTATTTCATATCCAGTTATCAAACTGATACACCCAGTATTCTCAACAGATCTACTACATCTTGCTTATTTTGTTAGAACACTTAATTTCATAACAGGTGTATCTATTCAGAATGGAACTGAAGAGAGAAAAACAGAACAGCAGTTGCAAAACTTGTTTATAATAAACAAAAACTTTTAAGAATACTGTAATGGATATCCTTCATCTTTAGAAACAAGCTTATTCAGCAAGTAAATACTATACTAATACTAACAGTTTTTGTTAAACAAATTCTACATTCATCACCATCAAAGTGATTCCTTTGTAGATACTGTTGAAAGAAATAGTACTGAACTCTAATGGAAAGGTGTTATCAGAGGAGTAATGTAATGATATCCACACACAGAGAGTCATGGCTGAAGCTGTTTCCGTCATTCACCTTGCTTAATTGTATTTCCATAAGGAAGTCTGGGTTTCTTCCTCTTCCTCCACATGCTGTATTCCGTCCATGCCTTGTTGGTGTATGAGAAGGAGAACTATGGGGACTTCTGGGGAAATAAAAAGGAAAAAAACATTTTTGCAGATCAAAGTTATCCCACTGTTAATCTAAAACAAAATGCACTGGATGTAACTTATTATTATTTTAATGACATTCAAAAAAACATTGAAATTGTGTTACTGTTAACCAAGTAATTTCTTTTTGTTCAAGTAATATATCCCTAAGCAGAATGCTAGGTGTATGTATCCCACCAAATTAACATTCATAAAACATTTTCTTAATTTTGGCTGTGATAATTTTACTCTTTAGTTTACATGACATCCTGTAAATCTGACTCTTATGCTCCTTAAGCCCTGACCTCTTTAGAAAAATTTGACTTCTAATATTATCCTAAAACAAAATCCATCCTTCCATTCCCCCCCAAAAAATCAGCAAAATCAAACCCAGCTTGTCCAGGTTAAGACACAGGAAAAATACACTCTGATTCCTGGAGTTAAATTGAATAAGATTCTAGATGATCTTTAAAATCCCTTCCAACCCAATCCATTCTATGACTGATTCCTTGTGAGAAGGGATCCAAGAACCAAGCAAGGGAGACTTGAGATTGAACAATAAGATTACTTCAAATCAAAAGAAAATTAAGTATTTCTAAATCTTCTAATCCACATAATTAGATGGATAAATTCTAATATTTCTAAATCTTCTAATCCATGTAATTAGATGTGGATTAGTTTCACTTACATGAAACTTTTAGCTGGAGAAGTTGGTGGTGCAGTCCCAAAATCCCTTCCGCCATAAAGATGCCAAATAAGAGATATTTCCTTTACAACATAGCGTACAAGAGGAACAGGAAAATGAAGGGGAGCTTTGCTTGTATCTGTTTTTTTTATAGGTTGGCTGAAATGATTTTCCTTTATAATAATTGCATCATCAACCATTATTTTTATAACTGGCTCTTCCTCTTTTTCCTAATTAAAAAAAAAAAGCACATAGCATTGAGAAGGTGATAGCATTGACAATTCTAAATTGAGATGACATTCTTTATTGAGATGTCTAAATCTTTCCTATGAAAAGGAAAACTTTTCTGTACCGTCCTCTAAAACTTAGACAACACACGATTGGTTTAGAAATGTTTCTTATAAAGACAAAAGCACATGAAAAAAAAGTAGAAGCTGCAAAGTAGTTAAAAACAACAATAAAAAACCCCAAACCAAAACAAAAAACTTCGCCACCCAAACTATAAACAAAGCAAAGTGCCAGCTGAAAGCAAACAGAAAACCTGTGCGCAGAAGAGCCCAGGCTACCCTAGTAGCACTTTTGGAAACAAACAAGCTCAACTATAACTGGGAAAATACAGCCTCTAATCAGGGACCCAGGAACTGCTTCTGTCTATTAAGAAGAATACCACCGGACAACATGAACACAATACAGAGGATAGACACTGGAGTGAAGTTACACACAAGCTTTTCTCTGAGGTTTGGCAAGGATCTTAGGTCCTTAGAAACACTGAGAGCTTAGATTAAGAGAGAAATGAACAAAAGATTAGAAGACATGCAAAGCTGCTGTTTTGAGAAATGCTGGTTTTTGCTTAACACATTCTTTTCCTAACTATGCCATTATTGTAAGTCAAAATGACAATGATTAAATATTACTAATGTGTAGGAAAATTGCCAATACAGCTTAATGTAACATTCAGATCAGAGAACAATTACATAGTGCTCAGAGATAGAAAAATCATATCTATTTGAAAATACAGTCATACCCATTTGGAAATACTTGCACTCATTCCTAACAGTAACAATGCATAAATTCCTTTCGAACAGAAAAACATCACTAAGCAATCGTGGAAATCTATGAAATCTAATTTGTCCAGGTTTTACATAGGCTTTTCTCTAATTCAGTTTATATATGGATTTTTTTTTAGTAATTTTCAAAGGAACTTACAGCAACAGCAACTTTAGGTGCAAAAAGAATGCAGAAATCATCACTTTCTGCCGGAACATCTCCCATGGCCTCACTTAACAGGTGATGAGTAAATGAAGCATAAGTGGGACTTGGCTCCTGTGAGACATTTCCACTTTCATCTGGAAACAGGAAGAGATCTGAGCAAGATGGTTCCTGAGTTTGAGATTTGTCATCCAAAACTCCTGCGAGTTGAAGGAGGGTGGAGAAAAAACATGTTTCAGTGGAAAAATCCTTACAAAATATGAAAATTAAGTAAGAGTTAACTAATGTTTGTTACTTCAATTATATCAAGCAAATTTCCTTACGATATCTTGAATCAATTCCTACTATAAATAAAATACAATTCTCAAGTTTCTCATTCTGGTAGTAAGACCACAGCATCAAAAACTTCCAGTACTACAGTGACTGCTCACCTTTCACCACAGAAAAGAAGATCAGACATCATAGAAATAGCAATGGAATAGAAATCTATTTGTAGTACAAAATCTTATCAAAACCTGAATTACACTCTAGCCATGATACAGAAGCCATAATCCTGTAATAAAACCAGCTATCTTGTTCTGTCTTCTAATTCAAAAAAATTCTTCATAGCTAGAAGTTCTTCCTGTGACTCAGAACTGTACCATCTTCCTGGACTACCCTCATACACAGAAGAGAGTTCTTTGATTCCTCCACACTAACTTATACTCCTACAGAATCTGGGGTCTTGACAGAGTCCCAGAGTCAGATTTCTTCCTTGCTGCTTTCAGTACCTCAGCAATGTGTATTTGACTAGAATCTCAAAGTACTTCTGCATTACTGTTACTAGAAGCAAGAATCTGTTCCATAGTTTGAAGACTTCGGACATCCTAAGTGCATGCTCCCATTCTTATTGCAGCATCTCTACATACACAAAACTTTCAATCCCACTTTCTTTCCAGAGAAGTTGTATTTTATATGTAGTTAGGCCTTCAAAGGATTCTTACCATTAGACTCTTGCTTCATGGCAGAAGCAGTCTGTTGAGTCTCAATTTCTTCCATTGCATCACTCATCAAATCCCGTAAAATCTGCTGCTCTGATTCAGCAAGGCCTGGTCCGTGGGAAGATGGTTGGCTAAAGGTCTCTACCTGTAGGAGAGCAACTATACATAGTTACATCTCAAAGACAACAGATGTCAAAAAAGATTTTGCTAGAACAGCTTGATTCACAGCTCTTAAACTGTGAGAAAAAACACCTTAACTTGTTAAACAGTCAAGTGATCTGAAACACCACGCTGGATGATTCATCAAGTAGGTTAGAACATTATGGTTCAGGGTATTTTGATCATCAGAGTACATGGACACCTTGTATATGTCCTGGAATATTCTTCTTTAGATAAGAATAAAGTACAAAAGGTAAACAGCACAAAATATTTTACAATATTTACTGACCAAAGTAGAAAAAAATCCAAAACATTATTTTAACTCTGAAATATATTTTAAATTAGATACAATATGTTAATTTCTTGGCAGGAAATCTCATATTATTTGTGAATAGAATGGGGACTAAAATTAAAATATGTCACCAAGAAGCAGGAAGTTAAGTTGCTATCATTTTGCCATTCTATACCTTCATTTTTGGCTTGCTAACTCCACGTTTAACTTCTGTCTTAGCGGGTGGATGTAAATCACCATAACTTGCAATATATTGTATGAGATTCATTAGTGCAGCACACGAATCAGAGCAGGTACGAATATGGATTACATCACTGGAACAGTGCAGCTCAAAACGTGGTTTAGTCTAGAAAGCAACAATGAAAAGACAAGAATACACTTCAAATTACCCTAAAGTTTCATAAAAATAGCACATACACAGTTGTTTTTAAATTATTTTACTTAACTAGTCAGAAAAGGAGTTAAAAAAGAGTACAGGTAAACTGAAAAACCTTCCTTGATTTTAAGTACAATAAAGTAATTTTCAAATCACAATTTCTCATGAAGATTTTACATTTTATTTTGTTTGTGGTTAAATACTTACTCTTTCTCCATCAGAATCAGACTTTACTGCTGTAATGGTTAGTTCCAGCAGTCCCATATCCATAACACGAACATAATCTGAAATACAATAATTAAAAAAATACTAAAACAATAACAAACACTATTTACCTATAGTTGTAAAACCATTAAAAGCAGGATGAGCTGTAAAGGAATCTTTTTTATCAAAACCTTCTTTATATCTGCATTTCCTTCTTTTATGAGGATTACTTTCAGAATTCAAGTTTCAGCTACTCAAATCAAGAACTTGAATCTTTTCAATCCAATATATCACTCCCACTACCACCATCTGTGTGCAGTGTAATCTTTTAAGGTATTTATCCTCATCCCATCTGTGTGAGTTAGAGAAACCAAGGCACACAGAAGCTGAATGACTAAACATTCTATCAGTTTTTTAGTTGAAGTGAGAGAGAACACATGTTCATATTGTACTAATCTTTCAGTGCCATGAATAATTTATTTGCCCTCTTTTGTTGTTTAAATAGAACAGGCATAGCTTTACTGTGCCCCCTACTAGAGATCTCTTACCTAAGCTAAATACATGTTTGCAGGCACAAGGTTTCCTTATTTCTCCAATTCATTTGTTAAATATTGATTTAAGTTCCTCAGTCCTTAAAGGCTCTATTTGAATGAGAGCAACCCAGTTGGTATGATTCTTTTCAGAACCTAGAACTTTGTGCCATATAGCACCTTTCAAGTTCAACTATTTAGAATATACATCTCATGAGATCTCATATCTATGAAAATGTCTTTCTGCAAAACTCCAGATTTTTAAAAATATGCTTTTTCAAATACCCGTTATTAAATTGTAACAATATACTAGAGGAATTGCAAGATGCTTTTCTCTGACACACTGCTGGATCCACAAATCCAAACCCGAGCACTCAGATTTTTATCAACATTGCACTATTCTCTCATACTCAATTTGCTGCTCCTTATCTCCTCATACCTCTTCTTCAATAACCTTTATATATGCAGAATACACCTGTAATTTTGTTTCTTTAGGCTCTGCAATTGATTAGCCACATCTAAAGCATCCTTACCTCTATGGAGGTTCACCATAACAGTGTTGCACTTGTCAGACAAATGCAAAGCAGCTTCATCTAAAATTATCCTAAGAGACAAAAACAGGATGAAATAAAAATGCTAGAGAAATGCTGTGCAATTAGTAAGTCAAAAAAATTAGTATAAAATATATTTACAAACACAAATATACCTAGCATATCTTAAATCCAAACTCTTCACTTTAACCTTTCCTGATTTTCAAATCTACTGACAATTAATCACTGTAAGATGTCTTCCCCCTCGCTAATTATATATTTCTTACTTTTCAATTTATATATTTGATCCTTCCTAGAATAAGAAATAATGCCTTAACCCTTAACACTTATTTCTATTTTTGTCTTTTTGACTTTTTAGTAGAGTTAACAGAACATTTGTTTCAAAGGTCACTTAAGAGGTTTTATAATAAAAACAATCAACTTGATAAATATTTCACAACAGAACAGGTATAACAGAATGAATATTCAACTGAAGTTGCAAGAAAAATTATTAGAAGTTACAGATATGTTCATTAGCCACTAAATATTCAATTAATTAATATACTGTTTCAAAGTAACAAATTATAAGAAATATTAAGGTTTTACTAATTCATAAAATAGACATAACTTAATTTCAGGACATTCCAATCTCATTAAAAATGCAGATTTGCTTGTTGCTAAAGGAAGCAATCCAACTAAAACGTATAAATAAACTATTTAACCTAATAAAACAGAAGGATTACATGTGAGCAAAGTGTATTTCAAAAGATGGAAACCAGTGTGATCATTTACACAACATGAATGCTTCCAAGGTCAAAAAAAGCACACAGGCATTACAAGTTTTTACAGGAGCTTACTTGATTCACAATCATTTAAATCATACCTGAGAGTAGAAGAGGATTTATCTACTGCAACACTGCTGGAAATGCTGAAAGTTTCAACAGTAAGTAGAGATCTGACGGGCAAAAACAAGGGCCTAATAACAAATAAGAAAAACAAATCAGTAATTTGGAAGTTCACTCAAAGCCTTATAGATTACCTAACTCCATCTTCCCAGACCTAGGTAAGTCATATCCTACTTTAAATTGCTTCCAGTTAAGGGATTTCTATTAAGTCCTTTTTCCACAAGAGCCCAAATAAGTATTCTTTTTAGTACGCAAACTTGAACATTCCTGGAGAATAAGTATATAGCTGCAGTGCCAAGCGACACACTTGCATTTTACTCACCTGTAATCAAGAGCACAACTCCACAGATGTACATGGAAAGTTGTAATTGTAGCTGGAGGATTATATCCCAGAACAGGCTCATCAGAAATATTCAAAAAATATAAAATCTAAAAATCACAAACATATTAATATTTCAATATCTGTTAAATTAACAAACGACTAGGCATCACAAAAGAGAAAATCTGTAACAGGTATGACAATAAAATGTTAGATTAGTAGAAGGAAAAGGTGTGAACAGCCTCAGATATTTAAAGATGCTTACTCAATATCTTTATAGAGAGAAGCATGGAACATAAGCAAGACCAAAAAAGCCCATAAAAACTGCAGCTTCAAAGGTATGAAAAAGACCAGTCCACAGACACTCAAGTGGCTCCCTGTACAAAGCCTCACAAAGCATTTTTAAAACAATGCTTAAATACAGTCTTATTCATCCCTCTTTGTAGCTGTTATTACAGAGTTTACATTTTCCTTGCTCACTCTCTGAAAAGTTAACTTTTCTTGTAATGCTCTACATTGTTCAAATTATCTTCAAGTCTTTTTTGGGGCGTGGGCATGGGAAATATGCTCAGAACCACGTGCACGTTCATTGTATGAACAGCTTTACTAACTACCACATAAAACTAACTCCTATCCTCCTCTGTAAGATCTGTCATAGTTCCCTCTCAAATATGTTACTCTATAAAAGTTCTTCTTAAAATATTCCAAGCCTGGGGCATACCATCACTGCTAGTATTTTAGTTTTTTCTTCTAACTACCTCTGGACAATTTTTTATTTGATCCCCGCCCCTCCAAAAAAGATTGCCTGTGATGCACTTGGGAATGGTACTTGAGAAAAACTTCATAGAGCACAGAAGCAACAGGGTGTAAAGCACATTACACAAACCCACAGGAAAATAATGCTGAGGAGAAAATAACGCCACAGCAGAGTCCAAAGCCCCAAGTTCAGCTCCACAGTTATACAGTAACAATGCATGTGAAAATCAGCATATCATACAGACTGGAGGATAAACAGGAGAGGCTTGAGTGCAAGGGTTACTATCTGTAATCCAGTATGGGGCAGGTACATGCAACTACACTGCTCCTGTGCTAATGGCATGTCATGCCTCGTGTTCACACACAGATCAAGGGGCTCCAGCCCTGCCTGCTGTGCTATACCTCTGCATCCACACCTATGAATACAACCCTTCCTATTCAGAAGCATTTGTGTAAACTGCTGCTCACTACCTCCCCGAAGTCCTCCAGTACTGCTATTCCAGCAATACAAAACAGGAAATGTACAAGTGAGAAATGAGACTTGAGGGATAAAGTGAGCAGAAGGGAAAAATACAGAAATGCCTTCAGTACTGCAAGTAACATGTTTGCTTGTTTTGAAGGTATTTTTAACTTAAGGATCATTTACGTACTTGAATAGTATTGCACTACTGACATTTTTCATCTGAATTTTAAACAAAACCCAAACCCCAACAAAGTAAACTCCCCCAGAGCCTCCCTGACATGTTACAGGCGGAAAGTTAGGATGATGAGAGGAACAGTACCAACTGAACAGACAAGAAATAATTTAAAAGTAAGACTGTCATTGTCAATGGTCTCAAAGAGAAACAAGAAATAAAGAGCAACACTTTCAAGAGCAGAGTACGATAATAAGGCACAGCCTAACAGCAATATTTTCAATCAAGATTTAGTTTCATAGTTAAAGCAATGAGACTGAAATTGAAGATGTAGTTGAGAACACTGTAGCAACCTGACCTGTTCATGCCAGCTTAAACCTGAAGGCAGCACTCGGTGCTGAAGGGTGGCTCCTCGTAGTCCAACAGCAACCAGAAATTCCTGCACAACAAAGTTGCATTACTTGGCTTAAATGAAACAGATGTAACTATTTCACATCTAGATTATGAAACAGTGTCATCCTTCTGCTCCCAAAAATCTCCTGGTGTCTAGAAAAACACTGCTTCCCAATACAGAAGCCCTGGATAATACAGTATCATACCTTTTGCAACAGCATAGTTTAGAAATGGCAGTTTTGTGGTGGTGGTAGGAAGGAAGGCTGCCTGTATTCACTCTGGGATTCAGCAGAAATTACCAGGAGTAGCAACCCAATATAGTTCACGTGAGACAACTGAACCCCCATAAGATCTCGCTGGCCTACAGAACCCTTCTTTAGATAGATAACTCAACCAACCTGTTTGTCACCCCTATGCCAGCTAAGAGGTCATCATTCAGCCACACTAATGAATGCTACTGTCATTTACCAGTGCCATTCCAAATAGGCAAGCAAAGGCTGCCTATTAGATGACACTGCTAGTTAACTGCAGTGCAACTCTACATTTGTTCTTGCCCGTTTTGACACCAGAGAAATCCAACAAAAAACAAAAAAGGTCAACTGTCCAAAAAATGCATTCAATAAAGAAATAGTGTGATCGGCAAAGTGAAACAATTCCAGCAATTCTTCCAGCAATTGGAAGAATTAGTAAATTAAGCTGCTGCTTAAATTTTATAATCCACCCTAAAGATTCTAATAGAAAATTACAGTTTGACAATGAATGTCTCAGAACTATGTTTCTTCATCTATAACCCTTCTAACTCCAAGTCTAGATGCTTCCATATAAACTGAGATAACTCAAATAACTTACAAAAGTACAAGTAACACAAACCTTTGTATTGCTCTCTATTTTATCCGATTGGATTTTGACTGCAACAGTCAGCATACTTGGACTATCCACTCCTACACCATCTGAAGTAGTCCTACTGAGACCATCTTCTTCAGAAAAACAAATAGTAGGCTCTAACCAATGGGGACGTATTGTGCTGGGCAGTCGTACTTCAGAGGAAGGGACGACTCCATCTACCAAACCTGCAAAGAGATTTTGGAATCAATTACCAAAGCTGTTACTGATGAAGTATTAAGGAAAATCCTTTTTATGCTTAATGCCTACAAAATTATTTTAATTACCAAAGTCAGTCATGCACACTGACAACCAAAAACTGTGAAGGGAAGGTTATGGGTGATCCAATATTTAAAACCAGAGTTCTAGCTATAATCTATTAGGGATTGAGTTTTTTATTTGCCCAACAAACTCGCAAAGTTGAAATAAAGGACAGAAGTCTCCTAGAGATTACATGGAGAGATAGGAACATGTGTTTCCTCTTCATTTTATGAGATAGTGCCAGGCTAACTTCTAAACACACGATAACTAAGCCTTGCACTGAAACATGAGTACCACTGACTCAGAGGTATCCGAGGCGGAAACCTTAAAATGTTTAACTACATGGGGATTTCCAGACATACACAAACTACACAGTCACCTGTGGACAACAACTAGCTACTCAGGAAAAACACAGCAGCCACCGATAACCTGCAGCTTTTTTAATTAAACAACCAATAACACGTAGGAAGTGTGTATCTTCATAGTAAAGAATAGACTGTACAGCTAATTTGCCAGAGGATCACAGTATCTCTAAAGACCAGCAGCTGACAAGGAAAGTTGGAGCTAAACTGTAACTAAATACAGTTATCATGAAGTTGCATTAGAAACACTAGCCATAAATTATATCCATTGTGCCAAATGATACATTATGAGAGAAAAGATAAAAAAAATACAGCCTTTTTACTAAAAAGCTTCAGGCTTATTTCATTTCAAATTTAGTCCCAAAGCCACCTCAATCTCACCCTACCTTGATGATATAAATTGAGGCTGCTAGAATGGAGACAAACATAGTGTCTGTCCTCAAAGCCTTCATATTTAGTCACACTGAAAAGGGAACCACTGTTGAACTCAAACCAAAATTCGCCATATTTTCCTTCCAATGTATTTCCATCATCCTGCTGAAGGAAGAATAGAAATGATTAAATTATTGTTTGCTGACAGATCGTTTGCTGCATTTAGACAGTCTAAAGTAGCACAACACTTGCTGCCAATACATGTTTTCTTGCTTGCATTTCAGTTATTCTCATATGAAGCAAAGTAAACAGAATTTGCAAAATATTGTGTTGTATTACTGCCTAGTTATAGTAGATTAAAGGTTACAGAATTACTGTTACAAACACTATTTCCTTACAGGTAAGTACATATAGCATGAAGGGGATCCATGGTCAAAACAACAAAAACTTGTTCCAGCCCCAGTGCCTCACCTTGACATCTGTGAATATTGACACTAATCCATGTGTCACATTTAGCAGAACAGACAGAAAGCTTTGTGAGTTCTTATTCTGTGAGTCAAGCTTTTTCCTTCTGCGTGAACGGTAGTTTGGATCAACAGTGGAGTAATACTGTAGTGTTTCTTCCTCAGATCCACTTTCATCATCTAACAGATAAAATGAAGAAAAACTAATTTTCTAACTAGTACACATATTATGCCAACAACCCACTGTTTCTCCATTAGTAATGCAATTCAATTTCACACTTATTTTACTCAATTAAACAGTAATCTACCCTTTTTTTTCTAGGTTTAAGTTTTCTCGTAAGTTTACAAAATCTTTCCACTAACAGCTTAATCACTTCAGCCAATTATGCTTCTAAAGCACTATAGTACTAGATAATTTATTAAGTGTATTACCATAATGAACTGCAGATTTAAATTGACTAAAGCTGTCTTTACTGAAAGTGTTGATGAGCTGGCTGGCCACAGATAGTCCAACACCATAAGAAAGGTTTTCAAATGTTTCTACAGGAGATGGAGCTGTGGGTTCCCACAACAGTAAATCATTGCTGATCCTAGGAAGAAATACATTATCATTACACAAAATACACGACTGTGTTTCTACTTTGTATTAAGTCAGTCAAGCATAATTCCTTTGCAGACTTTATATAACAGATTCCAGATTCCATAAACAAGATGGAGAAAATAAAGTTCAAAAGCACAAGAAACAATACTATATTCATGAGTAGAAGCAATAAATAATGGAAATAACTTTTACTCTGTAATTATGGTATGCACATATCAAAGTCTAACATGTGCTAGTGACACAAAAGCCTCTATAAGTAGTATCTATTAGCTCAGTAGGTTGGAGGGGGAGTTGAGAAACTCCTATTTTGATCACATCAATTTTCAACTAAGTTGCAGGAAACATTCATTCTTTTGATTTCAAGTGAGTGTCTCTGTCAGGGTAAAGACAGATGTGACATTCAGTACAGAAGTATTCCAACAAAATAATCAGTGGAAGGTTCTGCCTTGCCACTTTGGAAGTGAAAATACTCTGTAAGTAAAGTAATACCTATAACAGACTAAAATAGATCAGCATCCCTCTTGCATATTGCATAGCACAGTACCAATCTAGAAGTATTTTGTTGTCTTTCGGACAGCAAACTAACAGAAATAAATGGTGAACACCCATATGTAAGCTGGGTTAGCTTTCTCTACATTTTTATAAACCTTTGTGAGGCTTACAAAACTGGGTTAGGGTTTTTTCTCTGACTGCCTTGCAAACTCTAGATTTTTAGATGGAAAGAATAAAATCAAGCACAACAGTTTTTGAAGCATCATAATCTGTTTAAAGAAGAGTTCAGAAAGATTAGAGCAAAATGAAACATTGCACAGAGATCTGAACAAAGTATTCACTGAGAGCCAAACACTATTTAGCTTCACCCTTTGTTCACAAAATCTGCCAAACACATTTTAGCAGACAGCTGCCATGGCACGAATCAGATGCGTGACACAATGGTGACATATTAGCGTGCAAAAATATTTATATAGCACTTTACATTTTTAAACAAATTATACAAATGAGTTCCTGTTAAACCTGCTTAGACAATTGTTTTTGTCAACAGTGAACACAGAACTGAACGTACAGGTCATGATAACCAAGCAAAACAATTATACTTGCCTGTTGTAAAGTTTTTCGTAAAAGCTTTTGTTTGGTAATGTTAAGTGAATGTTTGGTAACATGAGTTCCAGTACATAATGAGAATTGCTAATTGTTTTATCCTGAAACTCAGTCATTTCAACTACATCTCCTGGCATCACCATCTGAAAGAAAAAAGAAAAAAATCCTTAAGTAAGAAAAAATCCCCAAAATCAAAACAAAACCAAAAGTGGAAACCAGAAGTTGCATGTGAAGTAGTGAGAATGTACTCTCACTATATTTTGTCTACCATAGGCACAAAGCAATAACAAAATTTTATAGTACCTCTTCATTTTCAAACATGACCCTACGAGAAGAAAAAGGAGAAGGCTCTGGTCTTCTAATATCACAGACATCCTTCAAAGAATGAGACCCTCCTTCTTCTTCCTCTTGAAAGTTATTATCACCTTCTTCCTCCTCAGCTGCTATCCTCTCCAGAATAGAGTGCACAGCCAGAGGGTTTATTTTCAATACAATCCTGACATTGGAGAAGTTATGCAGAATAAGCCATTAGAGATGCTTATAATGTTTATATTTATGCTCTGTCACATGTCCCCTAGTTCTACTGGCTTGCCATTAAATACACACAGACTAAATAGCTCAAAAGTCCAGGGACTTTTTAATTAGATAATAATATATTTTATTACCCAAAGCAATACTACTAAGAAAAAAAACTAACTTACACACACAAATGCACATGGAAAAGGTACCACCAGTTGAAAGAAAATGTTAAGTGTCTGCTTTATTCAACTCCATCAGGTGACCATATAGGTGAATTAAGAAAAACCTAGCACTCTCCCCAAATAATGCTTGTTTCACTAGATCATTAACAGCTGTTAAAAAATGCTCTACTGCATGGTGTAGCTTATTACATGTAAACACTGTTATAGAAAAATTTATTTGCGCCATTATAAAAGAAAAAATGTCCATATAAACTTGCTGTCAGAAAGCCAATAAATTTTGTGGTAAAAAATGTACACAGCAAATTCTGTAGCAAATCTAAAATTGCCTCTTTTAACATATTTTTACATGCTTCAGCTGCCAGATCCTTCTCTTCAATTAATCTGAAGTACTGTATTGCCTTGCATGTGATATAAGCTGCAATAATTCTGCCACAATATAATTATTCTTACTATTCTTATGGCTTATATTATTTTGAGGCAAAATTCAACTAGGATGGGTTGTTTGGTATTCAGTCACGAATGCAGGAGAAAAGGTAAAGGAACAAAAAACATGTGAAAAAGTCTCTAGTCTCTAATCATTTACCAAACTTTCACTGAAATTTACTCAAGTCCATGCAGAAGCCATTATATATTAAAAACCATATTGCATTATTATAAACATAGAAGTTTCAGGGTTTTTTTTTTTATAAATTCTTGGGATCTTTTCAATAGTTACATGATTTTTCTTTGCAAATTATTTTCAAGCTTTTACCACACAGGCATTCTGGATTAAAATTAGAAAAACAACAGTGCTTCATAAAAATCTAATCAATCCACATTAAAAACATGAAACTTTATTTTACCGAGGCCAGTCAAAATTGTCTGATGATGATGTTATATCTCCATCTGTGCCACCAGACACTTGAAAAAATTTTACTGGTGTTTCTGCATTATCTTCTTCAAATGAACCTGAATAGAAAGAGATTTTTTAGAAATTAACAGAGGAATGACAACTGCTAACTTCAGGTTAGCCACTCTTCAGTTTGGAGTCTAACAAGACTAACTAGTCAATGCTACTTACTAAGCTACTTAGTCAAATTTTGTCATCTCTTCTTCAAAAAAATTAATATTAACTTTTAGAAACAAAAATTATTCCACATTATTTTCCAGCTAGCAGTAGTTAGAAAATCAGATGCATAGATAGCTGCATTTACATTTATAGCATCATTATGTTGTGACACAGCCTTGATTAAGTACACAAAATGAGACAGCAGAGAAGATTGCAAATATAAATCAGTCTCATAGATTTATTACTTTGAAAGATACTAGAGGCATGAAATTATTAAAGTTTTTCCATGATAGTTATTTAGGGAATCAATCTTGGCATCACAGCACTATTAGGGTTGGAAAGGACCTCTGGAGTTATTTAGGGAATCAATCTTGGCATCACAGCAATATTAGGGTTGGAAAGGACCTCTGGATATGATCTAGCCCAACCCCTCTCCGAAGGCAGGGTCACCTAGAGCAGGTTACACATCCAAGCTGGGTTCTGAACGTCTCCAGACACGGAGACTCCATGACCTCCCTGGGCACCTGTTCCAGTGCTCAGCCACCCTCAATGCATAGAGGTTCTTCCTCATGTTAATGTGAAACTTCTTGTGCTTCAGTTTATGGCCATTGCTCCTCATCCTGTTGCTGGGCACCACTGAAAAGAGCCTGTCACCCTCCTTTTGGCACATCTTTGAGATATTTATATATTGATGAGATCCCATCTCACTTTTCTCATCTCCAGACTGAACAGACCCAGCTCCCACAGCCTCTCAACATAGGAAAGATGCTCCAGACCTCTCATTATCTTTGTGGCCTCTGCTGGACCCTCTCCAGTAGCTCCTTGTCTTTCTTGTAGTGCGGAGCCCAGAAATGCACCACTACAGATGTGGCCTCACTAGGGCCAAGCAGAGGGGAAGGATCACCTCCTTGACCTGCTGCCCACACTCTTCCCTATGTGCCCTAGGATACCAACCCGATGGCCCTCCTGGCCGCAAGGGCACTGCCAGCTCATGGTCAACTTGTCACCCACCCACCAATCCTCTCAGGTCCTTCTCTGCAGTGCTTCTCTCTGCTAGGTCACCCCCCCACCTGTGCTGGTACTTGGTGTTCCTCCACCCCAGATGCAGCACCCTACACTTGACTGTGTTGAACATCATTAGTTTTCTCCCCACCCTATTTTCCAGCCTATCAAGGTCCCACTGAAAGGCAGCACAGCCTTCAGGTGTATCAGCCACTCCTCCCAGTTTCATACCATCAGCAAACCAGCTGAGGATGCATTCTACCTCGTGGTCCAGGAAGGAATACTTCATTTCTACACTAGACTTCTCACTTGCATAGCTGTAGTAACCCCCCACAAAACTACAAAGCTTACCCTGGGATAGAGATCACAGAGATACACGAAATTGAAACAAACCCAAGAATGCAAGCACCGATACACATTAGCCTCTTCTCCCAGTAGTATTGTTTGGACTTATGTTGGTATTTAGTCCAGAATACAAAACTACAGTAGAGATATCTACTCCAAAATTCAGGTGGAAAGACACTCCCTGGGTTACTCCATATGAGAGGACCTTTCTCTCAACTACATAGTACATAGGAAAATAAAAAAGGACTTTTGAATATAATATTAACATTCTTACCCGTTAGCTCTTTAAAGGTAAGTTCTAATTTAACTTGTTCTGGAGTTGACCCTCCTATAAATTCAGTTTTAAATTCCATATCTGTATATTCAAGATGAAGAATCTCCTTCTGAAGTGATTTCTTAAACCATGGTCCTCTTTCCTGATCTGACCGTAGATCAGGTATTGGGAAGCGAACAGAGAGATTTAACGCTGGGGCAGTAACTTGAACTGAAATTCTACAGTTTGCAGGAGTATGTGAATCATCCAGAAAAACTTCTGTAAATGCTTTATGCTAAAAAAAAACAAACAACAAAAAACAAAACACAAACCAGAGTGAATTAAAAAAAAAAAAAATCTAAATTAGAGAAAATAGCATTGGAAGTGACTATGGGGAAAGCTTCTGATGATGTAATATCTAAACATGAAAAAGATTATTTATATATCACAGGAAAAACACATTAAGACCAACTGTTATTGCTCTTAGGATATTCTTCTATTATTGGTGTTGTAAAGATTCTACTTAGAAGTCAGGTATTTACAGAGATCAGCAATCTTTCAAAAAACCAGTTATTTTTACAATACTTTTTCCTCTTAAATTGGATAGTGAGAGTACTGAACAATACTCGGCTGCAGTTAGGAAATATCACGTCTCAGACACTTTTTAAAAAATTGCTGTTGTTGAAAAAGTAGGAATTACCATCGTGTGTTTGTCCCTTTCAGGAAGTCATGGTGTTCAGCTCCTGTTACTTTCACGTCCCTCAAATCCTCCCTTTTTTACTGATCATTGAAAAGAATAAAACTTGCAAGACAATTATAGCTCTAGAAATGATTGATGTCTTACAATTTTTTTTAAATACGGATTCTCTTAAATAGTTTTGAAGGTTGATTTTTCTGTAATCAATCAATCCAGCAATAGAATTACATGAAGGTTTTTGTTGCTGTGCAGAAAATCAATTAATTGCATTAATCATTTCTCAAGTATTTTAAGAAAAGTCTTCAAGTTTAATGCTATTGTGACAATCCAAACCAAGACAAATAAGCTTCAACTTCTTTCTGTTGGTCCCAAATCACTAGAATGCAATGCACGTGCTCCCCATTCTCTCTGTCACCAGCCCCAAAGGCAGGTTATGCACAGCAGACGCAACTGGGCTGATTGTGACAACTAAAGATTTCAACATAGAAGTGGAATTCTTAGAAACCCTTTATATCAGCTGTTGGAGAACATGACGGGACAGATTAGGGATGAGAAGTCAATCAAGATTCCTCTTTTTTGTCCAGTTCTCCTGGCTTCAAGAAGCTGAGAACTTACACAGTTTGTGAAGCATCCTACCACTGTCTTTAGGCGCGTTATCAAGCACACAATCACTGAATGTAAAATGAGACTCTGTCAGACAGCTACTGTTCTGTGTCAGAAGTCGGAAAAAACCAAAAAAGCCACAGTCAACCAACCAACCAAAAAAACTTCTCACATTAAAAAAAACATGTCAGCCACTACAAATCAATCAGAAACAGCAATCTCAGGCTTACTGTCACCCTGCCTTCTTCCTGCAAAAAACCCCAGCAAGTTTATTAATCAATTTCACTTTGAACTTACCAGACTTATGTGCTTATTGTAAGAAGCATACATGTGAGATGCCATCATCTCCACTGTAGTTAGTTTCTGGGGTTGAAGTAAGGAATTTAATCTGTCTACAATACTAATATCCAGCTCACAAAACACTGGACTTAACTTTATTTGTAATTCTGCTTTCTGTGGAACAGAGCTGAGTCTCCCTTGACTACCCTGAAAAGAGAGAGGAAAAGAACTAAAATCTTCAACACAACACAGTAAAACAAATTACAAGAATTCTCTGTTTTACAGTCAGTTTTCTGTTCAAATGAACCGAATTAGACAAAGGTTATTATACCGAAACTTGGTCTTTTTAATCTCCCACCTTACCTGAGGTCCTCTATTATCTAAATGCTTATAATGCAGCTGAAGGCATGGCATAGAATGAGAATCATTTCTTTCTTGAGAATGAAATGTCAGCAGCTTCAGAAAAAAAGAAAAATAAAAATGCTTAGTAAGTAAGAAAGAAAGAGTTGCCACAGGAAAATATATTTATGACATTTTATCTAGAACAGACAGGTAACCCCACACTGAAGTCAGCAAACAGAGCCCCAGCTCAACTGTTTACTCAATCCACATATTCAGCTCCCTTACTGAATGCCTCTCACCATTAAAAGAGCTGGAAGAATAATCACCACCCCAAGAAACCTTTGCATTGCTCAACTCCATTGCTTAGTGTTTGGAAAACATTTACTCTAATTCCCAAACCGTGTTAAGCAAATAAGAGAAGTAACTAACCAAGTTTGACTACTTGGTGCTGTTCCTGTCAAGTAGGACAGAAGTTGGGTTCACTATCTGAGCTCAGAATTAAAATGTAAATTTTATCTTAAAACTGTAACGTATTAAAAAAACGAAAAAATATTTAAAAACATTTAAATTACAACCATTTTAAAATCTAGCATTCTCAGTTATACAATTAACATTTCTTTTTTATGGACCTCCCTCTATTTTTTACATACCTCTGTATAGTGAGGCTGCATGGAATGAGAGTCAGTAGAAAAAAGGCATTCCAGGAACTCCATATCTCCAATGGATAAGTCAGTACTAAAACTTCGAGAGGCAGTCCTTTGTCTTTGCTCATAAGACACTTTGATGCCAGTACCTATAAACCTGAATTATTAAAATGATGAACTATTAGAAGTAGCATAAAACAATGACAATGATGAAAAGTTATGACTTAGGTATGCAAAAAAAGGACCACTGCAATCCTTTTAAAATCATTTAAAGCACCATAATTTCTCAAAAAATATGAAAATATCTAATTATTACAGATTTAGCAACAAAGACAATGGAGCTCATGTTACACAATCAACAACGGTCAGCATAGAGAAATTTAAGAACATTTTAGACATCTAATCTGAGGTGCAATTCACATAAAACTAGCATCCTTAGATAGACAATGAAAAAGTCAAATGTCTCACAAAGTCTAAATTACATACATAGGGTAAGAAGAGGGATATATATCCTTAAATATTTTACTTCATACACTGTACTGGGATGGTAAAAACTTCTGCAAAGAAAAGACTGTTGCCTGACTTTATTATCTTGTTCACACTTAGCCTTTATCCCTACTGATTTTGCACTAAGTAAAACCCTAAGCTCCTTCAAGCAGTAACCACTACATTGGGATAAAAATAATCCTGTAAAACACAGCTATTTCTAAAGAAATAATTTACTTAATGGTTCTTGACTCTTTAGACTTCTGTCATAGAAACTATACCTAATTTAATTCATCTGTTAAAAAGCTAGGTGATTTTAATGTTTATTCTCTTTTCTTCTTCTGCTTTAATTTAAAAAAAAAAACCGAAGTCTTGGACAACAGATGTCAAAATTCAAGACTATTTTGAAATTAATAAAGAAGTCTAATGCAATTCAAATATTAACTCACACAATTCCTATGGAAATAAACTTACTTTATTCAAATTTACTTAAAATATATTTTTGTTAATTATATTTATTAATAAGCAAAGTTATACCTAAGGTGATCATGAGAACAAGCTTCTGCAAATACTTCTCGGAAGGACAGAAAATCTTCTGTTGAAAACTTAACTGGCTCAATCTTTTCTATTCGGGCAAAGAAATCCCGAGCCATTGGTGTCAATGGGTTAAGGTTCAGTGAACTTTCAGGTGGGGGTAAAGGGTCAATATGAAGTACAGACACTGAGAAAGTTCCAACTGCCAGTCTAAAAAGTAGCTCAGGTCTGGATTCATCCACAGAAACAGATCTGGATGGAATAGCTGAAATACAAAATTAAGTTCACGTAATTTTTCAGCAATAACACATTTATAAAATCATCTTACTTTTGATTTTCATTTCTTTTTACCAAGTTGCTGCATAACAATTCATTTTCATAATAATCTAGGGAGAACTATCTATTTGTTGTTACTTACATGTCCTTCTTAAGGAAGTCTGGTGAACCATATTGGCTGTTAGTGAAGAACCTCTTGGAGGCTGTAATTCTTGTTTGTTACGATCAAGAAAATCACCCCAAGTCGGTTGCAGCTAAAACAAAAATACATATGACCTTAAATTTGCAAGGAGTTGTTAGACATTAGATCAAACATAAACAATAAGGTAAATGAACAAAAAACTCCAACATGCATAAACAATCAACAGCTTGCCATTTCATGGAGAGTTAGTGCTCAACTTATCAATGTAGATATGCTTCACTTTGGGGTACATTTTTAATTCATGAGCATCTACACCCACATATTTTTAAAGCTAAAGTTGCACTCCCCATGAGCATATATTGTCTAGTTCCACAACTGTTCTCCACGGTTTTCATTAAGGAAAACATTAGGTACACAACTGATTTGGGAAAGATGGTGATAACAGCATAGTTTTTATGTTGTTTGAGGAAAAATTTAATACAACAATTTCATACAACATTGCCTGTGTAGTCTATATTAAAAGAAAACCAGGTGGCAAACACGCAGTAATTAAAAAGAAAATAAATCATAAAGCATCCTATATGAGCTTCAAGGCATTTGAAAACACATTTCCTAGCTTAGTAGCCAAACAAATGAGAATAATTCCAATACCATTTCCACAGCAGAAAAGGAATACTATCAGCTGTAAACATTTCAATTGTTCTAGAATTTTGCAACACTTCCTGACATTGTAAAGAATGCAGCAATTATGCAACAGTTCCTGACAGAAGTGTTAATTTCTAGAAGATTCCAAATGCAGTTAGTACTATACCACTGTAGTGCTCAGTGGAGATCCTGCTGGTGTAGTTGTGTATGTACTGGTTAAAGACAAGTCTAGATCCATCGTTGGAGGGTCTCCAAGAGGTGGAAGAGAGGAAAGGCTGTGAGACATGTCCATTTCAGCCATTGAGAAGAAAACTTCTTCCTCTAATAAGAATCACAGATAGTAAAGAGTTATTTTCTAATTAAAAAAATAACTTCTAACAGAAATGTATTTCTAAGTCCAGATCTAACTGCTAGACAGAATAACTGGCTAAATACATCATTTACAGACATTCCAGGTTTTCTTGACATGAGACTAGTAGTGTCTATGGAGAGAGATTTAAATAAAAATCAAAAGGCAAAAAACTCATGAATATTATAACAGTTAAATATCTCATTTTCATATTCAAGTGGGTATAACTTCTATAAATTCACACATTCTCCTTTTGACAAATCAAAGTATTTCACATTAAAAATAATTAGCAAAAAAGTATTCATATAAAATCAGATAAACACAACTATTATTCTAGATGTAATTTCCTCAACCACTCATTTGAGAAGATGTTACACTGTGGCTTTTTTAGCATGTTGCACATTATCATAAACTGAACAGTTTTAATGAAATACTGAATCAAGTCCACCCTGATACTTAAAACTAGTTGTTAACTTTTTACTGAACTTTACAATTAATGGCACATTGTTACATTATGTCAAAGTTACTTTCATACATAAATTGGTAAGATTAAAAGATGAACAATCAATTTAAACAATCTTAACTGCAGGTTATTTGCTATTTTGCATCATCTTTTATACTTGCCACGACTAGAAGGTGTTCTGGCACTCTCTGTCTCATAGAAGCTTTGTTCAGATGATGCTCCTGCAGACAAAGACTCTTTTCTTAAATAACGTTTCAACTCCATCTGAATCCGATACTCATCCTCCTGTTGCATTGGCCGGTTCTTCCTATCTTTATTTGACAATTCTATCCTGCTTAGACTCTCTGGATTAAAAAAAAAGACAGAAATCCTACTGTAATTTCCTTAACAGCATCCCAAAAAAAAAAAAATCAACAATTAATCTGAAAACGAATCTTCGTGTTATATATATGCATCTGTATTTATATATACATGTCTGTTACATACCAGATGTGTATATTTGTGCATTTTGTTGGTTTGAAGGTTTTACTTGTTCAGTACGGATTACTCTCTCCCTAACTGCATTAACTTCACATCTGATGAAAATATTTCAAGGTTATATATGCAGTGCATTGGCATACAATATGCATGCATTTCTCTTCTCAGTCAGCATTAAGGACTAAGGCCATAACCTCTTAGAAGTTTTACTATTAAGGAAATATAAAATTTCAGGTTTGAAGATGACACACATGGGAAACTGCATGTAATGCTCCTCCAGTTGTCCAAAAACAATGAATACATCCAATGAAACAAGTATATCAGTATTACAAGAATATTAAGCACCTACCCAGGATATGACTAGTCTTTCAAAAAGATTAGCTACCCTAGCAAGTGTTGTTACATAAAATAGATGAGGGGAACAAACCAAAACACTCTCATACTTCTACTGCAGTAGTTGAAACACTGTTCTTAATTCTTCACAAATACAGACAAACAAACTCAAGTACTGTCTGTTCTATATTTTTTGTGCCTGTCACTAAAACATAGGACAGAGAAGCTAAGTTCCTCTTGTGAAACAGAAGCTACAAAAGCCAGAATTGGTTTGGTCTCCTGATTTTCTCTACCTAGGATTTCCTCATTTCTTGTACTATTATACAGTCATGTGTCAAGCCTGATTTGTTGGTTTTTTTTATTACTAGATGTACAATTTGCAACTGAAGACAATAAATTGATCATAGTCCTAACTCACAGCAGCTACAAAACATTTTACTAATATCAGATAAAACCTCATAATAACGTACCACCATAATTTTTTTTCAACTGAGGAAACCTTTTTATCTTGCAAAGATTATTTTTTCATTTCTTTTAATACATATTTAACTTCTACTGAATGTTCACTTGCCTGGTCCAGCAATAGCTGCTACCATGTCCAATAGAAGATGAACCTGCCTTGGCGACAGAAACAGATGTACAGAATCTATTTGTCCATCTATATCCAACTAAAAACAAAAGAAAAGAAAAGAACACTGTCAAGAACACTCAAGGAATTTTTCTTTACACGACTTGAAGCAATTATTTGGATAATAGATTTTTATGCTGGAAAGAATACAGTCATTCCATCAGAATCTTCATCTTCTATACAACAACTAGAAACTTAATTTTGTGTTTCTTCCAACCTGTAGCTTGGCAGGATAAATGCAGATATGTCACTGAGTATTAAGCTTAAAATAAATATACAATCTCCTAACAGAAAAAATCAAGAATTACATTAATCTGCTTATTTTCTTTTTCTTTAACACTTCCCAAAGTAATCAAAAACAAAGTTAGTTTTACTTACTAATTATGAGATATTCAAGTAAGCACCTTCTGAAATAGACCTTAAAACTATAAAGGTCTTCTGTTTAGTGTATTTATACTTTTGAAATTGGCAGCATTTCTCTATTTCACACCAAGGAAAATGTTATTTTACTTTTCAAGGACTCTTCTTAATTGAATAAACAAGAACAGTTAAAGATTGACTAGAAATTGCTGGACATAAGAAAAAACCTTCTCTACTGCAGTAAAAACTTTATGCTTTCCATAAAATATGGTACACTATACAATATAGGTCAAAAGCCAATTTAAAAACTGGAGAGAAGGGGAATACATTACAAAACTTTACTTATATACTCACTTTTTTAGAAAAAATTGGGCTTTATTTTCAACTGCTTTGCTTCCTGTATCTTTATGTAAAAGTCAAATAAAATATTAATTTTACTAGTAGCATTTAAATATGGCATTATTATTTGATTTACTATAGATTTCAACATAAAAATTTAAAAGTGGTAATGTTTGTGTGAGTTTTGTAATGCTGCAATGCTGCAGTCTAATCAATAATTTACAGTTTACTTGTAATTGTTGTAGTAAATTATACCCTTTTAAAACCAAAGTGACTTTAAGCAACCACCAGTTAAACATTCCACACATACGTAGGCAAATCAGTCATAGTGCTACAAGAAAAAAGAATAAATGAACAGTAGTAGGAGTTCCATGAAAACAGAATAACTTTCTCAAAAGTAACTCCAATACATAAATTCACAGAACAGAATCAGGGAGTCATTAAGGTTGGAAAAGACTTCCAAGATCATCAAGACCAACCTTCAACTGAATACCACCATGTCCACTAAACCATATCAAAGTGCCACATCTACTTGTTTTTTGAACATTTAAATTCAGTCTCTCTCTAATACACAGGAATTCTCATTTAACAGATTTCAATGTGCCCTGACTCATCTGGCTACCGTAAAGATGTCTTTTTAGACATTTTTATTAGTTTAGAATGTAAAGAATCTACATAAAAACTAAGGTGATTCTGTTCCCTTGAGAATCTTGCACCTTTTTCATATGTACTAGAAAAAAAAAATTCTACAGAACTACTCATTTAGTTAAAGACCAGGAAACCATGACTAACCTTAGCTCCAGGAAGGACTTCATTTTGCTTTAATGTTAGGCTCAACTCCATTCTACCAATCAGCTTACAGATCTGTACAGGGTCAGAAGGAGTAATTTCTGGCAAGTTTCTTGTTAATTGTGGATGGGGTTCATAAATGATTTTTGGATTCCAGCTAGGTGAAAGCTTTGGTTCAGTTGCCTTAAAAAGTTACAGATAAAGGAATAAGAATGTATCCCATTTCATAAGAAAAAAATGCAAAACACAAGCATTTCAAATAAGCCTATCCCACACACAATCATTTTACAAACTATAAACTTGACAATGGCATTAAAAACATGTATTGATAACTGTGAAAAAACAAGGCACATAGAATGCGCAGCATTAGGCCTTTGAAAAAAGAAGAGCAAGTTTCCACAGAACAGTGAATTGCAGGGTTCTTAAATTTCTAGTTCTTAAAGTTGCAACCAGATTCCAGTACAACACATCCTAATTTCTACCCAGTCCTAAAGTCCATTTCCTTGCCACTCCTCAAAATCAACAGGAACTGATTATAAAACTTGCCAAACACAGATTCAAGTACAAGTTCAACTCCTGTATCCTTCAGAATTTATCTGTTAGTGTAACAATATATTGTTCATCAATTTACATCCTTATATAATGTATTTATTTTTACCAGCTGTGTAGCTGAACACACTGGGGAGGACTTTGCCGATGCAGGAAACTCATCCCAAAAGAAAGAGACACCTGAGAGCTGCAGTAATTTGTGAGCAAAAGCTGTGGGCTGATGTACATTAATTCCAGAGCACTCATCTGCAGTTTCATCACAGTACATAGTTCTGGGAGGCAAAAGAAAGGAAATAAAGACAGTGGGTGCATGCAAATTGTTACTTCTCTCATGCCTTTTAGCCTTTAAGTTTGTGCATTGTCTCTCTCTTCGTACTATTTACACTACTCTTTACTGTCATGAAAGGAAAACCCACCACTCTCTGGGAATTGGTGGAAATCTTAACTTTTCTATGGGACACCACAGGAAAACCAAGACATGCTTCCAGTGTGAACATACTCCAAAGAACACAATAACCTGAAGCTCATAAATGTTTAAAGCCAAATACATTACATTAGCAATTCTCAGTAAGCATCAGTTTTATTTGATACTGATCTCAATACTTTGCAAGAAAGTAGGATTACACTCTCCCACAGGTTGAAAATAATCTACATTAAGACATGTACAGTATTCATGTTCTAAGTAATTAGAGAATTCACATGGGCTCTTCTGAAAGCTCCCTTAAGACCTAAAATCTTTCAGAATTTTGTTGGGGTTTCTTTTTTCAGGACTGTACCTTTTTTTCTGAAAGATTTAAAGTGTCTTACTCAAAAGAGTTCCCTTTTCTAAATTGAAGAGATGGCCTGATTGGCCAACAATATACACTGGCTGATGAACAGCTGAGAAATGCTATTCATTAACTGTACAAGCTGATGAAAACATATATTGAGAAAAAACCACAACTCTTCTAATTTGATGCTTGAATATCTTTAGTATAAACACGTTAAGTGGAATCTGAGTGAGGAAAATGCTCACTGGCATTATAAAAGAGATGCTCAAGAGCTAGTGTCTAACTGTATACTAAGAACATGTGTGCATGAGTATCATGTATTTTACAGGAAATGGCAAAAAGTGCCTTAGGAAAAAAAAATCCACAGATTTAAAAAAATAATTTTTACCTTTCAACTCTGATTTCAAGCGCAGTTCCACTTTTAGAGTTTTCCGGCACATGCTCTATTCGCAACACAGTATCTAAAAAGGTAACTTTCACTCTTCTTAGAACTTAAAAGAGAAAGCAAAAAAATACAGTGCAGGCAATTAAGTCAAGTTAATGAACAATTACTTTTGTAACCATATCAAATAGTCTTTGATTTTGTTTAAGTTTTCAATATTTATTTCAGTGAAAATAATCAACTGAGTTTAATAAGGTAACAAGAATTCAAAAGACAATATAAACACCGGTTAAATGACCAATATGTACATCCATAGCATACAACTGCTCTTTAAGGCTCAGATATTTGAGCAAGTGACAGCTCAAACCAAGTTTTTCTGTAGCTCAGTGTGGATGATCCTCAAAGAAAGTAGCATCTTCACTGTGCACCATGTCTGAACTATTAAACATTGCTGCAGCAGCGCACTGCCTGGACTGAGTCATTCCATCTCTAGATGGGACTTTAAACATCTCCCTTAGCTCAGACATTTCTGCACTAGGTTCTCCACCATATAATGTGGTCATAAGCCCTTAGTTTCTTCCACTTAGAAAAACCATCTCCTACAAAAACCAGTTTCTGAAGTACTTCTATCAATATGGTGTGATTATGGAGATGCATAAAATGTAACAGGGCAGTTTTGCATAAAAACAGCTGAAAAAACATTCTCCATTTCTCCTTCAACAGCATCACTATTAGCAATTGATGAATTACACTGCCATCTCCAAAACTAAGACATGTCATCGATCCCTCAGGCACAGATTTAGCTGGATTTATTCTGGTGAAAAAAACCACCAACTTGCCCTGAAAGAGAGTTCAATCTGTCCACTGAGGGAAGTATACAAATATTTTACTAAGTAAATGGGGCTTTTTTCCCCACTCCAAAAGCAAAATCAACTGTCCTGTCTTGCTCTTTACATTTTACAAGCAATGCTAACAAGTGAAAATTTGTCAGATAAGTTATGGCAGTTGAGACGTCATTTTGTAAAACTGAGACACAACATAAACCAAATAAATCTCGATGTTAATTCAGATCTCAATAATTGCTTCATACCTGTTTCAATAGTTTCTGCAAACTTCTCAAGTCCTTCAAAAGGCTGGGACCCTTCTCCTTGTTCATCTGTCAATTTTTGGCTAAGACACTCTTTTGCAAGCTGCATACTACTGGTCATAAAACTTGACCAATACATAGGCTCAGAACCAGATGCTGTGGAGTAAAATAAGTCTTAATAAATTAAACTATGAACATTATGAAACTATAAAGACAAAACAGAGCAATACATTTGGTACACCCAGAAAAGAGTTTTAACAGCTTAGTAAGAAGTCATACTTAAAAACAAATTTAGTTACAATCTCTCATTATAGACTTTACTAACTTAAAATTAATGTAATCTGTTTAGACTCCATTGGTAAGACTCTGGTATTTGAAAACTCAGTATAAACAAGACGAAATCAGGTAATCAAGAGTGTAATCAGTTTTCAGCAGTGGTTTAAGTAATTTAGGCAATTAAATAATTTCTGGAGTTCTGTTACTACATTGGCATGTTTTTGCAGGCATAATTGGCAAAATGATTTAAGTCCTATTTTTAAGAATTATTTCAAGGTTTCTTATTCCTCTTGAAACATATCCTATGTGGAGAAACACTAAGCAAGGTTTAAGATGTTATCTTAGCATATTAAAACATTTTTAAATGCCTAACACAGACCTGGCATAGTAAGCAAAACATAACAAAATCCAAGAGCACAGCAGGTATTAAGCTGAACAAGGTTTTCATCAGCCAGATTAACTTAATTGACAGTGCATTCCTACCAGCTAATGCCAAGGCCATTGTAAGCAAATACTATAAAACTATGGATTAGAAAAGTTAATCAAATGCAACTACCACACTCTAGTAAAGGCAGACAAAAATAAAACTAGCTCAAATACAAACACGTTAAATAGGCAAAACATTTCAGTTAAGCATTCAGGTCTGGAAACATCCACGTGGCTATAGATGTGTGATAAAACCAGCACTGTGGGGTTTTTTCTACACTATTTGTTCTATTATAAAGCACTGTACCTGAAAGAGAACTAATTGGATGCAAGTGAAGAAATAAAAGTTTCTTCCTAATACTACCATTCCTTCAAATGCAGTAATCTTACATCAGAAAGTAACATAGCTCAAAACTTAATTCCAGTTAAACAACTAAGGATGAAATGTAGAGCACATGTAAGCAAATAAGTAATTTAAAGTAACTTCCAGAAGACGAGAAATAGGTTTTATGTATTTTTTTCTTCTTTATTTGTTTAAAAAAATGTTTTCTGCCATCTTTTCTACACTACAAGAAGGAAACCAAACTAAAATCCTCCAGACATTCAAACAATTTTCACAACTAAAAATGCCCTATGTGTGCCACAGAATTTATGGAAGTTTGATGACCAGTAAAAGTTTTATCACCAGGGCAATCTAAACTAGATCAGTAACAAACATCTGGATACAGACAAGCTAGAAGAACTCAGACAACCCTCTCAGCATTATAATCAAAGGTAGTATGTATTTAGAGTAGTTAAAAGTCATTATTTCAGACCGTGATAGCAATTAAACTGCATTTGTTGTTCTCTAAATATAAAAGAAGATGCATCTTTTAGCCTAAAGTAGACAGACAGCCAGAACCTCCCATAACGCCCCTCCCAGTCTTACACTATGGTGTTGTCCTGCTGCCACCCAACAGCCAGCTACCAACGCTGCCTCACAGCACTGCACAAACACCCAAAAGCACGAGCTGCAAAAGCTCCTTCCCACACTTCCATTTCTATACTTCTTAAACAGCTTGGAAGACATACAACAGTAGGAACATTATAAGCATTTTACGCTATTTTACGTAACAGAGCAACAACTAATTGAGTTGATAACCAACTGACAAACACCTGAGAGTTTCTTTTTTAATTACTTCTCAGTCATTAATGTATGGAAACTAAATGACAATTTAAATAAGGCTAAGAATTGACTAAAGCGAGGGTAGACTTTTGACTCTGAAAAACTGTAAAGAATCTCCTTTTCTAAAATCAAAAAATAAGCGTACCAAGCCTTGGTCTTGGCCTGAAGACCATCTCTAATCCTTTTACTTCTAATGCACAGTTATCCTGCAGCAACGACCCCCACGGGACAGATAAAGAAATTGATTGGATAAATCCATCTGTGACTTCCAGAGGTGCATCAGCAGATTCCAGGATCTCATTAAGACACTAGAAGACAATAAAATAAAATTTTAAAATCATAATGTTTTTTAAAATCACATTCATAATTTTGCATCTAACAAACAAAACACTTTGAGGCTACTAGAAAATTAATTACACTCAGACAAAAAAAATAAGACACTTCCAAGTATTTCAATTCCATTGCAATTACCTAGCTTTCAGAATAACACAGATTGCTCTGTGCTAGGTGTATAATCTGTATTTTTGCACTATACAAAAAAAATCTCTGCTAACTTACTCTTATAAATACTACAGTACTAACAAAAGTTAATATGTCCTTTTTTGGCAGTACTTGAAGAAAACTGAAAACAGGCTGACAGTAAAAGCACAAAAAGTACTTGGTTGTTGTGATAGGAGTATTTCATAGCATGTAATTTCAATGTAATATGCATTTTTGATTTCTCTGTGACAGTGGAACAATGGACCCAAACAATCCTCTCTTGCTGTGTAACATACTTGCCATTTCTAAATCATATCTTTATAGCAGCATTATAAACACTGTTACCATCAAGTTGCCCAAAGTATCATACCAGTTCTAATGTAGTAACTTAGGATTTTCAGGTTTTCTACAATCCTCAGAAGACTCCCTTGTCACTCTCCATAGGTTTCATTACATCCACACAGACGAAACATATTCTTCACATTTATGCTAAAAAAAAGTAAGTTCCTGCCTGTGCTTTGATTTAGAAATGTCGTTAAAACTGAAGTTCTTAGACAAGAAGTACCTAGGCTTTAATAAAACAAATCCCAATCTTATTCACATACTAAATTCATTGAGTGCAATTTTCCAGTATAAACAAGACCCTACTAAAGACTGGGGTTGAAATAATAGGATGTAGTCTTCAATTGGCAAGAAAAAGTGCAGGTTTGGCCTTCCTGAGTTGAACAGGACCGCTGATTTTACCTGAGAAAATGCATAAATTCAACATCATAACTTTAGGAAAAAATAAGGATTTAAAAGTAGTTTTCCATTTTAATTGTATTTAAAATGTTATTTCATTTATATAGGATAATTTAAAAATACAGAAAATAAGTTTTCAGAAAATTACATTCTTAATTCTTATGTATCCAGGTGCAACTTTCCCATCATATTAACTTGTTGCTCTCCTTATGCTCTTAATAACTTTGCTTTTAACATTTTGTTTGCCTTGCATGTTCAGCTTTTCTAGTTTCTGTTCCAAAGTCCACTGAAGCAGCAGGAAAAGACATCAACTTTAAAGAAACAGAACCTGAACCAAGCCCTACTGGGAAATCATTTAGGAATCAAATAATCAACTGAAAATCGTTGATATTAAAATTTTATAAAATAAATAATATAAAAGCTCAAACATATTTGA
Source organism: Pachycephala philippinensis (assembly GCA_013397055.1). NCBI lineage: Eukaryota > Metazoa > Chordata > Aves > Passeriformes > Pachycephala > Pachycephala philippinensis. The sequence continues at coordinate 36,165 of VWZT01013524.1, read as the reverse complement.
ACTTATATTTAAGAATTATACATGTGGCAATAGCATAAGACAGAGCAAAAATAATTATTAGAGATGAAAACTGTATTTTAAAATACCACAGATTCATTTTAATTACTTGAACAAATTTACAAACTAATTTGCGATAGCAGGGAGTAAGCTAGCTACCATATTTTGACTAAATCTGACTCGGATGTCTTTTTGCTACCCATGTGCATGGTGATAAAAATAAGTGTATTTTAGTACACTGCTTATTATTTTGATATAGAAATTTACTATCTAAAAGCAAAAAAATTGAAGTACTCTTGAGCTAAATTGCTTCATAAATAGGCCAGCTGTTCCTAGATGGAAGTAATTAGAGCATTCCAAGTGAAATTTTGAAACTGAAGCATAGCCTTCTCATCAGGATTTGTTTCCACACTATTGACCAACAGTCCACAAAAGCAGTACTTAATGTATACTAAAATTCAACCACATACACCATGCATTACATTTTGATTCTTCTAAACAGCCCAGGCCTCAAAAGGCAAAGGCATTACATTAATAGCCCCAGGAATCCCTACATATCTCTACAACCTATAAACACATACAATGTTGGCTAAAGTACAGTGCTGAGATGACGAGAAGTATCCACAAAAATGGATACCATGTACAAAATCCAGTCATCCTGGTGATTCATTGAGAACAAGGTTACAATGACTAGGGGGAAAAAAGAGCTGTAGTACTTCCGCGACATCTGCTTTTGCAATCTGTCATACATGAGAGTCACGTGCAGAGAACCTCAAACATGTCATTGTTTACAAGTGGAACAGAAAAATGCTGATCCACAAATGGGGAGGCTCACCTCAGCATTACTGCATATTCATTTAATCACTGTGTATACGTTACGAACACTTCATTTAGTACTGCCCCGTAACTGCTTTGTTACAAAGTATTTTACATTTTAAATAATATCACTTTGACTAGCAAAGAGAGCTCGATACCCACTAGAGGGCATAACAATTCCAGTAAAGCGAGGCAGCCTCACTGCAAGCCTGCCACAGAAAACAAGCCGCAGACACAGCCAGAAAAGAAAAGAAGGAAACAAACACGCAAACAACAAAAAAAGTCCACACTCAAACACTGGTAACACTGAGCATTTCTGCAACCGTCTGTCCCCTACCCCTTTCAATCATATTTTCACACAAACAACTGGAAAAGCATTACTTGAAAACATCATATATTCACAAGTGTTTTAAAATGTACCCTGCGTGGCCGAATACCAGTACATACTCTAATAAAAATGTGTTTTGGAAAACAATAAGGCAAAGGACCTAGCTCATCATCTACGCTACCCTGGAAGTCAGTGACTGATTCACTGCAGTGCTTAAGGCTCCTCATGACAGACACTCGACTGGCAGGCAGAATTCAGTAACATTGGCAATTAAACCAAGAACCTTTACAAAATATTACAAACACAGTAATCCAAAGGTCTGTCTCTACAGTAGGCTGGAAATATACATATATGTTTATAGATACATACATATAAAAATAACATACATGCCTGGACTAGAGCGTGACAGGCCACCTGCTAAGCAAACTCCAGCTAAAATCAGCTTTCTTTTTGTCAACAAGTACTTTCACCACTACAAGACTAGAGAACAATCTTTAGCGATCTACACGGACTAAGCTCAGCATAACACTATCATTAAGAACCAAGATGTCTCCAAGACGAAGACAAAGCACAGATACCACAGCGATTACTTTGTTTTCACCATCTCTAGTAGTCAGTAAACATACTCCTCAGTAACTACAGGGATTTCTAGTAGTTTGGGCTACACTAGCTTATTCTCCCTGAAATATCAGCAGCTATTGCCTTCTTTCAGTTTTTGTTTCCTTTCTCATAACTAAAAATTATGCAATCGAAGTGTGACTAGAAAAACATATCTGTAATAAATGCTCAAGTTTTTTTTCTTAAGTGCTGGCATATCAGACAACAGTTCCCTGGATTAAATGCTAATTATGACTATAACTCTTTGCATAAAGGAGGCTGGGTATTGAAAACAAAGTGGGTGGCAGCCGGGGGCAGAGAATCAGCTGGTCCATCAGACGCAGCAGGAGCTGAGGGGGTGAAGTGCCAGCATCTCTTACCCACTTATCCAGAGGGACCTGCGTCAAGGAGCCGGTGCCCTGGTAGAGATCCAGGCTGAGCTGTTCCAGGCTGAGCTTCTCCTGCAAGAAGTGGCCCAGGTACCTCTGCAGCAGGTACCTGCAGGCTCTCTTCTTGATGGACTCCGAGAAAGGCCACGGCATGGCGGCTGCTCGCCGGGGGCCGCGAGGCCGGGCGGCGGGACGGGGCTGGGGCCGGGCGGCGGCCGGAGAGCGGAGGCGCGAGGGAGCGGAGCAGGGGCCGCCAGGCCAAGGCTCGCC
>VWZT01013524.1:0-33365 GCA_013397055.1 Pachycephala philippinensis | reverse complement strand
TGGGTGCGCTCCGGGGCGCGGCGGGGGTGCGGTCCCTGGGAGCGGGAGGCTGCGTAGGTTGATATCCAGCTCCCCTGTTGCCTTCAGCTTCTTCGAAATTTGTTTGTAGGTCCAAGGCGGGATTTGGCAGTAAGCGGTGGGTCTCGTGGAGTGAATGTCCCGCATGTTGCGGATCGGTGATTGGCAGCCCCCATTTCCTCCTGGCAGCAGTGCTCAGCCACCAGAGCTCTCGGGGCAGTGTCCCAAGGGGCTTTCCCCGCTGCCTCAGGCAGGTTCCACGGGTGTCAGCTGAGTCCTCCTGGCGACACTGGTGCCCCCGGGGCCACTGCAGGAGCCGCGGCGGTAACCCCGCTGGGTCTGTCCGCTGTTGGTACCAGTTGCTCGCAAAGACCAGCAGCCCGTGTCTCTGAAATGTATCGGCAGTTGTGCGTAAAAGATGAACAGGAGCTTTATTCTCTAGTGACTCTAACAAACAGCTGCCGTTAATGCCTAAAGTCTTTGATAATCCATTTAGTTCACAGACTTTTCTAAGTCTTCCTTATATTCACCAACAGTGGGGTTTTGTTTTCTGCAGCTATTGATTTCAGTTTTTCCAGGCATGACTTGTCTTCCTCCTGCATTTTGGATCAGCAAAGGGCAGAATTAATGACCGCTGAATCATAACAGAGTCTTATACAACAGAATGCGAGTTAACTTCAGTGCTACTGGTACCGCTTCTAAATGTTCATGTAATCTTCTTCAGCACTTGTTTTGAATATCTTGGGTTTGAGCTCTCTAGACTATCATTTCATGAGTTATGGAAGTCATTGGGTCTCATAGTTGCCTTTTCTTTTGGACAATATTAAATATATCTGCTTAAAATAGAACTTGTGTTTTATGGTGTTAAATATATATTGAGTGTAGTGGTATAATAAATCTATGTTTCTGTATGCAGAATGGAGACCGATTGCAATCCTATGGAGTTGCCCAATAATACAGGGTTTGAAGAGGATTCTGATTTTAGAGACTTCGAAGGAACAGACGTGAAAGATATGAGACTAGAAGCTGAAGCTGTTGTAAATGATGTTTTGTTTGCCGTCAGCAATATGTTTGTGTCAAAAACCCTTCCCTGTGCAGAGGATGTGGCGTATATCAATGTGGAAACCAGGGAAAGGAACAGATACTGTCTGGAGCTCACTGAAGCAGGACTCAGGGTAAACTAATTTGTTTATAATTTCTTAAACTTCTTTGCTTTGAACAATGAGCATGTTCAAAAGGTGCCTAGAAAAATACTTCACTGACAACCATACATCTTCCTCTTGTACTTTTATCAAAGCCTGATCTACATGTTTTCTTCTAGAAAAGGGAACTTTAACTAGTTACTTCCAACAAAGCAAGAAGGGAAGTTAATAAAAGAACAGGAGTTTATTTAAGACACAAAATTATTAATATAGAATCAGCAATTTGTTACAGCCATGTCAGCCTTTGGGTTTCTCAGGTATTCAAAGAAGTCCATAATACAGCATCTATACAATTCCCTTTTGCACCATTTGTAATTTTTGTACAGACACATAGATGTGAGACTTCTTTTCAAAGATCGTAATGATGTATTTTACTAATATTCTGAGTTTTGGAAAAAAGGTATTTGAAATTATCCAGTAAGCTCCATAGTAGAAAGCAGAGACTGTGATTTAAATCCAGTATTTTTTGTTCTCACTTCTGTTTCTGTACTACCCTGACTGGCAAAGTTAAATGTTGTGCTACATGTGCCAAGGTGATCACCACCACAGAAATTTAACCACCCAATTCTTTGTTGCAGGTAGTAGCTTATGATTTTGATCAGACTGATGACAGACTGCAAACTCCATACCATGAAACTGTCTACTCCTTGTTGGACTCTCTCAGCCCTGCATATCGAGAGGTGTTTGGAAATGCATTACTACAAAGACTAGAAGCTTTGAAGAAAGAAAGTCAGTCATGATTTACCCAGATATAAGGAAGATTTAGTGCCTGAAGGAATTCTTAGTATGAAGCACTGAGCTCTTCCTTACAAACATCTTAAGCTTCATTTCTTGCATTAAAGTCTACTTCATGCTAGTACATTATTATATAATGTTTATATGTTATAACAAGTATATTATATAACATTTTGCTACCATGGATTTGCATATATCACAATGTTATTAAAAGCCACTTTGATAAATAGCGGAAAAAAAATCTTAATTTTACTTTTTGTTGTAAATGAGCATGTAAGTTGCTCCATATGATGTTCAAAAACCTTAGTCTCTTTTCCAAGTTAGTATTCAAAACTAAAAAAATAGAGACTGAATGTTATAGATATAAGTAGTAATTCTTTGTGTGTGTGCTTACTGATAATTTTCATGCCTTCTTTTTAAAATAGAAGGTACCTACTTGCTCTATCCAGTTAATGAAAATATAACTGGAAAACTTCTGCAGAGAACTTCTGCTTGATTTGCTATACGTAAATCTGAAAGTTCTCAGCTTTGTAGCAAGAAAGATGGTTCTTCAACAGTTGAGCATTGCTTATATAGTGGCAGTGTCTGAATAAAAGTAAGGCTCAGCATTAATTGATCTGTCCATGTCTATGGCAACCAGCAAGCTCCAAATAATACACAAGATGAACTGCTTATAAATGAATGTATTGTCTGAACCGCTAATGATTAAGCACAGAATTGATGGGCTACACATTTCCTAAAAATAATGTTATGTATGCTATACTGCAACTCTTGGAGAGGCTTGGAAGGCCCGTTTACTATTTTGAATGTGTGTTTACATGATGTACAGGATATACTCAAGAGTATTTTTGCTTCAGCCTTTACTTTCTATAATACAGGACTTTGGTACTCCCAGTTTTCACATTTTCTCCCTCAATTGTACAGTGTCCTCTCCTACTGAATGCTGAAGTAAGCACTGTAATGTTAATTGCATTGTATTGGTTTGAAACCAAAGGCTGTATGAAATCTACTAGGACTAATACAAGCTGGAAGATATAACTTGTATTTTCTATTTAAAAATTGGTACAACTCTCTTTGTTAATCTATTGTTCTGCTATAACTTTTCAAGTATGTACTGAATGGTAGACTTTTTAAAAATTAGAGTTGGGTAGAAATGCTTGTACAGTTGAACTGACATTCTGTGACATTCATACTTTTTGTATTCTTCTATTATTCTGTATTTGTGTATCTTTATTTAAACAATCCTGCCATTATTCTTCTATGCTTTTGTGACAAGTACAGGTAGTAGCTTTTTTGGAGCCACATTTAGGGATTTATTGGTTCTCACAAATTCCAGTGACTTCAGTAGAGCTATGTTGACTTCTGCCTGCTATGGGTTAGTCATATTGATCAGACAAGCCTAGTGGAGCTTTTGTAACGGCTTTGGGTTAGCAATGTGCAACTATGACAAGACAACTGTAATTAGTGCTTCTGTTTTTGAGAGCTTAATTTCATGGTTATTATCTTTTTGGGTTGAAACTTCTGAAACTACTCCTCTGCCCTAGGGTAGGCTTCCATGCTCCAAAAATTGTTCATAGGCTCTCTTTTGCACACAGGTCTGTGGCACGTGGTTAGTCCTCTATGAGGAGAATGTACTTTAGCAGATTTATATTTGAATATTTTTCTTGCAACTGATTTACTTGTTCAATTTCAATGACTAAAGAATTAAATAAATGGACCGGTGCGTTGGAGTTTTCTTGGGGGGGGTGGAGCTACTGCAAAGTAGGGAGTGAACAACTGAAGTCATCATGACCTTAGAAAAGTCTTAAATAGCTGTCAAGTGTTTGGAAAACTGACTGCAAACTTCTATCTGCTGAAACTGTGTCATGAAAAAACAAGGAGTGGTAGAAATCCAAGTGGAAAAATGCCGAAGTAATATTTCATTGCTAAATTTTGGGGTTTGTTTTTGGTTTGGTTTTTTTTGTTGGTTTTTTGTGGTTTTTTTTTTTTTTGTCTTAGAGGTATTTAAACCGTCATTTTATGTTCTTATTATAAGTATACTTTAAAAACAGATATTTTGTGGGTATTAACAGAAGAAACTTGTGCTATTTCTTAAACTGTATTGCAGCCTTAACCCAGAAGTGGGACAGCGATGTCATTCCACCACTTCTGGGTTACTGAGGATGACCAAAATTCTCTCCCATGCCTGTACTGGGGCACTGCTGCCCCTTTGGAGGGAGCGTCTCCGCAGCACTGACGAGGGAGAATTTCAGGAGCTCTCCTCCAGCTGTCGGTAGTTTCCATTGTCCGGAGCCCTGAGTAAGTGCTGCTGTTGCAGCTGTTAATCTGTGAATTAAGCAGCCCCAGAGCCTGATAACCTAATTAATGTCTATTTTTGTCTCGGCAGCACCACACGCGTCCTGGGACCACGAAGTCCCACACTGAAGAGCCGCTGCCGGCGGCGCGCGTGTCCCGGGCCGGGCCGGGTGCGCACGGCGCCTGCGCGGAGCACGAGACGGCCGTGCCGGGGCGGCGCTACGGACGGCGCGCCCCCAGCGGCGGCCGGGGGAAGTGCGCCCGCCGCCGGTCGCGCGGCAACGGGCCGCGTCCCGGGCTGCGGCCATGGCGGCCAGCGGGGCTCCGCGGGGCCGCCGCGTCTTCCTCAACCACCTCGACTCTTACTGCGGCCGCAGCATCGGCCAGGTGACCGCGGGGCGGCCCGCAGCTGCTCCCGGCCGCCGCTTCTTTCTGCCTCAGGCATCTCCCCCCGCCGGGGAGCCGCGGCTGGTCCCCGGGAGCTCTCGGCCGGGCGGGCAGCAGGGTCAGCTGAAATAGCTGCTGAGGGACTGGAGCAATCAAAGGGTTAAGATAATGAGGAGTGAAAATAAAGAGTTAGGAGCAGGAGGTGAGGATAAAGCTGGAAGGGAGAGTTCAGGCAGCAGCTGATCGCTGTGGAGGGGGTTAACAACATCCCTGTGAGGTAACCCCTGCCCGAGAGGAGCCAGGTGCGGAGCAGAGATCCAGGGACTCGCCAGCACCTTCGGCTTTGAGGCGTAGGACACAAGACAAAACATTCCAGATGAGGCTGAGCGGTCCCTAAGGTCTTCCCTTCAATGGGAAGCTGTTTCTGAATCGCATTACCAACAACAGGAGCAGGGCTGGTCATACGGTGCTGGTGTCTTCTCGAGATCACAGAAGCTGTGTAGGGCTCAATAGGTATTTGCATACAAATTGCGTGTCTTGTATATTGCAGTATTTATCCAGATGTGTTGTTGGGGCCACGCTTGGAAGCCCGGAAGAAGAAGAGGAAGAAGATGAAAATGGTTCAGATGCTGGTGTTCCCACTACCTCAAAGGAGGAAATGTACGAAATAGTGGGTACTCTTTCTGAACCAGGGAGTACTAAGCCACGTTTTGCAAAGGAAACTTACATAGTAAGTATGAGTCTTATTTCAGGTTGCCATTAGACAACATTAGAAATATCGCGAGTCATGTAAAATGACCTGCACTAAAGAAATGGTCTTTTGTTCCCGCTGGAAGCTGTATATATCTGTTTTATTCCTTCTGCTTCCTGCATGCGCTCTGGCTTCCTCTCTTCTAGGTCTGACACAGCAAATAATAAAAGGAAGGAACTCAGACAGAAAATAGATTGTGTCCTCTTCATAACTTTTTTTTAAAATCTATCTTGATGATCCACAGGTCTGCTTTCTTTTTCTCTCAAAGCTTACACCTCAAGTATCTCTCATCTTCCTTTTTTCTTTTGTCACCGTTTTGAAGGTAGTGGTGCTGGAATCAAAGTTAGTGTCCCCCTTAACCGTTCACTGAAATCACAGCTTTCACTGGCAGCTAATTGTTCCAAATACCTACATCTTTGTATAAAGATGTGTACGCCTAGAGTTTAATTAACTAAAGGAGGCTTTCTCTTATGGATGTGATTGCTTATTGCTTGATTTAGTTTTCTGAAACTAGAATTGCCTCTGTCTCAAACTGCTTATTAGAAACTGATTATTACTCTTCTTATTGAAGAATCTCTTCAAACATTTGAACATTTTGATTCAGGTGTCTATACAGCTGAGCTGTTCAATCAGGAAACTGTGGCTGGCAGCATTTAGTTTTAACCACTCCTTTTGCCCAAAGTGTTTCCTGGATTTGCTCAAGTGATACAGACAATCTGCACTTAATAAAAATTACGGGATACTATCTTGCAAGGAAATGGACATTTTTTAATGTCTTCTCCATTCTGCCAACTGATAGTTGTTTAAAATACCTGGACAACTAATGGATATTTTTGATACTCAAAAATGCACTAAAAATATGGATCCTAAAATACCATTAAAAGTCCATATTTTTGATCTATGTTAATGTGTACTCTAAATTAAAAATTTCAGCATTTAATTTACATTTCATCAGCTTCCTTGTATCTGACAGATAAAAGTTTGATAACTATCTTAGGAATAATTCCAACATCCTAGTGTTAGAAAATCACATTCTATCCAGAAGTTAAACTTGAAAAGGATTTTTTTTTTCTAATGGCACAGTCTAACTGTTTTTCTCTTAGGTCTCTTCTCGAGAAGAACTCTTAAGTCACTTGCTAGAATGTGAAATTGTTCTGTATAATATCACTGAGGATGCACACCAAGTTGAGGAAGCAATGTGGGCTGCTTCTGGTTAGTATAGCTATACCTGAACAGAAATTTGGTTTCTATTCAGCCATCAAAATTTGCCATAAATGTATAATGAAATTATGAGGGATTCATAGTTCACTCTTATATAAAATTGGGTTCCTTGATGGAGAAATGCTGCACGAATTGTTTGGTTAAATAGTAAAGAACCATGGAATGCATGTCAGATTCAGAAGGGAGAGAAGCTGACATGGAATGGCCCAACTCTTTAAATGACACATCTGTGTAGGCAGTAATTTCCCTAAATAACTGTCAACCATGGTCTCCATGCATCTATTTGCATCAGGAGGTGGGTAGAAAATTTGCTCCTGTGATATTCAAAGAATGTTTCAATATTTTATATAACTATTTTAAGTCTATTTTTCGTAAAACTCCAATAAAAAAGTACTGCTAACAGTCTTTTGGAAACTTTCTCCTTATTATTACACCCAAATTCTAATAGGCAGCTGGAATCCTTTCATGGTGAGAGTGCTCTATCATTCTTTATATCATAGCTAAACTAAATCATGCTTTCCTCTTTATAGTATGAACACTCAGACAACAGAATAATTTGCATAACAAAAAATTCATTATTTTGTTTGCTGTTAAAATAAACTTTGTTTACATTCAGTAGCTTTTTTTTCCTGTAATGAAAAACCGACACTTTTTAATTTTCTTTCAGTATTTCAGCAGTCAATAAAGATGAATCATTTCCTAGTATAGATTGTTTTGTTGGGGATTTTTTTCCCCATGATATGTAGCCCTGTGGAGATTATGTCAATTCCCGATAATTTGATTCTTTATTATCATTATTTCTCTATTTATTCTCTTTCCTGATTTATTATCTTTATTTGATATTAACTCAAAGAGCATTCGCTTAAAAAGACATATCACATAGAATATTGATATGAATGTCTATACAAGACCTTTATATAAAAGCAAAAATACGGTTTGAATAATACAGTTTAAAATAAAATCCTTGCTTTTATTTAACAGCCCTACATAAGAAAATAGAGGATTTTGCAAAACAAAAGTTATTCATCCTCATTTCAACAATAATGACCTGGGGAAATACCAAACCCACTGACCCTGTAAGTAATATCAAAACATTAATTTTTTTTTAACCAAATGTTGCCATTTAATGGAAAATACTCATTACATTCAATTACACAATGTATTTCAGGTGTGTGCTTCAATGATAGCTAATAAAGTGAGGGGCCTTTTTGGGATTCTTTCACCCTTATTCACTACTTACTGCCAAAATTGCTAGATGTAGTTCACTGACAGAAAAGTTTAGGCATTGGTCTATAATGATACAGAAAGACATAAGGAGTTGCTTGATCAAGAGGCAAGAAAAATGCTAACCACAATATGCACTGTCCTTCAGTCATTAAAAAGAACCCATGTTAACTGCATATTTAATGAAATACATAATTAAAATAGATACATCTTTATATCAATATAGGTAAAGTATTTTCAGGAACCATGTTGGGTGCTTTGTAGTATGCTATTGCAATTCTCAAATTCGTTGTTACAGACATAGAGTTTTTCAACCTTGCCTAATGATATATATATATATAACAGAAAAAAATGTCTTCTAAAATACAAAAAGTAGTTTAAAATCTTTTACTGTGAAATTTGAACTAATGACATTTTCAAAATGTTGAATCTCAAGTATCAAATTCAGAACCTTGAAGAGTTTCAAATGAAGACAAAGTTAAAACAGATTTTAAAATACTTTTAAAGAACTTCCTTTAACCATCTAGACCTTTAAAAATTGTTCTGTTTTAAGAAATGTATAACAGTCACATTTTTTTCTTTGTAGGAAAATCCTGAGGCTCCTTTAAATGATGAAGATTTTCGCAGAAGAAAATCTCATCCTAGCTTTACAGATTACATAAATGCTGAAAAACAGATTGCAAAACTTGGGAAAACTGTATGTATAGAACTTCTTTATAAAAATAAGTTGTTTTCTCTTCTTATTTAGAGCTTTATCTTAGTAATGGAAGTTATCGACCAGCTGAATAAGTTTTAAGAATATGTTATTGTCTTTATAAATATCGATTATATAAATTATTAATAAAATATAATAATATAGAGAATACTGTAATGTCTTTTGAAACCCAAGTGTATGCATAATATAAATCCCAAATTCTGCCCTTTTTTTTGTCTTAGGTTGGGAGTAAATCACACTTATCTTAAAAAAATACAGTTTCTTTGGTTGTACCAGAGAGAATCAAAGCTGGGGTCTGTGTGTGGAAAGATTTGAGGAGAAAGCTTGTAGAGGAATGGGATATTAGTACAGCTCTAAAGAAATGCAGCATCTTTAAATATTAACAAGCTATGTTAGTATTATGTCTCATTTAAATACTTAGATGTTCTGGCCACACCTAGCATGTCCCTGGAGAGTTTGTGCTCTTGGAGCAGAGGCCTTGTTGACTTTTATTCCACCCTATAATTCACTTTAAAATCATGGCCATAGAGCTAACACAGAATAGCTAAAATATGTTATCACTTTTTATGTGTTTTAAAATACCCTCCTTCAGCTTTGCTTTCTTGGATCTGATTAGACTATTAATCTTACTAGAGAACAGACTATGCCTCTATTTGTATATAAGAACTATTATTAAATAAATACTAACAGTAGCTCAGCTTACAATTCAGGAAAATGGAAGCTCTTGTCATTAGTGGTGGAGTAGTGGGGAGGTTAGGAAGACAACAAAATACATGGGATGATGAAGGCATCATTTGGTCATTATTTTTCTGTGTTAGGAGTCTCCCATAATCAATATAATTCAATGTCCATTGCAGAAATTCATCTGACTAATAACAGGATGAAAAGCAACTTTTCTCTGATTCAAGTACACATTTGCCATCTTATGCCCTGCTGAGAAAATAGCACTAGAAATTATATTCTGTTCTACCATGGGTCTAACAGTAGAGAATACAAGTAAAACTTTGGTTTACAGCTTGGAAAATCAGTGGTAAATTGGTTTTTCTTTTACTGTGCTAACATGAATTTATAAGACCATTGGATAAGTTTCACACTTGCAATGTTAAAAACATGAAAATTTTAAACAGCATCCATCAAACGTTGTGTTAACTTCTGCCACCACTTAATACTCAGATGAATTATTGACTATTTTGACTATTATCAACTATTTTTCTGACTAATCCGAAGCACTGAGTCACTGCATACCAAAATTATTTATATAATTAGCTTCTAAATGTTTGTCATGTTTGTGAACATCTGTTGAGAAGACAGATATGTAGCAGTATGTGATAAAGCAACTTGAATATTTTCAATACCTACCTGCTATAACCCTTCCAAAAGGAGCCCTTTTCCTCCAGAACTCCAGTGTCAGCATCAATGGGTATCACTGCCCCTGGGTAGTTTCTGCCAGCACTTTGGAACAGGAAGGCTCCAAAGCACCTGTTCTCATGAAATCAGCTTCGGCTTCCTGTGATGGCTGAAGACTTCTGGATTACAGTCCTTACTTATTTCTAAATTCAGTGATATCTAGGGAACGTGCCATCAGTGAAAGAAATTACAGTGTTATGGCTCCCTGCAAAGAACTCAGACACTAGGATTCATCAGTCTTGTCAGCCAGGTAGAGAAACTCTTGCACCAAGAATAGAAGGCTTTCTAAGCCTTGTCTGTTCAGAGTGCAATTTAATGAAGTTGTTTCTTAAAGCAAGATTTCACGTCTCTGCATTAGTGTATCTCTCAACTATTTTTTGATTAAAATTCAGTAAGAGTTGAGTTCAAGAGTCTTTGCTTTTTGTCATTAGCAGTTTTTTGCCTTTACGCTTGTGGCATTCAGGGTACTCAGGCTGTGTCGCATTTCTCAGAAGTTGGAATCTCCGGGGTTCTGCCAAATTCAGAATCCTTGGAGAAGTATCTGCCTACCGCAGGCAGAAAAGCTCTTCATCCCCCAGCTCTGTTCTCAGTGACATCACTGTTCCAGAATCCATTTAGACCTCTTTCTCCCTTCAACAATTTATTAGAACAAAGCAAGCAAACAAGCATAAAACAACCACAGCCTGGAACCGATGATCCCAGCTAGAAAGTGACACCTAGTGGTTTTAATGAACAATACACGGGAACGTGACATTTCCTTATCCGGGACTAAACATGCCGGGTGGAACAGCAACTTGCCTAAGAATTGCCTTATTTTTAAAATTACCTATAGCCGAGTAACTTCAAGTAGTACCTTCTCACATGGATGGCTAGTGACACTAAGTAAGTATTTTTAGAGGAATCAAACCTGTTTAGAGGTTTGTATTTCAGTGAAATATAGCACTCTGTGCCCAACTAGGGTTTGTCTTCACACAAGGCAGAAATTAGCACCGGGTACATGGAAGAAAATCCTGTCTTACATTCTTTTTAAGGGAAATGAGAAATAGAACCTCCTGTGCATTCAGAAGAGGCAGGTCTTTCCTTCTAGGAGACAGACATTACTATGTGTCTTCTGGGACATGTTTGCAGTCTGTCCAGAGCAACCCTGGGAGCTGCTGCTCTTAGGTACAAACAGTATCTGTCATGGTATTACCCAAGCTAACTCAGTGTGTGTTAAGATCTGAGTAGTGAGAGATGCCTCTGCCCAAATTAAGATGCTAACAAGACCAGATGCTGAAGTCAATGATACAGATTTTATTTAACAATGAATGTGAGGTAGAGAGACAGAAAGAAATAGAAAACAGAGGGAGAGATCAAGCAGAAGATAGTCACCACCCACGGATCCAGAGGCATCGTGTTGCTCCTTCTTCATACTGGGCTTCTCGGTGATGGGGGTTCCAAGGTAGCTCAAAACTTTTCATATTTATACATTTTAGCAAACAAAGGAATTAATGTTCGTTGGCTACACAGTTCTCTTAATCTGTTGCTTAAATTAATCCCTCACTTCTAATGCTAATTAGTCCCATGCTCAGTCTTTCTCTTCTTTTGAGTTGATGGGTTTCTTGGGTCAGTGGGCCATGAGTTGGTGGTCACAATCTCTCCCTGCCAGAATTACCTTTTACCCAGTCAGAGCTGATTTCAGCACACTTGCTGAGCTGGCTTTCCTTGTGGCCTGTAAATTCTGCATTCTTTGTGATCACTATCAGCAAAACATTCTTCTCCCCAAGCTTTGTTAACGGGCCCCTGGGATAACACCCAGACAATAGTACCACCTTTATCTTATCTCAAGTTTCTGCTGTGGTGGCTTATCTTGCAGTGCAAGTTCCAGGTATCCATAGAGGCATGTTCAGGGGGGCTTCAGTGATTGTTGGTGGTTGCCATCTGACCCATAACTAGGAGTCATCTTTGAGCACTGATATGCATATGAGCAGTTGCCTCATTACACTGCCACAGTAGGAATTTTTGTCCAGATGCATTAACCAGGATATACTAACAGATCTCACCCCTGCCATGCCTGGAGTTAGTGTTATCCTGTAGCTCCCTTCTGTGTTTATCTCATGGCAAAGTCCTTCTGTGACCTTAACAGTGTTTGAAACAGGCAGCTGTCCTTACAATGTGGAAGCTCTTCTGCTATCTGTAATGTCTTCTAATTTTAGTGTTTCTAGTGATTAATAACAAGCTGTTGAATTAAAGTGAGTTGGAGTAGTTTTTATAACAAAGTTTCACTTCGTAAGTATATAGATAAAAATGCATAAATACAACACACTGACTTTGCAACTTATCATCATGTTATATGGTGCTCTGCTTACATAATCAAAGGTTGGCTAAATCCTGCCTTATTTTTCTGTTTCTGTAATATTACAAAGATGATAAAAAAAGGTTCATTCCCCCCCGTCCAAAAAAAAGTAGATCCCAAATCTGCACATGTATTCCCACTGCTGATAAAGGCAGGTTCTTTTACATTGTATGATGGAGATATATAATGCCTAGGATCTTTACAACATGAGAATTGTTTAATAATTTTGTTTCATCTTAAAAATTTCAAAGTGACTAATTCAAAAGACTTCCTTGAAAGTTTTTTTTCCTTTCCGATGATTTAAATCCCTTTTTTTTTTTCCTGTATAACCATCCTCACAAAAATATGTGCGTTAACCATGATGTGTGGTTAGGAAAACATTTAAATAGTCCAATTTTTTTTTTAATTGTGCATTAAAATGAAAGTTAAGAAATTGTAAAGTCATTAATCCAGCATTTTCTGCTCCTTTAGGCAGATGCATATATAATGCAATTGGAAAAATAGCTGCAGTGAATTGCAGAGTTATTTTTTCTTGAAAATAGAAAGTAGAAGCATGAGTTATCCTGTTCACTTAATTGATTTACATAACTTCCTCTTTTTTTAACTTTTAATGTTATTTTAATTTTATAATTTTTGTTCAAATGTAGACAGATCTCTTTTTTGAAGACAGCTGTAGACAGCTTTTTTTGAAGAAAGTAATAACAATATGACTCAGGAAGCTACAGGATATGCAACAATTGATCTAGTTACAACTTGGAAGTGATACAGTTTACACACTTTGTATATTTAGTGCACATGTATTCAAGAGTCAATGTATCCCAAGCCTGTATCCCAATTGCAGTGCCAGATTTTAATAAAAATTTTCTTGCTGATTTCACTTTACAGGACAAAGAAAAGTTTTCAACTTACGTTGTTGCCTCAGGACATCAATATGGAGTTGAGGAAGGACTCTTTCACTACTTTTTTAAGGTAGACATCCAACTATGTTTGAAGGATCATTTAATTTCTAGGGGCAAACTGCACTGGAATTGAATCCATTTTCAGCAGCCTTGGTATCATAGGCTTAATGCTTTCATGAGCATGAGAAATGTTTATTTGATCCTTTTGAAATATTTTAGCTACAGTGGAAGTGTTTTTCTCTTTTTTGGCTCTATTTTGTATTAGATATTTCTGTGGTTTTTGAACAGTATCTCCATATGTACTTTCCAGTGAGAACATGTCTGTCATATAGATGGAAAATGTCTTTCTTCTCAACATTACGGTATCTTTTTTTTTTTTTTCCCCCAAGCATTTGTTTTTTGGGTGATTCAAAGTAATATTTGTCAAGATTAAAGAATAGTCTTAAAAAATATTCTTGTTTTTAGTAGGCTGCCAATAAGTATTTCTCAAGACTGGTCTCCTTTACTGCAGTTCCATTAATTATTCAATAAACTGAACTTTAAATCTTGAATATATAGATTTGCCTAGTAATCAAATGGTCCTTTTTTAGGTCTCGTTAAAAGTAACCTTTTTTCTCACTTTATTCTCTATATTTTCAGATGTGTTGGCTCGGTGAGACTCCTGCAATACCTGTTTTTGGAGATGGAAACAATATTATTCCAACCATTCATATTCGTGATTTAGCAGTGTAAGTGGAAAAAAAATTTCTCTGAGCAATAATTGGATAACAAATAATAATAATTTGGATAACAAATCCAAATCCACTAGAGAGTACTGAGGCTTTTAAATGGGGTGGGTTGGTTTAAGGTCACTCTTGGGCCCTTTTAACCGAGTCAAACCGAGCCTTCAGTTTCTTTAGAGGTAGATGTGCCTTCTGGAAACCTTATCTGACTGTTGCACTGGTGCTTTGCTTTTAATAAACGACAAGTCACACTCAGTCTAGAGTGTGATAGCAGTTCACTGGCACAGAACTGGAAATGGATTCTGGACTCTGCAGCAGACTAAGATAATATTTTCTACAGATACAGCTTTTTATTCTTTTAACTTCTTTCCAAATAAAACGTGTAGCTGTGCTTCTTTAGTAAGTAAAATATATATGAAAATGTCATGCTCTGAAATGTTCTGCAAGAATTTGCAGACTCTTGCTACTGTTTCTGAAATGCATTTAACAAGGAAAGCCCTGGATGCTTCTCGAAGTACCAGTCAGGGCTGTACTTGCTATGTTTCAGAGTGTTGCAAAATGTAGCAGACCACAGGCCAGACTCTCAGTATATACTTGCAGTAGATACATCAATGCACACGCTTGAAGAGTTAATAAAGGTAAGAGAGTTGATAAAAGAAAGAGATTTTGAGTTTCATTTTTAAGTTATCTATATGTAGGGTTTTAAAACTATATGTTTTACTGAAGTAGAAGTTCTTAGGTCTTCCTGAATTATCTTGAGTAGTAAATTACATAGAAGACTATTTTGAAATCCTCTGAGACTTCTGTCCTTCGAACAAAATACATTACTTGATCTTGCAGAACGAATTTTTGCAGTACTATCATTAACTTAAATAGAAATTTTACCTAAGAAAGTTATGGAGAATTGTTGTGGGATTCACAGTACTGTGATTAGACACTCAGTCTTTACCACGTGTTTCCCTTCATTTTGTGGAAGATGTCTTGTTTTTCCAAGGGTTTTGCAATTAAGTCTAGAAGTAGTCTGGATGACACTGGGGAACTATGCACTGTGACAGTGAGAGTCAACTCACAGGACACCTGCTCATGTAGATTGAGCAAATGTTCTATAAGGACCAAACATACGAGCCCATTCTTTTTGGTTGCATCAAAGAGAGTTTAATGAAACAGTGTGTTAAGAAGCTCACTAGAAGATGAAACCTGTGCTTTGGTTCAGATAGGCAGCCCAAGGAGTGTGGCTGGTGTCCTTTCATGTGGTTGTTTAGAAATGGGAAAGAGAGGACAGGAGTAAGTGGACAGTTTTTGTGGACAAGAAGTTGCCAGTGGAGAGGGTGCTACAGAGAGTTGTCTTTGCAGGGAGCTGTACCATCCCAGGGGAAGACTGGAAAGGTGCATGGGAGAGAAACACCTTGAGAGTTATAGTTGAAAACAGTTGAAGATTAGAAGAGTGTTCAGAATGAGTATCATATGTGCCTTTTCCATGCTTCAATCCATCACTGAAGCCAGAATGCTGGATTATTTGATCTGATGGTCTATATAAATGTTTATGATTTTATGGAATGTAGTGGGGTTTAAATCTATTTTAAAGAGCAGTAGGAGTAACTAACAATTTCTGTCTAATGATGAAATGCAAATGATATATGCAGAGTTATTAGTGACATTGATCTGAAAACCCTTCCCAATTGTTAATGGAATTAAATACCTCAGGAACCTGAAGTGAAAGTGCTGGGAAATAATAAAGGTCTCCAAATAGATCTTAAGCACTAGGAATTTGTACATATATTTAAGAGCTTTATAAAACTTTTCTGTGGTTTTTGGGTTGTTTCTTTGTTTGCTTTATTTTTTTTTTTTTTTAATTGCAGGTACTAAGGAAGAAGTGTTACTTAGCAACCAAAAGCTATTTAATACTAACATTAAAGTTAAATATATTTTCTTAGATCTATTTCAAATCAGTATTCTGACTTTCCAGGTACAGTGTAACATAAAATTTAAAGCACGCATTTTGTCCACAGAAATCCTGTTCAATTTTTTTCTAAGAATCTGATTTGTTAAGTGGTTCTGGTGTGGGTTTTTTGTTTATTTGTTTGTTTGTTTTTCTGATAGTGTATCAGTAAAAATGTTGGACCAGGAAAAATTGAGAAGGTTCCTAAAGAAAACGCATTCCTGAACAAAGAGCTAACAGTCAGTACTTTTCTTTCTTTTATTACTTCAGGAAAGTATTTAAACTTAAAAGTATCATATAATGAAATATATGATTTCTTTTTTCTTTATTTCATCAGAAAAATTTAACCCTGAAATATGCCTAAAAATATTTAAAGTGAGTTTAAATTTGGAAAATAAACAAAGTCAAATCGAGCCATCACAGAATAGAGAATTTTGAAGAGTTACAGCCTGATTTAAAAGAACAAAACTCTGAAGATCTGATGTCACTGTTCCCCTTAGCATATCGGAGCACTCTAACAAAACCTACACAAAATGATAAAAATAACAAGAAAAACCTTAATAATGCAGTGCTTCTAAGGCTGATGAACACAGCATACATAAGTTATATTGTATTAATCTATTTATCTGGAATAAACTGTTCATTGGAAAAATAAACAAAATACAACCCAGGTAGTTTTAAGATGGTACTTGATAACATTTATGAAAGAGGTGATTGCTTGAATTTTCATGAAAACTTGGCAATGCACAGAATAATTGTTTAGTGTTGCATGTTCTAATAGATGTTGAGAACACTCAAATGCAAATATGCATTAAAAATCAACATTTTTAAAAATCTTAAAATATCTGTTTTCTTTGTATACAAACCTTCTTTCCCAATGCTTTAATTCTTTCTATTCTCCCCATCCATTGTAGTCTCTTGTTCCAGCTGTTCTTTTAACATGCATAGCTTGAGTCTGTAAATAAATGTATATTTGTTCCCTCAGCAAATGCAATTGGACATGTTGTTTGTGAACCTGCGAATGGAAGCTACTTATCTGAAAGAGAATTTCAACATTATGTGGGTTGCTGAGGGAGGACTAGTAGAGAACATCGCACAAGTTGTCATGGAATACAAGCAAACTCGAGGATTACTGGTAATGCTTTGGTATATAGTACTTTAAATTGCCTTTCTCTCTTTTTCCCCCAATAGAAATGGTTATATAAGACTTAAATTAATTAAGTAAAAATACATAGAGGGTGGATATGTATGCAAAATAAGTGGACGTAAAAACTTAAAATTAAATTGAAGAAGTTAAATAAGAGGCAATATAAATTTAAAAAATAATGACTGAGTTTTATTTCCTTTATGTCTAAAGCTGAAATTCTGTAAATGCAAATTAGCTTCCTGATGGAAAGCTGCTGTTCTGAAGCTAGTTTCTTTATTCAGTATATGGCACTCCTGGTATCCTTTTCCTCAGGAATACAATTAATGTATCTTTTATTTCAGCTTTTTTTGTAGTAGCCAATAGTTAGGTGAATATTTTGTGTCCTTTATGTATTTAGTGAGTGTGGATATTCAAGTGCAATATAGCCTTCATTTTACCCTGCTCTGTTGTGTAATTTACTGGGCAACTGACTTCGCTATTTCCTATGTTAGCTTGATATTTAGAACTTCTGTATTCAAATGTATAGGTTACTGAAAGGTGCAGAAAAATGCTTGTTTACATTCAAGTATTGATGGGTACAATAAAGCTGCTTAGCATGTCTATATCTGGTTCAAACTTTGAATAAGAGTTCAGGGCATGTAAAACAAGATGAAGGTACTATTGTTGAAAGCTATTTATTGAAAGACCCCTCATAGCTCTGAAAGGATTATCAGATCTGTGTTTGGGTTAAACTATTGCATCTAAGTACATATGCATCTAACTAAAAAAGCCAGTACATACCAGGTTGCAAGGAGAAGAAAGGCTAGTTAGACTGTCTCTGTCACTACTCTATTGCAGAGTTTGTACTGTCAGATTCACTAAATTAAGATAGGCACTTAATTATGTATGATTTTGAGTTTATTGCATAACATATTTAATAAGCGTATACTGGAATCCTCATTACGCTTACTCATCCTCAGGCTAGGCAGGCTGAAATGAGACATCACTTAAGATTGTGATGGATCTGGAATTTTTGAGGTGAAAATAATCATTTTGATGACACCAACTCTACCTCAGCTGGGAAGTAGAACTATTGCATGTTTGTAATAGAATATCTGCTACCACATTCCAAAATTCACTTCACCCTATCTGTGGGATTGTGTTTCATCTCTTTGGATTATTCAAACATTAACTAGCCACAACAAATTGGTCTGTAAGTCTACTAAATACAAGCATGCTTTTTCTCCAACAGTAAATTTCTACGTTTAAGTAACTATGTTACTCAAGACCTGTGGGTGATAGAGAAGATATTCGGCAAGAAATAAATAAATGAATAAAACAAAAATGTATTTTTAGCTTTAAGTACAATTGCTGTTTCCTATTAGTGATAGTAAAAATATTGTTGCTCTTACATAAAAGCATCTATGCTGTTTGAATAACATTATAGCTTTATCCTTTTTTCCAGCCTCTCAAAGTTTGCATTCATGGTCCTCCCGGGTCTGGAAAATCTACCATTGCTGAGGAGCTCTGCAAACACTACAAGCTACATTATGTTAGAACAAATGAAGCGATTTCGGAAAAAATCGCAGATCTGGTGTGTTACTGTTTTATAATATTCCTGTTATTTTAATTTCTGTGATTTTTTAAATGTTTGGCAACATTTAAAAATCACTTATAATCCCATTATTTAGAATGGAAGTATCTTTTAACATACTGATCATGTCTGGGAGTTGCACTGAAAATCTTTTTAGAGGATGAAAGTTGCTCAGTATCTCCCTGTTCACAGGTATACATGAAAGGAATTATTTATTTTTTTCCTTAATTACATCTGTGTATAAAATAAATTTGGTTATGGAATTTCTAACCAATTCATATTTCTGTTCTTGTCATCAGGAGAGAATTGTGGCTCAAGAACCTGAGAGTGTGAGAGTAGAAGCAGAAGGAGAAGAAGATGTAGAGGAGGAGGGTGAAAATATAGAAGAAGCAAAGGAGTTATTAGAGGGAATAAAAGAAAATTTGAAGCGGAATAAAGGTAGGAAATACGAAGTACTAAGATGGGATTCAGGTAACTAGTGCAACTCTATGCAAATGGAAATCAGGAAATAAATTTGTTCTCTAGAGTTTACCTTCTTATTAAAAGCAAGAATCAACTGGACAAGAGAGAAGAAAAATAATTGAAGGTTTATGAGTTGAGGTAAGGACAGATAGAGATCATAAACCGAGTACTGTTATGGGCAAAACAGACCTGCCTTGGGGAAATTACTTACATGTATTACCAATCAAATTCAGAGCACTGACCCCTCCCTTCCCTCCTGAATTTAACTTTATTCATCATTCTCTACCTCCTTCCACTAGCAACACAAGGAGACGGAGAATAGGGGTTATGGTCAGCTCATACCATGTTGTTTCTGCTTCTTCTTCCTCCTCAGGGAGAGGAGTCTTTTCCCTGCTCCTGTGTGGGGTCCCTCACACAGGAGACAGTCCTCCATGAACTTCTCCAGTGTGAGTCCTTTCCATGGACTACAGTTCTCCATGAACTGCTCCAGCGTGGGTCCCTTCCACAGGATGCAGTCCTTCAGGCACAGGGGTCACAAGTCCAGCCAGCAAACGTGCTTTAGGGTGGGCTCCTCTCTTCACGGGTTTACAGGTCCTGCCAGGAGCCTGCTCCAGCATGGGCTTCCCACCGGGTCACAACCTTCTTTTGGACATCCACTCACTCCCGTGTGGGCCTCCTCTGTGGGCTGTAGGTGGATCTCAGCTCTCCCCTGGACCTCCATGGGCTGCATGGTGTCAGCCTGCTCACCATGGTCTGCACCACGGGCTCCAGGTGGATCTTTGCTTTGGCACCTGAAGCAGCTCCTCCCCCTGCTTCTTTGCTGACCTGGGTGTCTGCAGACGTGTTTCTCTCACAGATTCTCACTTCTCTCTTCTCTGGCCACATTTACTTCTGCTCGATGAGGTTTTCCCTACATAGATATTTTGTCACAGAGGCATTACTAGCATCACTGATTGACTTAAATTTGATCAGCAGCAGATCCATCTTGGAGCCATCTGGCATTGGCTCTATGGGACATGAGGGAAGCTTCTACCGGCTTCTCAGAGAAGCCACTTGGGTAGGTGGCTAACAAAACCTGTCCACACAAACCCGAAGCAAGTATACACCTTGTATATTAAAAGTGATATATTTTTAAAAATATTTTGGTGCTTCTTTAATTGTAGCACTTTCATCTTTCTACTTCAGGTTTTTTTAACTAACATCATGTTTTCTTCTCAGAACAGAGAGCATAATTTATATAACATAAAGTAAAAAGCTGGTGAAATAGACCTTTATCAAACTTGCAAAAATAAAAGTATTCTAGAAGGAAAAAGTGCACTCTCATATGAAATTGTGGGGGTTATTTAAGAACCTCATACATCATTAGAAAGTAAATACTGTTTAGGGAAGCTTGGAAAGAATTTTAAAGTCTGCAGATTGAAAAAAGTCCCTTGCTGAAGAGTATTAGTTATCATCTATCTATGAAAAATGCCATGTAGTTTTGGTCTTAGTGCTTAACATTTTCCATGTGGTATAAAGCGATCCCCCTTAAAAATGCATTCTGTTGCTAAAGGTTTACCTGATTTGGATCTAGTGTATCTGCAAAGAAATGAACTTCTTATACACCTGGAAGCTTCAGTAATGAGATCTATGGCAGCATCTGTTCTGCATGCTTTGATGTGTTGTTTAAAATAATAATGAATTTTAAAGTAGTTACATACTTTTATGATTAGAATGGTTTATAAATATCCAAGACTTTTAATAGTCAAAGCAAAATAAAATAGGAAACTGGAGTTAATATTTGCAAAAGGACAAAAAATCAGGTCAAACCTGAATTTTTCCTCCTACATATTTTCTCAACAATGTAGGACAAGTTAATAAACCAATTCGTATCTCATCTGTCTGAAAATGAAACTTTTAGACCCTATCTCACGTATTTTTGCAAGACAATCTTTAAGTCTTACTGTAAAATGAAAACAGAAAATTATTGCTTTCTCTTGATTTTTTCTATAAATATTTCTTTACTACTTCTATTAAAATCTGATTGTGTTATTCAAAATAAAACTAATCTCATGTTTAGATGAAAGCACAAATATTTATATCCTTGTAAACACGAATGTAATTTTATTTTATATCTACACCTTAATATTCCATAGATTGCTGACACTGAATAATATACAAATAGTAACTCAAAATATTTAACTTTTTAGGGTCTAAATAGAAGAAAAATATATTAAAATATATTAAAATGTTAGTAAAATAATTTCAGATCTCTTGTTTCTACAAACTAGGTACCTATTAACTTTCTTTGTCTTAGGCCGTCTAAGTGATGAGTATCTAATTAAAGTTATGGCGGATAAGCTCATGTCTATGCCTTGTAGGAATCAGGGATATGTGTTAGATGGGTTCCCAGAGACCTATGCACAGGCAATGGAACTTTTTAAAGGTATGTACTGCTGTGTTTTGTTTTGTTGCTGCTTTTGTTTTTATTGCTGCTTCTATTGTCATTATCATTACTGTTTTCAGTGCCATAGTACTTGAAGTGTGTCAGCACTGTAATGACTGCAGTGCAAAACAAAGTTGTTTCCATGTGATTATTAGAATTTAAGAAGAACTGTAATGCATCTTATTTAACTTATGCACAAGATAATTTTCAGACTATCTTTCCTGGTAAAGTAAAAAGTAAATGCGCAAACATGGAGGGTGCTTTCTTGTTCAGTGTTGGTCTACTCCACTTAAGCAAGCTCTACAGCAGAATTTCTTCATAATATTTAAAGGCTACTGAATGAGGCGATACAGCCAGTGCACCAATATGTGTTTTGTGAGTCAAATTAGAGTGGATTTATTAGATGAGCTGCAGTAGATATGACTTCAGAGAAGCTGTGCAACACACATTTCAAATCGTGAGCAAGCACTGTCCATACATTAATACCAATAATCATCTTCATGTTTAAATTACAACATGAGGTTTGAAGGTACAGAAAAAACAGTCTTGTTCAGCTTAGTGTGCTGTTCTGCAAATGGTCATGCTCAGCTGATACTCTACAGGCAGTTTTACTGACTATTCATAACAGCAGACACTTAGTGGCAAAAGACATTTTAACCATAGAGTTGCAAAACATTTCTACTCACTGTTCTGAGCCTTGTCTCTGTTTTTTGCAGAATAATTTATTTGGCAGGAGGAGAGGCCAAAGATAAGACAGCAGTTTTAAAATACTACATATTTAAAAACTGTGTGTGTATGTACATATGTCTGTAGTATTGGCAAACAACTACTAGTGTCCCAAGGTAGAATTCTGTGGTGGCTGGCAACATGAATTACTTACTGAATTCTCTAAACTGGTGTCAAGGTTAGATTAGTTTCCAGTTATTAGTATAATTTGGATATAGGCAAACCTGTGTTTGTACTGGGCACATTTTTAGCAAATATAGTGATATTGTTGCTTCAAATGAAAATGTTAACAATTTCTTACTTTTGTTTTAGTGGAAGATGATGAAGATGAAGAAGAAGAAGAAGGAACAAGAGGCAAAATGCCTAAATTTAATAAAATAATCATACCTGGTAAGTTTGATAGATTTCTTTTTAAATAAACTAAGGAGCTTTATTTTCATATTAAATAAACTGAGGAAATATTGCTGCCACCAACAAGAAGTCTAAAATATCACTCCATCTGTTCCTATTTCATTTAACTTAAAAAAATCTATTTCATGTAGAAATAGATATGAGGGCTGCTGCCCTCATATTTAAAAGTGAACAGTTAATCATAGAATAATTTGGGTTGGAAAGGACCACTAAGAGCATCGAGTCAAACCGGTAACCCAGCACTTCCAAGTCCACCAGTAAACTGTGTCCTTAAGTGCCACATTTCCATATCTCTTAAATACCTCCAGGGATGGTGACTCAATCAGTTCCCCAGACAGCTTGTTCCAATGCTTGACCACCTTTTTGTTGAAGAAGTTTTTTCTTAATTAAAAGGAAAAGTTTGGTTCAGTTTCTGGGATGTTTGTTAGTTTGCAGTTTTTTGTGAAAATGCCATCAGCTGTTGGCTGATATCAACAGTAGGCTGTCTTTGTTGTGATTACAGCAGCTACTAATGGAATAAAAATGTAATTCATTGGTTATGCTGGGAATTAAAATAGAGTGGTTTTCATCTATGTAGAAATTGCTTTATCCTGCTGTTTTTGCTTGATTCCTTTGGAAATTTTGTATATATTCAAACAATATGTTCTTCTTCACAGAATTTATTTTTTCTTTGACTGCATCTGATGAATTTCTTATAAACAGAATAATAAATCTGCCAGAGAGCGTTGTTGCTGGAACTCGTTATACTGAGGACCAGTTCCTGCAAAGTCTGAAACTCTTCCGCAAGTTAAATACCGATGATACAACGGTTCTCAACTATTTTGATGAACTTGAAATACATCCTCATTTTATTGGTATGGAATAATAAAATTAGTAGATATAAAAACATTTTGTTCTTACAAATTTAACACTTGCAAAAATCAAATAGTTAGTGTCCATATATAAATAATATTTTTATTAATATTGCAGAATACCTATACAAACAGGCATTTAATTATATACCTGCAAAAAATGTTCTTTTACAGTTAACTTGTTTCTAAAAATTGGGGGTTTAGTTGTCCGTTTTCGTAGGGTTAATAATTAAAATAGTTTTGTGGCTTAAGTTACAGATCTCTGTACTGGCATCCTTTCAGATAGGTATGAGTACATTTTCATGGACTTAAATATTATGGTTCCTTATATTTTTTTTCTTTAGCCTTATCCTCAGATGCTATTGTTGTCTACAAAAATCAGATTTGTTACTTGGTGGGCAACAAGCTAATAATTACACCCTGAAGAGAGGCACTGATTGTTTATTTCAGAGTTGTGCAAGCCTCTGTGCTTGGTGGTACTCCACAAATCAAACACTTATATTCACTATTTATACATCTTAGCAAACAAAGGAATTAGTGTTTATTGGCTAAAAGTTACATAGTTCTTATTAATTAGTATTCTATCTTCTATTGGATAATGATTCTCTTGCTTCCCATGCTCAGTCTTTCTCTTCTTTTGGGTCTGTGGGTTTCTTGAGTCGGTGGTCCTTGCATCTGTGGTTGTGATTTCCTCACTGCTGGCATTACATTTTACCCTGCTGGAGCTGATTTCAGCTCAGTTTCTGAGTTGGCTTCATTAGTTTCCTCCTTGTCTTGGATGTTCTGCCAAATGTTCTTATGGCCTGTAAATTCTGCACTCTTTGTGTCCACTATCAGTGGTACATCCTTCTTCCTGAGCTTTGTTAATGGCCCATTTGTCTGAGATCATTGAATCTTGCCCAGCCCTAAACCTTAACAAGGTAATTCTACCAACAAGTAATTTGTTTTTCTAACACCTGGACATCATTTAGAGCTTGTTGTCTGTTTCGTGGTTTAAATCTGCCTTCTTGTTGATCAAGCTTGAAGGTATACCAAGACAAAACATCAAAGAACATAATTTCTTAAGAAAATTTTTACATTTTCCACATTTTGCAACTCCATGACAATATGTGGGTAATCTGTAAATTAAGAAACATTTAAGAAAATTATTAGAAAGCAAAGGTGGAAGTCTGGGACTGAATCTGTTTTGCACTATACCTGTATGTGAGAAAATTTGTCTTCCCTACGTACTCTCTAGAAAATTGTGATCACTGGGAAATCTTGAGAAGATTACTATAATCTGATTATTCAAAGCCAGTGAGATCAGAGTGACAGCATTCTAAAGAAAGGGTGGGGTTTTGGGGGGAAGGGAGAGTAAAGAAAGAAGAAGGACGAAAACCCTGCAACTAAAATCATACTGCTGATATTTGGAATGTCTATTTGAGATGAATTATGAAAAGTTAATTGTTCAATCCCCTTAGTCATAACTGATTTTCCAAATTTTTTATTTATTGTCAGTCATGGAGATTATTTTGAAAATAATGAGATACATGTGTTGTTAGGAAGTGTAGCAGTGGGGAAAAAAATTGTGAATTAGTATAATTATTCTAGAATTGAGGAAATTCCACTATGGAAAGTAAATGTATGAAATGGTTAATATTAAGGCCTGATGCTATCAATTGGTCATATTCTTATCTTATACGCTTCTAGGTATGCAATTAGTGGCACTGTCAAAGACTGAGTTTTATTTTGGTGGGTAGTATAAAGTGCATACTCTGTGATAAAATATCCCAGTGCTTCCTGCTAAGAATTATGCCTAAAGATTATTCTTAAACTGTAGCCCATTTCAAATACAGAAACTCATTTGCCTACTGATTTTAATTATTGCAGTATCACAGTTGTGATGTTCAAGATGATTTTCACGTTGAGTGTATAGCATTGATTCTTATGTTCAAATGAGCATCACCTTTAGGTCCTGTTTGTCTCAGAACTGTCTATACCTATATTCACATTCCTGGTTGTTACCCACTGAAGTATGCAGATGTGTTGCTTCTGCTCTAAAATGGTAGGAACAGGTTACAGAGATAACCACTGAGGATCCTTCAGCTCAACCAATACTCCTCCATTCTAGTCAATGTTCCAGCTGGATTTTCAGATGCATAGAATTAAGTAGCATTGGATTTAATCAGAGACCCAACTGCTTTCTCAGTCATATTCTGAAGAAGGGGTTAAAAATTATGCTTGGTTTGTTTAATATTGTTTCAAAATAATAAAAGTTTTCTTCCACCTTAAATTTAGAATAGCATAACATATGGTTTTACATATCATTTTTATGATTATTATTTTTTCTGAGTCTGAAACATCATTAGTACAAAGGAGTGGGCTTCAAGATTCTGGAAACTCAACTTTGCTACGATGACTCACTGTATGAAGACTGCAAGTTGGTTATCTTGTGTCTTGTTTTTCTCATTTGCAAATTGGGGATGGTGACACAGGCACGTTAGATCTTATACAAAAAGGCATGTTAAAGTTATAACAGCAATTTCCTTTGAAGACCTTAATTTATGAACTCCTTTTCCAGCGATCTTTCCTCTCAACTAGCATCAGTGATAACTTCATTTTTCATTTAAAAGGCATTAATTTTTTAGGGTAAATGTAGTTAATTATGATTGCTGTAATATGTACATTGTACTCTTCTGCGGCCATCTAAGAAAAAAATGTAGTCTTTAAGACTGCAAATTCAATGTTGATAGCGTTCTTAGCAATACTTTAAATGACTATAAAAGTGATTTTTCACTGTAATTTGTATATCCAGGTGCAGCTAAAATTGTAGAAATGATGGGCCACTTGCCATAGCAAATGTATTCCTTTAATTCAGGATACTTCAGGAATTAATTCCTGATTTTTTTGAAAGGAGAAGCTAGAAAATAAGTTTTATCATGTAGAATTATGTTAGTTCCTTTCTCAGTTCATGATCAGAGTTTGGACTTGAGGTCCAAATCACAATCACTTAAAATCTTGGAAAAATGGTGTTAGGCAAAATCAGACTCTCAAATACTGAATCATGAACAGAAGGAACTGGGAAGAATGCTTTGCCAATGACTTTCAAAATAACTTCCTAAAGAACTGTGAAGTAGGCACTACTGGATTCTCATCTAAATTCTGTATTCTAATTCTTTTTCCCTTCATCTGCTTGCTCTCCTTACCCATTTCTGTGTTTTTACATCTTCCATTTCTTCCCCTGAATAAGCCCTTTACCTCTGTATTCTCTACCTCAAATGCCCACTTTTCCGTGTACATTCCTGTACTGTTTCTGCCTCCCCACACTGAATGCATACAGAAACTAGAGAACCCTGAAGAAAGTCTTCATTCTTCTGTATTTTTTCTTTTTCTTCTTTCTTGTCAAGTTTAATGTGCAAGCAACCTCCAGCAATTAAAAGGGAGAAGGAATAAAATGAAAGAAAAGGTCTTGTTCGGTCTTTAATGTTCCTACATGAAGCTAACAAATTTGTTTCGTAAATATAACACAGTAAGAGATGGACTAAAGAGAGGTCTGTGTATTTGTAAATCTGTGTGAGTGAAAACATTGGAGTTTGTGACAAATCCTAACAATCTATTGTGTAGCATTCGGGGGGAAAGAAGGACAAAACTGATGGTTTTATGCATCTGGATGAGTTGACACAAGGTTGATGTCAGTAACATCTCTGATAGTTGGTATTCGGGTTTCAAAACCTGGGCAAGCTGCAATTGATAAACAATAGTTGTAAAAATTGTTTTAATATGTTTCTTCCTTACATCATCTTAAAAGGCAAACTATTTTAACTGAAACTGGTAAAAAAAATTAGATTTAGAAAACTTCATTCTGTGTAACAAAAAAGTGACATTTACAAGCAATTGAAAACAACATCTTTTACTTGAAAATTCAAACAATATGAACACCATATATTTTTAGATCTTGCATAATAATTGACAATTGATAGTTGACAAAAGCCTTGAAATGGTTCCCTCTTGTATTGTTTAAAAGATATAGCTGTATATGAAGATTCTGAGAACAGACTTACTGTACCAAAGATAATCAAAGAAATTGGAGAACCTCGGAATTATGGTTTGACAGATGAAGAAAAGGAGATTTTGGAACGCCAAGCAGCTGAGGAACGCCTTGTCAAAGAAGCTCAAGAAAAAGCTGAACAAGAGCGTAAAGAAGCTGAGGAAAGGGCTGAAAGAATGGCAAGATGGGAAGAGTGGGTAGGTTAATACATTTTTTTGGGAAAACATTATTATTTATGTGTTTTCAATGGCTTCAAGTAATCTGTTATGTAAACAGATTGTTACGTAAATTTATGCCCACTTGAGCGTGGCATAAATTCTCCTGTTCCTTATATCATACTTTAGATCTTGGTTAGGCTATCTTAACAGTGTGGTTTGAAGCCCATCCTACAGAATATAGTGTCTTTTTTATTACAGACGTAGCATTTTTTGCATTTTGGTATCAGCATGTTTTTAAAATACTTTTATGGTACTCTTCTTGTTGTGCTGTAGCTCTTCTATTTTACCATTTGTAAGTATCTACTACAATCAACGGTGATTGTCCTCACCAAGTCTTTTAGGACTTTTGCATTTTGTTCATTTTGCTTCTAAGCACCCGACCAAGTCTTAATTTTCAAACTAGATTTTTATCTCAACACTGACCAGTCTTCCAGCCTGCATTGCAAAAAGGTTTCTGAGCCTGAAAGAACATGTGAGAGAGCTGAGTACTCAGTTCACTAAGGACTACCAGATGCAGTCTGAACAATGGTTTTTGTTTGCTAATAATCTAATAAGTACTTGGTATTTAGGCAGTCTGAACAATGGTTTTTGTTTGCTAATAATCTAATAAGTACTTGGTATTTAGGCTACCTGACCCCAGAAGATTTGCACGTGCTGCTTTTTCCTTATTTACTTTGCCACACCTAAGGACATTTTAGTTAAATGACCTGAAATGCATACTGTAAGAATGTTCCTGTTCACACCCAACGTCAGGCCGTTTCACCAGAAGGCAAGTCTATTGCCTTCTTTCAGAGTTATTTAAAAACAAATTGATCCTTCCACAGAGAAGTCCTTTTCTTATATTCGAATGCCCATACACATATATGGGGTTATAATATGCTGAAATTACTGACTTTTTAAGAAGCTTTTACATTCCTTCGGTGTTGGCTTGTAAATAAGGGGTTTTTTAATCTCTGATTATTTACAGCTTCATTCAACATTAAACAGCATTCTGTACCCTGTAAAATTCGTCAGGATAGTTAACACATTTTAGCTAGATTCAATCCAAGCCATCTACCTTTAAAAGAGCAAACTGTGCACTAATCAAAGCTAAAGTAGGTGTTTAAATAAAATGTGTGCTTAAGGTTATCCTTTTAAACAGGCAGATGCTCAGGAAATCTAAGCAACTGTTCATTTGCCCTTGACACTGTAGATTAGCTGCTGTCTCTGAGTAGTGACCAAAGACCACTTGCAAGATTTATTCCAAAGCACTCCTGGAGTGAGTGAATAAGGTAAAAATTGGTGTATCTGTTTTATCTGAACATTGCTTTTGTGTTATGCCTTGAGCATAGAAAAGCAGTCTTCAGAGTATCATCTGTTTGCTGTATCTATATGTGACTCAGGCTACTGATGAATTAAATGAGTGAAGAGAGGACAATGAAAAAGAGTTGGAGTAATCTTCTGGCTAAAGGTACTGCAAGTATGCATGCTACTGTTATTGAATGGAAGGAAGAAAAGCTTGCAGCAGTTTTATTTCCTCATCCCTCTTACTTTTTGAGTGTAAAAATTGCATTTTATTTAAACTGAACTTGGAAATAAATTTAGCTGGTGTAAATGTATGTAATTCACTGTGGTTTTAGTGTATTTGTCTCTCAAGCCCCTCAAAAACATCAATGAAATAAGAATAAAACAAACCAAGGAAACCAAAGAGGAAACAAATAAACCCAACACAATTAACAAATTAAACATTTAGAAGGTCAGAGCTCTCCACTGAGTAAAAATACTCTCATTTCCCCCCAGTTCAAAGAAGCCTCAAGAAACCATTTGCGTTTGCAATAGCACTAATTTTTGAAGTGCTGCAGTTGTAGTGCTGCAGTTGAAGTGCTGCATTTCAACCATTTTGCCAAATACCTTATGGAAACAGGACCACTGGAAGACTTGAGAATAACCTCCTTTTAGGTGTTAAAGAAGAAAAATAAAATCATTTTAGCAAGGAGATTATGTCAGTCCTTATCCTGTTCAATTCTTTGTCCTCAATGTGTTGTGTGCTCTAAATTTAATAAGCAATTAATATTTTTTCCTGTAAACTTGCTTTTTTGAAGTTCTGTCCACAGCTTCTAACACTTTTTTTTTTTTCCTCTAGGCTAGCACTGTTATTTAGCCAAATGTTATTTGATAGATGTTATAAACATAATTATTTATTATTTTTCTTTTTTTCTTTATTACTTGTAGAATAAACAGCTGGAGGAAGTGAAAAGACAAGAACAAGAGTTAGTGGAGGCCCAGTCTATTCCACTACGAAACTATTTAATGAAGAATGTCATGCCAACACTTATGCAAGGGATAAATGAATGCTGTAGGATCAGGCCAGATGATCCAGTCAATTTTCTGGTAAGGTGATTATGTTTTGTTTCTTAAATATGTTTGAATATTCATATAGACCCAAAGAATCTCTGTTAATGAAGGGACTTAAATTTCCTCCCCACTTTCAGGATAGCAACAAATTAATAATTAGAATCTGCAATTTTGGTGAACAGCAATTACACTGAAAATTAAAACCCAGCAACTACTCCTTATGGGATCAGTTGATACTGTGTATCAAGGGCAGTATCCAGTGTAGTCAAACAGGAATAGGACAAGAATCACAACCAGAATCTGCTTCCCCTTGGTATGTGCACTCTGCACATCTCATGTACCCTGACAATTCTGCTGTGCCATAGAGGACTACAAGATAAACAACTTTTTGACATTAGGCTTTCATTTCCATTAGATTGATTTGTGCCAGTGAACATATTATGATATCTGGTAGCTGGAGTTAGGTGCCTCAAAAGAGGGTACACAAACAAAGAAATCCCTGGGCAATTATGACCTTACAATCTAAACTCCCCATCCCTCACAGGACATCCCTCATGGGACCAGGAGCTGTACTCTCAAATAAGATCTGGTTGCCTATCATTGGTTTGCTGTCTGTTACAGAGGGGTTGCTAAAGGGTTACCTCCACACCCTCTTAGGTCAGTTTCAGTGGAGGTTTTGGTTGGTTCTGGTTGTTATAATAATGTGGTTTTTACGGTTCATATAGCATGATCAATGGGCTGTCCACTCCAACTATTAATTTTTAAGTAATGTTTAAGCTGCAGCTTTGTCTATTCTAACTATTATTAATGTTCAGATTGTTAGCGCCAAGTTTCACTGTAATCCATCTTTGACTTAAAAACATAACCATATGGTTCAGATAAAGTTCAACTTGCAGCCTAAAAATTCTAGCTACTTACGTCTATTTCCAAATGGCATAAAATTTTTAACCTTTCTGAAAGGGGGACATCACTCTCCACCCCTCTAGACACAACTGAACACGTTGTAATGATAAATGCAAGCTCTTTGGTAATTCCCTTCACAATACATGCATAAATAAAGGAGAAAATCCTCTAGGACATTCATAGACTAATTCCAGTTGCAAATGACCTCAGGACATTATCCAGCAAAACTTTTGGCTGAAAGCAGGGTCAGCATTGCATTCAGACAGGAATCCAGGTGCTGTAACGTTATTGCTGTGCTGCTGTTCTGCCTGCACATCCTAACCAAGCTGTTCACAAGCTGAAACAGAACATTTTATTAATCAAGCAAAAGCTTAAAATGAAAACAATGATGTTGCAATCCCACTTCAGGCACTAAGGAATGTTTTCTTGGTTTAACCTTTTTGCTTACTGGTGAGTGACAACTCCCTGCAGCTGTAGGAGTATGAAATCTTCCCCAATACCTGCATAGCTTTTAAAGATCAGTATCAGTGGGTCCAGAAATCAGGCCCTAGGGTACTCACTTGACTTCCATGGAGTGACAAATACTGTTGTAAATGGCTCCCTTCCTTCTCTTGCCCATGATAGAAACAGGGTGACCGCTATGAAGAGGGGGAGTGAGGTTGATGGTATTTTGGGTAGTATTCAGGGGAAAGAGATTTCTCTGACATAGGGACATTTTCTGACGTAAGTTACATTTTAGGGCCATTTAATACGTTCTGCAGTTTTGTTTAAAGCAATGTTATCCACTATATCTTTGTTGTTTTGCATACATTTCAAAGTTGGAGATGTGAAAATAATTGTAATTTTGAAACTCTTCTGTTTATAGGCAGAATATCTCTTCAAGAACAGTCCTGATATCGACTGGAATAAACGTTAAATCCTAGCAGCAATAGGAATTGTAAAACAAAAGGGGGAAATTCCTAATACATTTTAGATAAAAATACTTGGTTTCTAATTTTTGTTTAAGCTTATAATGTACTCTTCATGTTTTATTTCTCATACTTTATTACTATTTTGTACTGGGTTTTAATATTCTTCTGCAACATTCCCATTTGCTGTATGTATTTTCTGATACATTTACACATCTGTATTTCAGATGTCTATTGGAAACTACAAACCATGAGAATTCTGTTCTCTCTGCAAAATCTTCTTCCTGAATTTATTTTTAGCTACACATTCTATTCAAACAATATATTATTTTCCCGATCCTTAGTGAATGTAGGCAGCTAGCCTGAGAAAGACTTTTATCAAAAAAGAAAGAAAAGTGTTTTTACTGAAAAAGGAAATAAATAGAAGCAGCAAGCTCTCTTATTTCCCCTCCAGGCTACCAAGAGGCAAAAAGTCACAAAATACAGTCTTCTTGTGCTGCACTGACTGGTAAACAGTTTCCCAGCATAGGTATGTCATAAAACCTGTGTTTTACTTTGGTATCAAACACATGGCTGTAGATCTCATTTAATAATCTTCAGCATTCAAAACTAGATACATATTTTTTAGAGATTCTTGAAGAATCTAGACTTCCCAACACATGGCTATCCGTCTCAATTTTATTGACTTCATTCAGCTCTCACAGGAACCCAATCTCTGCTGACTGAGCTGAAACTGATTGCATACTTGGTGTAAAACAAATACAGGATTTTGTCAAAACAGAAGGCAAGGACCCTTTGTGCAAAAGGAGCAGGAACAAAAGAGGAAGAGCTGAAAGAATAGTGATATAGAAACACTTCGCAGCTATTTTGTCTGTAACTTTGAGTATCAGAATTTTAGATGTGTTAATGCCCAATGTTTCTATTCAAATACATTAGTATTTTTACAGAGCATCTAATTTCATCTGTTTTCATAGAGTCACACAGACAAGTCAGGAACAGTGTTCAGAAACATCATCTCCTACTCTAAAGATAAACACATATTTTTGTGATCTGTATGTCCTATATGCTGTCAGTCCAAGCTACCATTTATCCTGTGAGGCAGTTGAAGATGAAATTATCGTTAGCTTAAGACAATTTTTTAGTTAGAAAGTACTGTTTTTCAGAGTAAAGATGAAAACTGGACACTTAAAAAGAGAGGGTAATCCAGGTTTTCTCTAGAGTTATTGTAATGCATTTACTTTTCTAAGAATAAAGTTTTCAGCTGATCTATAACGAGTGTGACTTTTTTTTTTTTTTTTAATATTCTGCAAGTGTATGCAGACTACTCCAGGCAGACGTTTCTAAAACAACTCTTAGAAAAGGATCCGTTTGCTTTGTGTAGGGCACAAATGCACAGTGAGCCCGACGCGGGTAGCCAAAGCCGCGCACGGGGCTGCCTTTGAACGAGCGCCTTCCGCGCCTGCAGCGGGCCGCGCTCGGAGCGGCTCCGGGGGCTCTCGGGGTGCGGGGACCAGCCCTGCCCGCGAGCCC
>VWZT01013523.1:1119840-1339713 GCA_013397055.1 Pachycephala philippinensis | reverse complement strand
AGGGCAGGGTCCATCAGGGCAGGCGTCCTGAGGCTGCCCGGGGCAGGGGGAGCTCCCCAGTGTGTGCAGCCCTCGGAGCCCCAGTCAGAGCAGGAGCCCCAGGAGCAGCAGCTCCGGCCAGCACCCAGCAGGCACGGAAGAGCTCAGGGCCAAGGCTGCCCACACACCGCAGCAGGGTGGGAACAGGCAACGCTTGGCAAGAGCAGGAGCCCTCCCCCCACCTGAGCTTAACTGGAGCTGCACTCTGGGGTGGCAGAGGACCATCACTGCCCTCAGGGCCGAGCCCTTCCTGCGGCCCACAAGGAGCATCAAAGTGTCAGACAGGGGGGTTGCGTTTCTCCTACTGCTGAATATCAATAAACTTATAAAAAACCTATTTGGGAATAAAATGAAGGAAAGAATTAGTCCACGATGGAAGAACCACTGAATGACAGTTATCTGTTCTCCATCAAGAGAGGTGAAACTTGTTAATTTGTCTTACTTTAATCAGGATCAAGTACATCTGACAAACTGTTTCAAATCATTGCTACTCAGGGGGTTGATGACAGTCTCCAAGATACATCTGTTCTGCAGTTCATTAGTAAGCTTCCAAAAAAAATTAAAATAGATCCTCCTTCATTTTCTTAAAGGAATGAGTTCCTCTATCAAGATAGAGAGAGATAAATATATGGATATAGATATATGCAAAAATGACCCTATCATTTCTTGCTTTGATCCTCACTTTGTCCAAGGGTAATATTCTGCATGGATAAATCACCCTGTGAAGAGCAGATTATGCCTGGACCTGTCCGTGTGTTAAGATGCAGTATGTAAAATCAAAGATGTGTAAACAGTATTAGAAATATCTTCATGGTACCAAAATAAAAAATTTCAGATCCTTTCCAAATGGTGCAGGTATAGATCTTGCACCTTCCTGTGGACCAGCCTGAGCAGCCTGATAGACATAACCTTCTGCTTTTATTGAAACATCTTCTCTTTCGTATTACCTCTTCCCTTGATCTTCATTCTTTCTGTCTGTTCTGAAGTCTCAGCTTAACTTGACTAAATTCACAATCGTTTTCTTTTACCCTTTTGTCACTTCTCCTATTTTCTGGTATAATTCAACATATGCCCAACTTCAATGCATGGAGATTTCTGCACATTTCCTCCGAGTCCTGGCTTCTGGAGAACAGGCTGAAATGAGAGGCAGGAGGCTTGGTGCCTCAGCTGCTGTTTGTGAAGCTGAGAAGTGCTGCTGTTATAACTCACATGGAATTAAGGAAACAAACCGTGGAATATTTTCTGCAAAAGATTTTCCTGTGTTTAATATATTTATGCTCAGGATAAGAACCCAGGAGACCTGGCCTTTCTTGGGTTATTAGACTACCTGTCTCAAAATAGGATTTCTTCTAGTACTGCCTCCAGTCTCTCACTTTTCTGACACCACATTTTTTGCTCTGAATTTACAAAAGTGATTACTATGGGATGGATGCCTGAGCAGTTATAAAATAAAGAATGTTTTTTTTTAATTACTGCAGGTTGTAAATTGAGTGATAAATTATCTCAGAGAAATAAGAATCTTCTGGTCAAAGCAAAGAGCTGGATCTCAGAAAGTGGCTCCATTTCTCTGTGCATTTAGGGGTTTTCCTGGGCATTTCAAAATAATCTTTCTGTCGCTGTTCCTATTACAGAATTACTTCTTTTCTCCTGTCTTTAGTTGCTTTTTAGTTTCTTTTTTATTAGGTAAGGTCTTCAAGGCAAGGACAGTTCATGCAATGTCTAGTACAAAAGGCTGCTGATTTCACTCCTGGCTTCTGAGGTACTTTGTAATACAAATAATGATGCTAATCATATTGGGTGAGTCTCTGGGAATGGGGCATTTTAGAAGTCTGATATAAATCAAATGAGGGGAAAAAACCCAGCCTTATAAATATGTTCATCTTAAATAAAAAGATATTCACTTTTATTCCTTTTTAGGTGCCTCCTTTAGTTGGTACTGAGCAGCAAACGAATGGATCTCTTGTAAAGGAAGTCTTTGCATCACTCATCTTTGTAAAACTCTAGACAGATTAGAGGATTTTTGCCTTCTTTTTCCCTTTTCCTTAAAACGGTATAAATACTTCCTTTCCATTTTGCTCTCCCACTGCTGTAGACATTGAGATGGTTATATCAGAACCATAGATAAATTAAAATGACTGGTGAGAGGTTATAGATATACGCAAGAACAAAAGGACTGGTGACTGAAACGAGAACAGTTTTAAATTATTCAGAGAGATACTTTTTCTTTCCTTGGGGTTTTGAGAGCGATTGAAAAAAGCGATGAATGAATATGAACACTGCATGAGCAATCTGACACTGTCAGAGCCAGCACCAGTGCCATGTGCATTTCCCTCTTTTGATCACTCAATTC
The DNA here is from genome assembly GCA_013397055.1 of Pachycephala philippinensis. Lineage (NCBI taxonomy): Eukaryota > Metazoa > Chordata > Aves > Passeriformes > Pachycephala > Pachycephala philippinensis. The sequence goes on along the minus strand of VWZT01013523.1, from coordinate 1,337,324 downwards.
AAAACTTGTTCAGTTCTTTCTAAATAGTTTACCTCTTTCTGTTTAAATGCAGAACTGAAAGATTGTCCTCTAATTCCTCTTCAGAAATTCTTGCAGCTCTGCTTTGGAGTACCTATGTGGTACATACCCATGAGAATCCATTTTTTCAAAACTTTTTTTTTAACCTTGATAGTATTATAAAGGAGAATCTAGGATCTTCAAAGTGCTGAAAAACCCAGGAGTAAACCCAAAGGTTTTCAGTACCTCTTGAATTAAAGACAGTGAAGCTATTTTTTCCTTAGATGTACTATCAAAGCAATACAGCAATCAAAAAGATACAAAAAAAAAGTTAATAATGCCCTTAAAGATGTCATGTCAGCCAGAATCCTTGATATTTTGAACAAGTAAAAAGAGTTGATGCAAAAAGATGTGCAGAGTGTGTGCACATGTGCTTACTCAGGTAGAGGTAGATCACACATTGTGTAAATCAGCTGTAGCAGCACAATAATGATCTCTGATTCTCGCTATGTGCTCACTTACACAGGAACACTGCACTTATTCCTCCTCCTTTTTTTTTGGTGGAGGCACAAAAACATCACCATATTTTTTCCCTTAAATTGTAGGACCTGCATAACTGGAAAATGCCTTTTTTGTACCTGACTGGAACTGTGCACAGCCCATGGATAACAAGAACAACACGTGAAGCTGGCAGAAATGAGCAAATTAGGAAACAAATGCACTTCAGAGGATGTTTTCCAGAGGTTAAATCTTGCTGAGGCACTTAATTCTCCCTAGTTTTGCGAATCAGCTGCTCATAAGTTGTTCTAAATTATTTCAAACAGAATGGCAGGAAGACACCTGTTTTAAAAAGCAGGATTATAAAATATCATTCCTGCCAGCAATACAAAAATGCCGTTTTCTACGTTACAAAAAAATCCCCAAAAAAACGTTACCAGTAGGTTACAGAGTGAGTAGAGGGCAAACGATGAAAAATGAAAGAAAAAAGGGTTATATATGTGACTGTGTATAACTGAACATATGTAACAAAAAAAAAAAAAATGAAAGAAATAAAATGCTACTTATTTTTACTGATATTGCCAAGGTCACACAGGCTCAGAGAAGATGGCTTGATTTATATTCCAGGTGTTTCTCCCTGGAGGCTGAAGGGTTCAGCTCTATTCCCAATGCTGCTATAGCTCAATAATGGGGGACAGCAGGGAAGTTTTCTATGTCTTTCCATGATTTTTATAATATTGAGAGCTGAAAGGGTTCAGTTTTCTTTTTAAATCAGCACACAAGTTGACAAAGAATATGATGAAATTGCTTTGACTATCTAATTGTTTAATAAGTTTCATTAATTAATTCGGTGAAATTGTTTCCTTTTTTTCAGAGTGTTCTATTGATACTGCTGGTTTTGACTTTCCCTTTATGCTCTTTAATTGGTTGACATGAAAGTTTGTAAGTCAGACAGCTCTTAATAGCCACTTTCTACCTAGTTTGCACAAACAGATTTATCCACTTAAGTAGCAAATAGGTGCAAAGTCAGTCCTTCAGTGACTCTTGAGATTCCTCCAGAGTTATACATTGATCTGCATTCCTCAGCTCCTTAAGAATTTTGAACTGCTCTCTGTTTCTACTCTGCCTTGCCGTTTGCTCTCTGCCGTAGCTGTAATTGTGCTGTGGAGCAGAGCAGTGCAGTGACCTGGCCCAGGAACAGCTCTGTCAGCACTGCAGTGGGCGGGAATCCCCAGGGGAGCGTCCCTCCGTTGCCTGTGTGTACGGCTAAAGTTTACGAGATGAGAGCATAATGCAAAGGATATCATGCGTGTATAATAGACAGCCTCAGGACTGCGTGTTAGAGAGGATATTCTATGGAGAGAAACAGTGGCCATAAATAAATTGTTGGCCTCTGTCTTTTCCTTGTCACACAAGAACCATACAGTTGTCTGGTTTTCCCATTATCAGTCCCCGGTAGTCATCGCTAACAGGAACCTTCTATTCATCTTATTTAATGTGACTTTGGATCCAGCGCTCAGTGGAAACAAAGAAAAGAATTATCTATACTTCCATGGGTTTGGATAAGACCCTCTCAGCTGGAAAATAAGATATATCTCATAACATAGGAAGCACCAGAAGCTTATCCTGCAGCAATACTCTGCCTGTATTTGTTGAACTGGTTTCTTTTGGGCTCTGGTTTAACTCTGATGCTAATATTCTGTTCCTTCTGGCAAAAAATGAGAACCAAGTCCCACTACAATGAAAGAATGAAAACACTGCTGGCTAAAATATTTATCATTTTATAGCATTTCTCATTGATAAATCAGTGTAATTACCTTTATTTTCCAGGGCAAAAACAAAGGTAAAGTGAAGAGATGTGGTTTGTCCAAAAGGCTGACAGCAAAGGTAAAGAATTCCAAAGTCTAAATCCAGGGCTTGACGGATTGTTTCCACAGTTGAGGATAATCTGTCAATCATGTGAGCCAGTATTCTGTTTTATGTTTTACATCCTGTGTTTTCTAGCATACATTTCATTCATGTTTATGCAGTAACCTCTATACTATTGCAGTATAAATTATCAGAGTACTCGGGACCTTTTCCCTGGTGCAAGTTCTCCTGAAAAATTCTGCCAGAAGATGGATTTTCCACAAAGAATATCAAATACTACCTCATGAGGAAGCTGTGAAGACAAAGCTACTCTGGAGCCTAGGCTGGGAGTACTCAGTCCCAAACTAGCAGGGTACAAATGTTTCTATTCACACTTTTTTTCCTTGCTGTCTTGGATTGTTTTTACTTCCCAATGTGTACTTTTCATCAGTAAAGGAATTAAAAAGGGATAGTTGCTCATTTTCCCCCTGCATGTAGGATACACACATATGTTTCCCTGGGCACATCACTGACAGCTAATGCCTAGCTCAGGGGTTTGGATAGGCCATATATGTACACAGAAACATCTCACGGTGTGTACATTTCTCAAGATATAAAATAGAATTAAAACAGGGGCTCTCCACATAACTATTTAATCATAAAGTGACTGACCTGAGTAGTGGAGTGAAGTTTGCTCATCCCAGCAGCCAGGGATTCCCATCACTGTCACTCACTTCACAAAAATGATTTGTCTGTTTCACAGAGCATGATTTCAATTCCATGGATATCTAACTGTGATGACCCCAGTTCTGTCCTTTCAGAGATCTGCTTTATTTTAGGCATTGCATTATTCTTTTCTATTTAATGTTTACTTTTAGTATATATCATTATCCTTTTTGCAACAACTCAAAATCATGCTCGATTTACCTTTCTCCTGGCTTCTTAAATGATTGCCTGGTGCATCCGTGTCAGGTTGAGGGCGCTGAGAAGGTCAAAGCAATGACAGCCTTCAGGGCTGTGTCAGTGAATGCTAAATTGCCTACTCAGCTCAGCACTACCACAGGCTCATCCACAAAATACAGCCAGAGCGTGATGGAAGCAGTGCTTGAATAAGCTTCAGACCTTCTTTTCATCACTCAAAGCTTTCCAAATTTTACAGTTAAGGCCTGATTTTCTCAGCAGTAAGCATCCTCTCCTCACCTTGACTTTCGGAGAAATTGCCATTTGAGAATACAGCTCCTGTAATTCCTGCTTCTCCCCCATAGCAAGAAAGGTCTGTTACTGCAGACATGACAGTCAGCAGCAAAGCTGGGGAAGCAGAATGTTCCTAGGGTGAGGGAAAGGACTTTATGGCAACCAGGCTCCAAAACGGATTCATTGTTTTAGTGGTACCCTGACAGCAGCAGTTAGGGACTTATTAGGGTCCCTTACCAGTATAGAAGAGAATTCTTGTAATTGTTTTCACTCGAGCTTAGGCTGGTGAAACGAAGTCTGCAGGTATTAAGTGTGAAGGGCTGTCATTCTTTTGATACTTTGGTTTCCTTTGTTATGAAAGCAAGGAACGCACTGCTTGTTCTCTAACTGTGCTCATGACATAAAATAAACCATTCCATTAACAGCCTTTTACTTCCCAGTGTTGGAAGTGCCCAAAAGAGGCATGTTACAGCAGCACAGATAAATTACTTTAACAGGACCCTTATGTTGTTTAGGTTTGTGCTTGCACTCTTTAACTGCAGCCTGTTGGAAATGAATCCATGTGAGATGACACATGTCCTGCATATCTCTGGTTTCTATCACTTCCATCCGCTTTGGGCCACCTTCTGACACTTTATTTGCATTGAGCAGTACCTCACTTCACTCACGTAAGCAAGACACTGCCCAGTTTGGGTGGCTGTTTATAAACAATGTTTTCCTGCAGCTATGCGTACCACAAAAGTATCCAGACTCTGACAACTGAGATGAGCCCTTATCATCTAATGCATAATTACCAGCTTCAAAAATGTTGGCATGCAACTTTCATTCTCCAGTGCAGCAGAGAAATCCCATTAGCTTCAGCGGCTGCTCCTGGTGACAGTGACCTGTGGCACTGGAAGGCTGATGGAATTGCACAGGGGTCACTACAGACACCATCTGTAACACGTGAAGTTGTGCAAGTGTAGCTGAGACCATGATTTAGCCCACAGAGTACTTGGTTGGGGTGAGCTGCATACGACGGAAAAGAACCCAGTATGACTGAAAGGATCTAAGCTGAGTTTGAAGTCCTGATATTTGGGAAAAGAACAATTTTCAAGAGAACTTGCCAACATAAGGTGTGGAAATTCATGAGACTCAGTGATGCACATCTTTCTGTGTCAATAGGTCTTGCCCTTTTGTGCCTCTTTTCATGGTTCAACTGTTTTTCAAACAACAGAAAAGGAGATTTGAAATGTCAAACATGAAAATTCCACCAAAACCATAAAAAGATTCATTTAATTAGGAACTAATCAACACTTTTCCTAATCTGTTCATATTTCTAACATGGTGCAACTTCCATAATGGCATATTGCTAATTTTCACCACGTTTTTGGATACTTGTTGAAATCTGTCTCTCCTTGAACATATATTTCCTAAGACACAAGCATATAGTCAACTTCACTTTTAAACAAGTCCTTGTTCTGGTCTCTAGTTCAGGTTCTGTTCTACCACCAGTTAATATCCTTAACTAAAATATTATAGGTTGCTATAATCATCACTTATGAAGATTACAATGGTTGGATCAAAGCATTCAGGTTTTAAGTGTGAAATATATCAGAGTAATACTGTAAAGAATTTAATTCCCTTAAAAGAACCAAATGGTTAAAGTTTGTTCCTTTATGTCAATACTATGAAATCATGTTAGTGTTTAATGCTGAAGAAAACTGACATAGGACAAGGTCAGCTCCTAAGGCCCAAAAACTAGGGGAAGTTTGAAGGAAAGAATCATCCCAATCTTCTCTCACTGATATTGCTTTTAACAAACTCCAGCTCTCCTTTCATTTCCAGCTCCATTAGGTAGCCAAGAGCTGTAAATATGCAAACCTGAGAGAACCTGAACTGCAAACCCAAGCCTCCAGGGTTTCCTCAGGCACAGAACCATTGACTGGATGCAGAGAGCAGCACAAACAGAGGCCACACTTCCCTTCCCTTCCCTTCCCTTCCCTTCCCTTCCCTTCCCTTCCCTTCCCTTCCCTTCCATGCTGCAGCTCATCCTGCTGGAGTGCTGGGGTGACCCTGGCAGGCTTTGTGCAAACCTGCTGCTCTCTGCTCTTCTGCCCCCTTCCCTTTACCCCAAATGTTTAACTCTTGGCTCTGCACTGCAACACCTTGGTCATCAGACTAAAGTTCCTTTATGGGCTATTTTCCTTTGCAGACAAATGATAATAAACGTTCTGCAATAGCACCCACTGGATAATTGATATTACAGGAAACAGCACGTATGTGACACAGAAGAGAAGTCCCAGAAATTTTCTTCTGAAAGGAATAGGGCAACCCCTCCTCCCCCACAAACTAATAAAACAGTCATCAAAATAAGTGGGGTTTTAAGCTCTTCATCTCTCCGTATCAATTAATTTGCACTAAATCTCATTAATATTTCACTTAGTGTTCAAAATTGTAATTTTTGGGTGGGTGGAGGACTGTCGCTTCAATGAAGATTTTCTTTTCAAAATGAAGGTTCAAAGCTGCTGCATACACTGAGCACTTTAATGCAGCCACTGCACTGTAGCAAGTTGAAAGGAAATCTCATTAGGAGAGGATTCCAGGACAAAAAAAGTACCACCACTGTTAGTGCTAATTAGCAGCTTTCTCTGCTGTTTCAAATGAAGTTCCAAAAACTGAACGAGTAGATGGATTATTTCACCCCAGAGGTATTCCTTCAGGTCAAGGGTGAGGCACCTTGTGAGGGTGGTGCTACTTCTTGTCCTGATCCAGCAGCTAAAAAACCTGCCAGTTTCCTAATCCAGGAAGAGTCAGAAATCCACATCTGCAATAACAATATCACAAAACAAAAGAAATGTAATTTCTGTCAGAACTGATGGAGCTCTTTTTTTCAAAATTAACTGAGCAATAATTCAAATGTGTGCAAAGGTGGCAGTACTTTTAAAACAGTCCGTGTGATATCCTAGGGTGTTAATCCATTTTAACCATACTACTAACAATTACCTTGGCATGTACACAGGCAGAACCTACATCTTCTAGGCATGGAATAACCAAAAGAATGTCCCTGCACACTGGATTCAGAAGACACAAGGAATGAAGGAACCGGTGACTCAGTGCAAAGGAAAATCTCATGTGAGTTAGAAAAAAAAATTCATAAGATTTCTGCAGCAGGCTATAACTTTAAAACATCATCAACTCTTCCTCTGATTCAATTCAGCTTGAGTTATAGAAAGGCATAGACAAGTAATCAAATTCACAGCATCCACAAAACCACCCACAAAAATCAGAAAGTACCTAATCCCTCCAACCTATCAGGGTGTGTGATCACCTGTGTCCTGACAGTACATTAAGAATTTATTCACCACATCTGTTGACACTAATTTATGTTTTCTTTAGCCGTGCATAAGAAAGTCTAAAATAATCCACAGCTCCTGATTTCAAAATAATACACTAACAGAGCCTCAGAAGTTAGGATCTCCCTAGACTCAGCACATATAAGAAGCACACCTGAGTGCATCCAGATAATTATTCTACACAGGATCTGCAGACTTCCAAGTGAAAAATGGTCCTATTCTGCAAGAAAATGCCTGTAGTACTTTGAGAGGTAAAACCAGTGTGCCAGTGGATCATGGTATTTAATCATGGGTGTTTGTTTAAAGGAAATTATGTACTTAATACTCTTGTGGTTCTCCAGTCAAAAAACAAAAGGGATGGAGGAAACTGAAAACATTTTAAGTTCTAGTTAAGTTCGTTTAGATGTTCTTCCTGTGAATACAAGTCCTTTTCAGCTTGACCATAACTCTGCATTTCCTAGGTGGTATTGTTTTTTTCTAACAGGTTATCCAGCTGGAGAGCCCCTGAAGGGAGCTCTTGGCTTAAACTTTCCTAATGGGAAATGAGAAGGTAGAAGTGCTTTTTACAGATGTATTTTGTTGCCAAAGCCTTGAAAAGCAGCTGTTGCTATATGGGAAAAAAAAAAAAAAAAAGAATGCCCATTCAAAACAGGCAGCCCGTATTTTGCTGAAAATCTTTGCTAGTGGTATCTAAATGCTCCAGTAACTTCTTGGTTATTTTTCACCTGGACAGTAATGCACTCAAGCTGTCAGAGGCCTTTCAAGGGCAGCCACTCTAAATTAATTTTACTGGAACTTATTTAATGTCAATGTTTATTTAAAAGAACCCAAAATCTAGCAATCAGAAGCAAAGGAATATTCTAAGCTTCACTGAAGTTAATAGAAAACCTTTGACTGGGCTGAAGAAAGCAGAGTGGACAGTGAGATCCCCTTGGGTACTGAATGGTAGAAACATGTTTTGCTGGGAACAGTTCTCATTTTTTAAGTGCTCTAAGCTATTTTTTAATGAGATTCATCTCTACCAAGTTCTCTAAACTCTCTCCTTGTCACGTGTTTCACAAAATACAACACATTTGCAGGCACATGTGGTTCTGAATACTGAATTCATTTAACCCTGCAGTTCATTACTGCCTTTTGCCTGTCCCAGGAACTGGCACAGCCACGCCCACTCCCGAGTGCTGGAGGAGAAGGGAGAGGTGTAAACACTCGAAAGGCTCAAGACGTGAGTGCATTGGTTTGAACAGAGACATAATCAGTGGGGGCAATAGAATGCCAGTTTTGATTAGGATCTTGAGAGCCAAATAAAAGCCTGCTGAGGCAAGCTGGGTATTTCTTCCACTCATGCTGCAGCACAGCACTTGTGCTTGGTGAGACGTGAGGAGGGAGGATTAGCATGACCTTTGCTTAATGAACAGGGCTATAAACCTTTAGGGACTGGATGGTAAACAAAGAAAAGGGCTGGAAAAACAGAAATCACATAACTTTTATTAAAGCTTGTTTTGTTTGGCTTCAGTTTTTAAATCTGTGCAATATTTTCCTATCACTGACATTCAGTATCAACTGTGTATCCCAAACCAAATTTATCATGGGTCCTCATTCAAACTGCTCAGGCTGAACTTGTTTCATTTTTGTCTACTGGAAAAGTAAAAGCAGAAAACTCAATGCACATTGGCAACACAGATATGAAAATACCTTAGAAAGTAAAAGCAGTGGTTATGAAATCTGACACAAAATTTTGGTGCTCCAGATACCTGAAGATCTGGAGAAGTTGATTCTACCTGTGTCATTTGGCTCCTTATGTGACCTTGTTGGGTCTCATGGTCTTTGTAACTACTAAAATTTGAGTGAGAAAATCAAAGTGGTATCTTGTGTCTTCTCTGTAAGACTTTGCTGCTTCCATGTTTCCTCCTCCTCTGCTGTCTCAGGCAGCACAGATCTGAGCCACTGCACTGGAGCATGTAGCAAACAGAAATCTTTTGTGCTTCCAAGGGGAAGTTGGTTTCAGGGGTATTTAATAACAATGTCCTCCACATCTCCAATTTTCTGCAGCCCTCCTTCTTCCTGAGCCGAAAAAGGATTTATGTTTCCTTTCTCTACTCCGCATTTAACGCAGTCACTGATGACACTCAGGGGGAGTATTTGCCCTTAACAGAACTGTGCTGTTTGGGCAGAGAAGACCAGTATTGCCAAAGTTATTGCAGAGTGTGGTTGGAAAATTTTCTGGTGGAGAGACTTTTATTGCAGTGCCTCTCAGCATAGTAGCAGTTTATTTGTCATTTTCATGACTAACTACAGAAACATTTTTAAAAGATGCTTCATTTTGACTTAATCATCCCATCTTTTATCTGTTTAATAAATATATAACATAACAAGCAGTTCCATGAGTGTTGGAACAAATGGAGAAAGATTTTTCAGAGCATAAGAGGACTAAATTTATGTTTCATAAGAAGACTGTAACTAAGGAAAGCATTGTGAAGATATCTCTCATTAACCAATATGGGATCCTAACATGAGAGAAAAATTAACAGATTCACTGGATGCTATGGGGGGTGGGTTTAATACTGCAGAATCAGTAGAGGGAATAAAATTTAAATTTAAAAACAGCAACCTAAATGAAGGCCTATCCAAGATTTGGGCATTCCTCAATTTTTCTTTAATGTGAATTCTGTGCTGCACAACATACAGGGAGTTTTGACTTCATACATTCCGTTAAAGAGGTTGTTTGCCAGGGTATTTCACAAAATTTAGGGGAATTCGTTATTACTAATCCATTTCAAAATATAAAGTCAACAGTAAGTTCAAAATTAGTTTACAGGGTGACGATTAACTTATTTCCTTAGGAAATCAGGACAAAATCAAGTGATACTATTAAAATCACCAGAAAACAATCAGTACTTCCAGTAATGCCACAAGAGGACTAATGAGGTCCAAGTTAAATGTCTTCCTTTAAAAGAAATCCAATAATTATTTTTTTTAATTTGGTTTCAAATACATTCAGAATTTTAACTGCTGTTTGTAATTTACCTTGGAATAAAAATTCAAAGTTTTGGGCAGGGAGACTATTCAGGTATTTTGGTATTATTTTTGACAGATCTAGTTACTGAACTTGATCATGGTTTTTGCTTATTCCATCATTTTGTGTCTTAATGGTATTGGAATGTACTTCTAAACCAAAAATTTATATATATAAAACAACAAGTGCCTTTCCGCTTCAGCAGCCCCTATTATTTACAGAATAATAAAAATGCATTCATTAGATAGTGAAATAAATAACAAAGATAAGCTTGCTTTTCTAAAGACCTCAGACTAAGTCATAGATAGACGATCATGTGTCAATAGGAAGAAAGCAGAGGATGAGAGAATTATTTACCTACACTTTGGACAACAAAGAACTACAGAATTCAACTGCAGGTTTTGTAATTACTCAGCTCTTTCTTCAGCCACTAGACTAGAGAATCATAGAGAAGAAGCCCTGGTCCACAGAGAAATTGTGCATTTCCCTCACCACCTTTGGAATGAATGTCACACTTCTGGATCAGAGCATCCAGGTAAGAATTCATTGCATTGTAAATTAATGTTTTTCAGTTAAATAAGAAAATCGCCAAAGAAAAAGCAAACGGGAGGTAGTGTTTGTTCCCATAATGGAGATGCCATAAAATCATCTTTATGCCCAGAGGATGGTGCACACCCCTATTAGAGTGATGTTGCTGCACTGTGTCTAACAATGGATGGATATCAAGCCAATGCTGCTGAAGAACTGCAGAGGACCCTGGGCAGGAAAGTTCCTTAGTGACAAAGTCACAGATAAAGTTCAATGCAAGTAAGTGAAGATGATACAGCCAGGAGAAAAACTATCCCAACGTTATTATGGAATTATAGTCTTTCAACTGACAGTCACATAGGAATGAGATTTTCATACTGATGCCTTACGTTCTAACTTTTATATTTTTCAAATTCTGTATTCCTAGTGTGTAACTCTGCAGTGTCCTGTAGCCTGTGAGCTGCTGCTCTCTCATGCTGAGACAGACAGAACAAAGCCTCTCCAGGCTGCTCTCCAAGGACACCCAGCCCGGCCTAGGCCCAAAATGTGTAACCCAGCATCTTGAGAAGGGGGGCAAGCTGAGGGGAAATTACATCATTAGCTGAAGTGTAATTGGTGAAATTGGGTTGAGATGCAAATGGACCAAAGCTATAAAAGTGTGAAGAACTCGTGACTCGGGGTCCATCTTGGGTGTAGCCTTTGGCCTGCCCAGGGTGTGCCTCTGAAGGCCTTTCAAATAAATATCCACCTTTATTCCCTTACTCCTGTCTGGTCTCTGTTTCTAGGTTGTCCTCTTTAGGCATCAATACTACAACAAATATCTCTGTGAAAACATCAGCTCAGTGCTCAGTAATGGTTAGAAAGCAAAGTTAGAAATTATTGAAAGTAATGAAGACTAGGACAGACAATGCTGTTATGCCAGTGCATAAATCAGAGCCTGCTTCCTCTCCAAAAGCACACTGTGGAGATGGAAAAGGCACAGGGAAAGGCTGTAAGGGAAAGGTGCATGAATCAGATGCATGGAACTGCTTTTGTAAAAGGAGCAGCTGAGCAGATTAGTATTTCTCTGTTTGCAAAAGAGACAACTGAAGGCTGAATAGAGGGAGTCCAGTAATATTGTGAGTGGAAAGGAGGCAGTGAATAGACATTGATTGTTCACTGCTGCTTCCAGTACAAAGGGGGAAGGAAGAGAGAAGGAAAGAAATCAAATAAATTTGCAGGGCTGGGATCAGATCAAATATCTTTGCACGGTGTAGAATGGTGCGATATTTCTTCATATTACATGTATTTAAGGGTTAGGGTTAGGTAGTTAATTTACAAATTTCTGTCCAAAGAAGTCAGCAGAAGCTAAAATACTCTGTGGGTTGAAAAACAACGGACAAAATAATGAAAGAAATTCCATGAATCCCACTAAAAACAAAGATCTCTGCTTCAGGATATATGTAACAGATTTTTTTTTTAGCTTTGAGAAATCACTCAAAAGTAGAAGAATATTCAGAGGACACACTGCTGTGTGCTTGCTCAGGCCTGTAGTCTACCCGTGTTCCTGCAGAGGCTGGTCACCACCATCACAACCACAAGGTGCTGGAGCAGACTGACCTTGCTCTGACTCTATCCTTGTTTCTTGGCAGAAACTCTTCCAAGAGCCAGAGGCATTACTCACCCAGTAGCTATCTAGTTCTGTTTTTCTCACACCTCAGATTTCTGACAATTCTCTTAATCTTTTGGAGTAAATTAGGTGATAGAAAAATGTTCAGTAGAACAGCCTTCTTTATCACTGTTTGTGTATATGGGAGAGAGAGTGAAATGGAGAAAAAAGAAAGAAAGAGAGGGACACAAGTTGTTGACATTTTCAATAGAAAAAAAGGGTCTGTGATCCCTTTACCAGGAAAAACTGCAAGTCAGATCATCAGTGGGTAAACTGGAATAGGCCCATTGCAATCAATGGAACTGCACTATTTAGCCTAGCAGAGGATTTAACCTGAGTTTCTTAGAAATGAATGGCTCTTAGATTTGCAAAAGGAAGTTGCTGACACACAGAGCACTGCAAAATTCTTCAATTTGTTCAGCTGGTTATACACTTCACTGTAAGTCAGATCTCAGATCCATCTCCTCTCTCACCCATTAATTCTGCTCTAAACCTGACCTTGTTTGTCCCTTGACCCTGTTTTGTCACAGTTCATAGCAATTCTTTTATTTCTGCAGCTCCATCTATCTTATGATCTCTGCCTCCTTTCTTACTTGGGTCCTGTGTACTATAAAATACCCACTAAATTTTCATGTGCTGCATAGTGTGCCAAATTGCCTCATGAAGGACACTCCATAAAAACCTGTTCTGACAACACTGTCAAATATACTACACAGTTTATATAAAACTAATTTTGTGCTTCAACGTGTGAGCACCAATTCTTCCAAACAAGATTATTCGAATTAAAATTCCAGGTCAAGTAGAAAAAAACTCACAAAAACCCAACAACAACAGCAAAAAGGAATTGTCAGTGTTGGTGCTGTACAGAAGTCCTGGGAATAATCAAGCGAACATTGCACTAAAGCAGTTTTCAGACACTGTATCAGTTTACAGCTTAAGCTGTCCTGTATTTCCAATTTTATGTGTTGTCATGTTTTCTAGATCTACTTATCACATTTGGTTTTGGGGGAAGGTGGCAGTTGGAAAGTTTGGTTGATTTCAAATATTTACTTTGCATCTTTCCTAATGTAGAAAATACCACTACAGACAAACAGACTAAGATTTACCACCTGCTACATGAAGTTCTATAAGGTGAGTAAAGCAAACAAAATTGCTGTCAAATCCACCTTAATGATCCTCGTTCTAATTACACCTTTTATAAGGTACTTAAAATTAACTTAAAAAGTTAATTTGTACTTGGTATGTAGGTGTGCAAAAAATGGTTGAGTAGCGGTCCTAGTGGGATTAACAAATTTAATTTTAGGTTCATTGGTGTTTCCAACTTCAGTGGATACCATTAGGTTTGGTGGTTCAGAAGCTTTTGGTAAAACACAGGATTCACTGTCCTTGCAGACACCAACAGTGCAACATGGGCAGTGCCGGAGTGAGGGAACAGTGTGGGAAAGAGAGAGAGCAAACTGCGTGTGTGCACAGCTCCAGAAAACACAACCCCTGGTGTAAGAGAGCCCTCGAGTCCTGGGCTGTCAGAGTTACCAGGACAATGGCATTGCTGTCTTTTCCAAGGTCCTGCAGTGAACCCCCACGTCAGGGCTCAAAGCCCCCTCCTTCTGCTGTAAGAATTCAGTTATTCACGCTCTTGTGAATTCATTCCCTCCAAGGTGCAACCCTGCAACACGCCCAGCTGTGTCCTCCAGGGAAGCACACACACACCCAGGACAGCACCAGAAGTAGTTCAGGTAACAGGAACAGTGTCCCTGCTTCAGCAGCGAGAAATGCCTGAGCAATTAACCCTGTCTCTTCTCTGTAGGATAAAGGAGCCTTTGCAGAGCTCTGGCAGCTTTCCTGCCCCTCATTCCAGGATAGCTGGGGCACATAAAGCCTGCTCAGCAGGTCCTACAGAGACTAGGCCCCAGAAGAGATTCATTGTGATTTCAAGTGATATGAGCCAGCTTTTCTGAAACACAAAGATACATTTCTTTAAAGTGCAAAACCTGGTGTAATACCACTGAAACACATACAGCTTTTTAATCTTCTAAGGGCTCACCAGCCCACCTAAACACAGTGCTAAAGTATCCCATGCTGATTGTAGTCTTTGTCCACTCTGGGGGCTAGGTGAAGCATCCTACCTAATCCCTGTTATCTTAGAAGGTCAGGATTTGCTTTCCTATCTATGTTGCTGTTTTCCCCTTTTCTTTTATGTTCTGTAACTATGTTTTACAAGCTCGCTTTCATTCAAAACGCACACTACAGGTTGTGTTACACATGCAATGGGGAGTGCACTGTCAGCTGACAATTTGTTAAATTTCCAGATACCATCCAGACACTCAATATCCTGGACAAACTGGCACTTGTCACTTCTTCCAAAATCTGGTTGGAAAGGGCAATCATGTTCGCAGAAATCCAATCATATGGTAGCCATCTGGCACTATTATCCTTTTTGTACTTACTGGAAACACTTCCATTAGCAAAAAAGAACCCCAAACATTGATCTCTCAGAGGCAGATTGTTACTAGCTGCCGAGGAAGAGCAGCGAACCAGGGAAGAAAATCAGGCAGTTCTCACCACATAACCCTTGCATTCCAGAATCACTCTAAAGAATATGAAAGGTGCAAATGTAAACTTGGACTTTTGCTGCTGCCTGCCATTGCAAGTCTTTGGAAGATAACATCAGCGAACTCTTCGTGGGGTTTGGCACATTGCAAAACAACTTCTGCAAATTGCAGCAATGGGACGGCTGTGCTAACCCCCAGGTTATGTTTAAAATGACCCCCGGTGTGTTTACCCCATGTTATCCTTCTCCCTGAAATTAAATAACAGTTTTACAAGAGTTTCCAGAGATTGACAGTCTTCAGCAGTTACTAAATGCCATGGACGCTTGGAACAAGGGAACATGGAATTAAATTTACATCTCAGAAGGAGCTGTATTTTATAAACACTTGAAGATTATAGCTGAACAAAGCTTAACGAAGAATAATAGCAGATTTCCGTTAATTGTAAACACAACTGTGTTGTTTCGATGGGATTTGTTTACCTTTCACTATGTTATCTTTGGTTTATAGAGTAAAAAAATTATACACTAGTGTAGGGATTTTAGTTAGATTTTCCAGTGCAGAGCTGCAGAGATTTGTTTCTGCACCAGGCCTCCTTGACAGAGGAGGGGCTGGAAGGGCAGGAAAACCTCCCAAAATCTATCCCACTTGGGCTGGATTGCAAATTCAGCTCAAGACATGTGTTGTGATTTTAGCAAATCCTGTGTGAAGCATCAATTTTATTACAGAATTGAATCATGATATAAAATGGGATTTAGCTTTGTTTTTTTTTAATCAACTGAGGAAAATACCTGGAGCCAGGTAAATTTTAAAGCCAGTTCTGCCAGCAGTAAGAAGCTTCATACTCATTCAGACAGTGCCCCAAAGATTTGACTCACACCTGTATTGTTTCATGTAAGTTGTCAAGAAGAAAAAGGAAAAAAAAATATTATGCTTGAGAGTTTAACCCCTGGGTCAGATTATAGGAGAGAAGGAGAAAAAAATCTACTTCAACAGGTTTAAGCAGTACAATAAATCTGTTCTGACAGATATTTGACAGCCATGTTTTTACTGCCCTCTTTCTGTTTGAGTAGATGGGAAGGAAAGCAATGCTTATTGAAGGTCATTCTGGAACAAACAAGCAATCAAAACAATCAGAAAATTGATATGATTTTGTTGGAGCAGCTAAGGGCCTGTCTGAGTGAGTTTAACAGAATAGGAATGCAGTTCACTATTTACCTTTAAAAGCAGGCAGATTACTTGCCTACTATTACAAATCAAGACACTAAATATATATTTTAAAGAAATTCTTTTTTTAATAATTAATATAAATATTAAAGTACTCCTGGAAATACAGTGCCTGGAAGCAATTGTATGATGCCTTTTCTATGTCAGGCAATTACCAACAGCAGTACATTTAAGCAAAGTAATTCTACTTGAGTGTCATTTATGAACATTTCAACAGGATGGAAGCAAGCGTGGCATTCAGAGCAGCAGAGACTCTCCTCCTGGAACTCGTACATCCCATTAAGCAACCATAAACAGGATGTCCCTGTCAGGGCTGTGGGTGCACATCTGTTGAAGGCTGTGGAGCTGTAAGGATTTACATCAGCTGATGTGAATCCAGATCCTGATCCAGATGTCCAGCAGTTTATTGTTATTTTAGGTTTTGCTAGCTGCATCATTTTAGGTGGGAAAAGAAAAAGAATATTGCTACCAAAAAAAGAAATTTTAAATCATTACAGGAGAGAGAAAATTTGAAAGTCATGGTGAATTTCTTCATTTAGTACTTCAGGTAACACTCTGGTCCTACAGTGTGTGTTACAAGGATGATGGATTAAACGGCCAGGAAGCAATGTTGTTTTTAAAAATTACTTGTATTTGTAGATGCGAGAAGAACAAAAGGGAAGAATACAATAATAATCCTGGTGGGCCAAAACAAAGGTTCAATTAACATCAAAAACCATCTCTTTACAGAGATGTTACAAGAAAAATGCCCAGAAGATAAAACAAAGGAAGAACTATATTTGATACATAGACGCTCCCCAAATTCCAACAATTTTCATCTCAAGGACTTCCTGATTTGAATATTGTAGAAAAGCTGGCCTGTCCAGCTCCTCTACAAATGTAACCAGTTTCCCAACGTATCCATAGAAAGAAGAAAAGATGGTAAATGTTCTAGGACTTTACATAGCCAGCCTTACAGAACAAAACAGATTTAAAAATAAGGCAATCCTAACAGTGCTGTAACACTGACTTTTTGTTTGTATCAGCAGGAGATAAGAAAAATGTATCTAAGATACTGTACGTGAAGTGATTTTAAAGCTTTACTAGAGTCCAGGAAAATCAGATATCCAGATCACTCTGGATTTCAGAGAGATTTAGGACACTTCCTTGCTTTGAATATTTTAATGGTATTTCTGACACTTGTTGTATTTCTTCAGGACAAGAATATACACATCAGACTCTGCTGACGATTTCCCAATCATTTTGCTCGTGTAATGGAAGTTCTGCGGACATGGCAAAAGCTCAGTCAATGTGGAGAAGTGGACAACCTCTTTTTCTTAGTAATGGTCCTCCCTGCTTCAGTTTGGACCTCATTGGTGGGGCAGTGTAGCCAAGTTTTCACTACAGAGACCATTTGAGGATTTTTAAGCAAAAATTCAGTTTCTGATGTTACCAAGCCATCATTTTTACACAGAAACAAACAACATTTAGGTTCCCAGGAGACAATAGAATCTACAGGACAGCACACAGAGCAATACAGTCAGAAGTATTCTCCAAGGTGAAAGCGTTGTCAGTATTGTTCCTAAACTGCGATCACAGAATCATTTAGGTTGGAAAAATGGAATTCCAAGATCTTAGAGTCCAACCATTAACCCAGCCCTGCCAAGCCCTCCACTGAACCATGGTTATATGTCTGCATAATAAGAGCTGGGTTTGTCTCCTAATTAAATATGAACTGATATTACCATTTCTTTTCATCTTAACATTGCTCCTTTAATGTTTATATGTGAAATTCCTCTACAGCCTATCACTTTCAAGTCAGGAAAACTGAAAGAAAGATTTAAGAATAGAAAATTATGTTGTAATTTGTATTGCTTGTTTGAAGGAGCAAAAAGAATTAGTTTATATAGAGTTAGAAAATTGATATCTAAAACTTATTCATCAGACTTGGCTAAAGAGAAGACACTAATTCACATTTGAAAAATTCTATATTTTGAATTGTTTTGTCAGTATCACAATGATGTGTAGGACACCAATCAGCCATTTAACAACAGAAATAATTCTTGATTTTTCAAAATTATGTTTTCAAACTCACTGCATATGTTTCTTCAAAGACTCATTAGGGGATTTGTGATGGATACAGTTTCATTTTGCAGTACTCCAAAGGCTGAAAATTTGATACAAGTGCTCTTTATGCCATATTTCAAAGAAAGATGGAACACCTCAGGGGGCTATTCTGGATCAGACTGCAGTTTATTGTATAACTGTAGCTTGTCAACTTTTTGTCATCACATCCAGTACTTAATTTTCAGCTTGCACATTTCCTTATGAACAGCTTACTGTAACCTTGATAACTCTATTCACTTTCTGTTGATGGCTCTTGAGCAGCTTACAGCATAACTAAATCCAGAATGCACAATTAATATTTTATAAAGATATCTACTGTCACCTATTTAACATTCATAATGTCTGTGAATGCACCTTAAAATGCATATTAAGATCTTACAGATGTTGTGCTACTACTAACATATATTTATATACATTTTTAATCCTTCTTAAGTCATGGAGCGCTGTACCAGTATTACAAAACCACATGCGTCCAACCGGTGCATGTCCGAAAGATCACATCACAGAGCCACTCGTCATTGGAACTTCCCGTGCACACCACATTTGGGTTGAGCTAAGCCACAGCAGAAGGGAATGGTAAATTTATACAATGAGACTGACTGGAGGGACCGATTCTATTTTATAGCATCCTGGCTTACAGATTCCATGGGGCTCTGTCAGGCTGGGAAACTGCAGTGAGCCTGTGAAAAACAAGACCTAAATCAAATGATCAGCTGTGGATGATCTTCATTGTTCTTTTTCTCCCGTTAAAGAACCTTTTTGTAAGGTTTGATTTAGTTCAGATTCAAAGCTTTGTTTTAAGCCAAGCGTACAGTTAAATTTGTAATGTCCGTAACTAGGAAAAGAACCCAATTATTAAATGATGTACAGGAATTTAGGAAATGATCAGTCAGCATTGAAAGGTTTAATATTATTAAGAATAAAAGAAAGTAAAAAGCACATTTATGGGAAGAATGCAGAAAATGACAATACTGAAATATATTTTTACTATATGATCTTGCCTTTTTTTGTCCAAATAATGAGATAATTTTCACATCTAATATATGCAATTAGGACAAAGATATGAAAAAGTTAATCCTCGGGAAGATTTTTATCAAAAACTTTTGACTACTATTCACCTCTCAACTCAAAGTCATGGGATCTAAAGTTGCATGAATAATTGATGCTTCAGTTCAGAGTTCTTACTTTCTCTATTTTTCTTGTCCAATGAATAATTCATTATTTTTTGCAAAGTGGAGCACTTTAAATAGGAAAGATTAAGAGAAAGCCATTCTCAAATACTCCATATCACTTGATTTGGAAAAGCAATATACCAAAGTTCATGTCCCCTGTCTGAACGTGGCAGGCAGCAGAGCCGGAGCCTTCTCAGATGCTCAGAAGGAGTGTGAGTGGGAGGAACACCAGTACCTCTGCTCTAGTCCTCCTCATTGTGCCTGAGCCTCTTGGACTAACACCTGTCAAACATTTCATTTTGATTGTTTTCCAGCTTTATTATCTTCCTTTGCCTAATTTTTTTGCCTTGAAGCTGGGTCAAAATGGCAAAGAGTTTGTACAGCATTCAACTTTTTAATGCTGTAATATTTAGCAGTACTTCATAAATAGTGATTTTACATGTGTTAGTATATCATCTCTCCACTTTCTATTATTTCTCACAAGACATTTTTGTCAGAATGTTTGCAGTCCTTAGACTTCAAGTATTCATTATTATTTGAAATCCATAAGATGCATTAATTTCTAGGGCATCCAGAAAGATAAGACAGAAGATATTGCCTCTTAGATCAGACCCTACATTGACTGAATTCTTCTCAAGCCCTTCAAAAACAGTTTGTTTTAATTAGAAATCTTAATTTTGATTCTATTTTTAAAAATACTTGGATCTTCCATGCCTCAGACCTATATCATCTTTATGCATTTTCCTTTTGATAGTAAAGCTGAGATCCCCAGATAACTGAAACTTGAACCACTTAGCATAAGTTATAATTATATGCTCTATTTATACACAGAGAAACCGTTTGAACAGGAAAAATTGGAAAGATCCATCCCAAAATATTAGAGGGCTTAGTCTGTACAGTATTTTTAATGAACAAACACCAGTAGCTTCAATTAAGCATCTATATAAACGTAATGCTGGTTTAAAATGCCCATTGCGTTCCTTAGCTGATAGGTGGTCAGCCTGAAATCCATAAAATTGCCAGCATATTCCTTCCTTACGGTGCCAGAGAGCATCCTTATTAGCTGCAGCTTTTCATTCCAGTCATACTGGGGTTTAAGTGACTGTGTTGTCGCAATGCAACAGCTGATAATGGTTTTTATCACTACTTTGGACCTTCCTTGATCTTATCTAAATGGGTAGCAAGGGAATTTTTTTCCTCTTCTTTTTTCCAATTTACTATACAGCAAAGATTTGCAAATCTCCAAATTTCTTTTAGTAAATGCCCAACTAAAATATTCCGTCTACTCGAGCAAATTTTTAATTTGGCTCTGAGTTTCCCAGTCCACAATGAGCACTCGAGCACCAATGATGGCTGCTATATCCAGAGAGAGTCCAGGAAAAGACATCGGGAAAGGAAGGCCAGTGGCCTCTGTGACACCAGACTTCACTGCTCAGGTGTCCAAAATAATGAGCATTGCTCTTGAATTATCTAGTCCAGTTAACACATGCTTTTAGTTATTCACCCATGGCAAGTCATCCCAACAGCTCCTGAGACAAATCCCTGCAGTGTTGCTGTTGGGTTTGAGCTTGGCATTAATATTCCTCTCCTGGATGACTCTTTATGAGGATTCCTGGCAGCCAAGGTGCACAAAGAACTCCCCCTGAGCTCTCAAGTGCTACTTTATTGACAAAAGTTTACACGCTTCATTCACGCTGTGAAACTCTGAGGGGAGGGAGAATAGGCAGGAAAAGTTACAAGTTTATGAAATGCGACTGCTTGTTAATTGAGTGCTAAATGAAAATCCACTTGATGAAACCCTGGTTTTAAGTTCAACAGATTGATTATAAAATAGATAATGCCCTTTAAATCTACACTTTCGTGCCTTTCCTGATGTGACTCTCTTTCATCCTCCTTTACTGCAGATTCCTGTTAAACACAAGACATTTGTAACTTGAAAGAATGGAGAGCATAAGAAGAAAATAAAAAACATTCTTTTTCTCCTTTCCTCTCTCTTCCTTCTTTGGTGAACTCAGTGAATAGGAAAGTTAATTTAATTTTCTTTCCTTTCTTCCATAGCATTACACGGTGCTTTACCGTTATGGTATGTACAGCTATGTTTCCATTAACAGGAAACACTTCCAAGGCATAAAAAACTGGAGCTACATTTATTTTAGGGTATCCCTAAGCTCACCTAAAGTGCCTTAAACATGTTATGTGAGCGTGTTATTGGAGTGCCTCGGAATCTGTAATACATTTATTTTCTTAGCACCCTGTGTTCTAGGGTTACTATTTTCTCCCTTTTACACAGAGGAACTGTTGTAAATTCAAGTTCCCAGAGCATAAGGAAATCTGGGACAGAACAGACTTCTGTTCTCAAACCTTCTTTATAAAGTTATAGCAGACTCCAGCCATAGCAGACTTAGTAACTAACAACCACTTATCGTAAAGATTTTATTATGAAATCAGAGCTTCAGGCTTCTAACTTCATTATGTAGTTTACATATTACTGTTATTATCTAACACTTATTAAATACATCTACTAAACAGGACACCTGACAACCCATAAAAATCCCACACTTTTATTCTCCTTATGTCCCCAGGAGAAAATGTGAGCAACATAACAAATGCTACTCTTCAAGAAAAGTAAAAAAAGCAAAACAAAATAAACCCCAATTCACCTGACCCAGGCTACGAAAGGCTTAGAGGAGGAGAACACATCCTTTGTTTTAAAATTAACCTAGTTGTGATAAATGTGGATCCAAAGTACACCTATGTGCAAGCTTCAGAATAGTTGTGTTTTCCATGTCTCCCTAGTTTTCTTTTTGGGTATTAAATGGGTGTCTGAGTCCTTTTGTTTCTCTACAGAATCTTCTAAGGATCCTACCAATGAGTCTGTTGATTCCATCAATGAACCTGGGAGTCCTCTTTGGGGAAATCCACTCTCTGCCCCAATGCCTATTTTCTCTTACACACAATTAATCCCTGGTAGGTTCCTTTCTGCCCCCTCTGCATACCCCATTGCAAGTGGGGCTTTTTCCATTCTATTGTAACCCAAATTTTTGGGAACGAGATGAATATGACAAGTTTCACGGTGCTGCTCTGTCAGACTGTACATCTCCAAATTCTCCACATTCATTTATAAAGGACTAAAATCCTGTTACTATAGAAACTGCAGTTTTACGTGCCCCGACCACTCTGTCTTTAAAAGCTTTGCCACAACGCAGTTGCAAGATTTTTTTTCTCTTTCTTTTATGTTATAAACCATTAGATCCTCACCAAGCAGTCACATACAAACATTTGCAAACATTACTCTCATAAAAAAACCTGCTTTTTATTCCTGTCTGTTCTGAAAGACCCAAAACAGTAAGGGAGTAAATTAAATCAGTGATTTTAAATTGCTTGATTTAAAATTATGTTAGGTCTGAGCTTTATAAAAATAAAGTGGGAAAAAAATTGCTACCATAACTTGAAATTTTAATTTATAATGAAAAAAATTATAATTTTAACATAACCCAATTGATATCCTATTTAAATTTTTTTAAACTGCCATAAGCAAGACGCATTATATGAAAAAGTAAGACCAAATCCTTCACAACCTTAAGCTAGAATAATTGTATTCACATATCTGAAGAAAAGACTCTCCATAAATCTTAGGAACAAACTTCTTTTTACTAGTAAGTTTTTTAAGTCTAAAATGGGTGCCACATCAAAAAAATTCCTTGGTTGTTAAGATTGTTTAAATTGTAGGCTTTTTTCGTTTTTGATTTATATATATTGTACTACAGGTGAGGAGCAGGACTCTGCTCTGTACCAGGAGCTCACTAATCATCATTAGGTTTGCAAGATGAGCACAGGTGGCATTTGCCTGGGAATTCTCTGGGAATGCCCTGGCTTCCTGATCCCGCTGTGTAGGAGTATTGACAAATACTGTGCCATGGTCTCTGCTGCTGCTGCTCAGCAAGGAACAAGCAGAGACAGTGCTTCACATATAAAAAGTGATAAAATTACTAAAATCAAAAGAACCACCCCAGAAAAGAACTCCAGGTTCTCAGTAATCAAATTTTCATCTCCTCAATGGTTCCTTTGCCCACCGATCTGTCATTTGGTTTAGTGACTAGTCAATCTGTGTATCTGACACTGGACAAACATTTCAAGCTCTGGATGGCCTCCTATTATTTTTGCCTTTTCCATCAGCTGTTAGACTCTCGGTGCTGGTAAGACCCCCTTTCCATTTCCTTTTCCAGCATTTCACAGAAGCCGGGCAGCAGCACAGCGCTGCATTGTTTGAGCACAGAAACTCAAAACATGGCAACCTAAAATCAAAAGTGAGCCCCTCTTCTCCATATCTCACATCTGATTCGTGAGAAAGTGTAGCAGGACTTAAAAATCCCTGACATTTACGGGGGAGCTGCAGAGGAAAAGTTTTTTTCCCATTATCAACCACTGTACTCAAATTCCTCTGATTAATGCCTGTTCTCAGGTGCTTGTATCTAACTTCTAAATACAGTCCTCATTTCTTTGCAGAACACTCTGCCCCCAGATGTGAGGCATGCATTTACCTCATGATTTCTGCTGAGGTTACTGCCTGGCCTGCTTTAAAGAAATCTTCATTTCTCACAAATCTCAGATTGCACAAATTAATTTAGTGCTAACTTCGCCACGTGCTGTTAGTAGGGGGTTTGTCTGTTTGCCTGGAGCACAGAGTGGAGCGCCTGGAGTGGCTCCTCAGATATGCAGAAGTGACTAATTCATAGATCCTACTTTCTCTCTGGACGGTGGAAGTTGCACATTTCTTCCTTTGGCAAGTGATTTTCCTCTCATGACAATGCAATGCCCCCCAAAAACACAATGTGGCCAGTTGGATTTACTCAGCAGAGGCATCGTCAAGATGCATCCTGCTCACTTGGGATGAGGCTGCACAGCCACCATGCCCTAGAACAGCTCAACTTGTCCCACACTGAAGAGCACCACCAGGCACAATTTCTCCTCTCAGCACAGCTGCCTTTGGTATCTCTCAGGATCTCACTTGTAAAATGCCAAGTTTATACCTGTTTTGCTTCCAGGCTGTCTCCTTAGGCATTGCTCTACTATCTCTAAGTCTGCAATACTTTGTGACTGATAATTTGTATATTATTTCTTCACTCCTTTAATGCTGGTCTTTGGGTCTGTATATTTGAATTTTCTCTCTGGGGTTTCTCACTTGTGCGTGCAGAATTCAGACAAACAGTTGACCACCACTTTAAGTTTCTGACCTTCTTCCATAACTGTAGCTTAGAATAATTTTTATTTTGAGGCTCTTAGCATATGTCTGAAGTCCCTCAAAAAGCATCACAGAAATGATACCTGTTCAATATTCCAGATGCTGTACTTATCACCAGGATCTAATTACTGACCAGCTGTGACAGATTTTGGATACTGCCAGGTGGTTTTGGATCAGAGATTACTTCTGTGCTGCCTGAAAATTCTTTTCCTACCACAAAGCAATTGATCCAGCTTGCAGGTGTTACAGAAGGTAAAATGAGGACATTTATTTCCAGAAATATTCTGTCTTTGTTTGCTCTGGCATATAGTTGAATCGTGTGGTTTTAGGATACTTTAGGACTCCTGTCTTATTTTATTATGGCCTATAGAAATCCATCTCCTCTTCAAACAATGTTATACTTTGTTGAAACTTTAGAAAAGCCCAACAGGGATTCCTCTTCTCCCTTCTTGTTGAGATTATTCTGGAGTCACAGTGTGTTCAAGTGCGTTGGTTTGCACTGTCCTATTGCAAAGAAATGGTTGATTCTTGTGTCTATATCAAGCACTGTAAATTCTCAGTGCAAATGCCTTGTAGTTTTTTGGGCTGTCTCTCCTCAGTTTCACAAAATAAACGAATTTACTGTGAAACAGATCTAGGCCAGATGGCCCTTTTTGCATGGCACTGGATTTGCAAACACAGGGTCTAATTTTGAAGTTGTGCTCTAAAGCTGAACAGATGCTATGGCTGACAGGAGTTTTGCTCGCTCGCTTGCACTTCTGAGCAATGACAGGGGATGGATACACAATAGTCCATAAATTCTATCCATGATATCATCATTGCTGGGGCAACTTTTCTTGGCTAGAAGGGTATAATATCTTATTTCTGAGCCAGCCATCCCTGCCTCCCAGGCAGGCAGCAGAGCCACCTCCAGCTCTGCCCTCAGGGTAGCTGTGGAAGAAAGAGCCATTTAGTGCTTCTGCTCTCTCAGAGAAGTTTCTGGGGACACAAATGGAACAAAGTGGAGTAGATGAAAGCCCTGGTACTGTCCCAAGGTTTGGTTTTTTTTTGCCTAATAATTTAAACAAATGAAAGATGTGAAAAAATATAGGCACTCCTGAAGGCTGAAACTCTGTTCACTATCCAAGTTGTGAGACATAGTGCAGTCTAACTTTATGAATTCTACCTTGATTTTCCACAGCAATTTTTTTACAGAAGAGTTTTTTAGAGGTTAGGAGAAGAAGAGGCTTTCAATCAAAAAAAAAAAGAAAAAAAAATAAAGCTAGATTGCAGATGGTGGCAGAGATAGGAGCAGAAGAATTCACCCAACATACAGTCTGCAGCCCTACACCTCTGTGCAGGATCCAGTAGCACACAGTGTACATGATTTCCAGGTATCACCAACCCCCTATAAAGCTCATATATCAACGTTTACTTTGAGTAAAATTGTCACAAAGTTGCAAGTGAAGAAAGGCTTTTCTCTCACCATATTTAGGAACAGGAACATGAAACTTGAGTGAAGAACGAACAAGGTGAATGGGTCATAAACACCTCCCTGTCTCCTCTCATTTCCTCAGGAAAATCATAAATGTTGAAGCTCATTTTAGGAACAGAACTCTTATTTTTCTTCTCATAATCCTTCCCACATGTCAGTTACGGACAATTGAGTGCACACAGGACTATCAGCTTGGTAACTTTTCGTTTCAATGTAGGACAAAACTAACTAAGGGAAAAAAGAAAGTTTGTTTAGGTTAATGATTCTTTCTAAGATCCTTTCATCCAAATTTCTACTCAGAGTGTCCAATTAACTGGGGATGAGAAAACCATGTAAGATAAAAGAAGCTGCAGCACTCTTCACTAATTCATCACAATGAATCCAGACCAAATCACATAAGAAGGTCAAAAATCTAGTTCCTTTTTTTAGTATCTATGCTGTATTTCTACTTTCTGTTTTCAGACAGTCACTTGTAAAAGTTACTTCTTCCAGCAGTAATCATGGAAACCAAGTATGAATAAAAATGTATCTGTGAGTTGTCCAGGTGGAGCATCTCCACAACAACTTACACCTTTATGTAATTCAGGTGTAGAAAAATGTGTCTGAAATTTCTACATGTAAATTTCTTATCATTTTATACATAAATGTATAATTAAGTGCGAGGTAACATTGGTTTTATAACTGCCTCCCAAAAGAAGTTAGTATTTATATTTAGAAAGACATATCAAGGCCTGGAACTGAAGACAAACAGGTAGGTAATAATAGGAAAGTTTGTGGAAAATGTATTTTTATGTTTTCTTTAATGAAATGTCTTCCAGTTAGCATGTGGAAAAGAAAGGTGCGTGAAAATGTATCTGATACTCATGCATACTTCCCCAAATGCAATACTAGTAATTGATAAGGTTTTAGTGGATGGAAGTTTTAAACTTTTCAAGTTTTACCTAATCAGTGCATATGTCTGGCTGTCCATCAATTCAGAGTAGCGATTCCATGACATCAGCTCCCTCTAGAGCAGTTCAGGGCATTCAGGATGTGTATTCTAGGACCCGCAGGATAATTTTCACCTCAGTTTGTCTGCTTTGCAGACTATTCTTCCAATACTTCATAAAAGGGCAGAAAGATCACTCTCCAATACAAAGATTCTTTATACCCACTTTAATCATTCTTTGAAAGCCATGGAGACTTGCTCTTGAACCAAGCGAAAGGGAAAACCTCCACTTCAACAGCTCATTCAGAGAGATGAAATTCTGCCTATTACATGATTGAACACATTCCCGATCAAAAAGTAGCAATCACTGAATACATCAGTGAACAATGACATTGGGGAGGGCATTGTTCTTCATTCTGTCCAACAGACCATGGCAAAACACCTCTTTCACATCAGAGATTGCCACTGAATGAGTCAGCCTCAGAAAAGCATCTGGTCTTGCACTCTTTTTTTCCCTACATTTAAAAAAATGATTGAAAAAAACAAACCAGCAAGGTTCTGCCTTAAAAGTAGCAAATTAATTTAAAATCCCATTTTATTTAACATGGCATTAATGTTCTTTAAATGGTGACAATTATTATCCTGTAGCCATACCATTAGACCTCTCTTCAAGTGTGTCCACAGGGGAAGTTTGGCATGACACCCTGAAGCATCTTCTCTCACATATATTTAGTCACAGAATTTATAAATAGATAAATGAATAATTCTACGTTTGTGTTGACCTTTTATAGACATCCTCAGGACTGTTCTCTGCTAAAAAGCATTGCCACAATTATGTGTTTACAGATCCGGGGGGTTGAAAAAGACAAATTGTGACATTTGGTAATTGCAGATGAAAGGGGATTGGACACAAGCAACAAAAAATCCTTATTTTTATATGATTCTAGCTTTGCAATATGGCAGGTGCTGAGGTGGTCAGGAGCTGGAATATGAAAGGCTGAGAGAACTGGGTTTGTTCAGCCTTAAAGACAGAAAACCTCAAGGGCACCCCTAAGGGTACAGGGAAGATGGTGCCAAACTCTTCTCAGATGTGCACAGTGATGCTCCACAGGGTGGAAACACAAGAGAAAACAAACACAAGCTGATAGACATGGGAAATTCTAACTCAACACAAGAATCTTTTTCAGTTTATTTTTTAAACATACGGGTGTTCAAAATTGGAACAGGTCACCCAGAGAAGTTTTTGTATCTATAACCTTGGAGATGCTCCAAATTTGACCAGACAAGGCCCTGAACAGCCCTGCTCTTTTTAGCCCTGCTGTGAGCGGGAGGCTGGAAGAGGTGACCTTTGGAGGTCTCTTCCTAGCTAGTGGTTCTGTGCCTAGCTTTCAGATTTGCTACATTTCACTCACATTGGATGTCCCCCTCAGTTTTATCACTAAGCACTGATCATGTCACAAATAAAGACTGATGCTATTAACGTTACTGATGGAGAATAATTTACACAAAAAGAATGAAAACCTTGCATTTGTCTGGATTTTTTGACACTTTAGGGCAAATGATATGAACTGCATCTCACTCTGGAATCTTGGCAAGGATATGGGGAAATATTTGAAACTCAAACCTTTTCTGACCAGCTGTATTCAGTAACTTTCTGCTGTAGTGTATCCCACTGTGCAGGAGGCCAGAATAATAATGTGTCTTTTCCATTCCTCAGATAGCATTTCCTGCCACTAAGGGAGCCTTAACAGAGTTCCACCACTGTGTGTCTCTTGGCATTCAAGACAAAGACAAGCCTTAAATTGCAAAAATTATCTTGAATACCTCAGCTTTCTGCAACCACAATTTAGTAACTCAAAGACACAGGGAAACATGATGGACAAACACTACAGTATTAAAAGCTCTCATATTTAGCAATGGCTCAAAACATAATGAAAATGTTAAATCTGGCTACTGAAATCTACTACTTTTATTGTCATTTTCCCGTCTGCTAAATTGGAAATGGAGATAGTTTAGCTCCAATGCAATAATATCAACTTACAAAAAAAAACATTTTTAGAAAAATTTTTCACCTTCTCTTCTGCAACCCTCTTTTTCTGTGGCTGAATAACTCGCTATGCATGAATTATGCAGCTCTCATTGGTATATGGAAAGAGGCAACAGCTACCAAATTATTTAATGCTTCTTGTGCTACGAGTAAAGTACAATTTTAAAGGTTTTTTTCTTCTTTCTTAAAAAGTGGAAGAAGAAAAAACAGCAAGAGAAAAAAATACCTAGCAACTCAGTTTTGTCTAAAGCATGATAATTTAATTTCTTTAGATATGGTTTTAAAAAATAGAAACTTAAAAAAAACGCCACAAAACCTTTCTTTCTTCCAAGTAGCAGAGGGGAAGTAAAAGCAGTGTAGATGACAAATGAAAACTGCATGAAAACAAAAATGCTTTGCAGCAGATTCCAGATCACATCTTCACCTATAGGAATAATTGTCAGTGCAGCAAAAGCAGCTACTCCAGTTGACTTTACCAAAGAATGCAGTTGTGTCTTTTCACCACACTCGTTACCCTCAGCTCAGGTCAAAGTGACAAGTGACATGGCTACAGAAACCTCAGCTGCAGCCAAAGGGCAGTGTCTGACCCACTGGAGAATTAGCTTGTGTTTATTGCTCTGCCTGACATTCTAAAGCTGATTTCAATGAAAACATTACCTGACTTAATAAATTAATATACACACTGCTGATGCATATTTCCCAGGTTTATATGACACCTATTAAATATATCTGTGCAGATATTACCCCTATGTTTTCTTAGGAGACACTGTAATTGATCAAGTGGGAATACACTTAGTCATTTTCATGGCTTTACTGGACATCTTAATCCTCATAGGTATAAATTAGAGTGGCAGATACACTGGAGCTTTTCCAAGTTTGTCTTCGAAATCATGAGCTGTTCAGCAAAAGCTATGCTGCTACTGATTTTGAACAGAATATATAGTGGGGGGAAAGACCAAAAAATTCCAGAAGCTTGAAAATAAGCATGTGTGAGTCCACCTTCTCTGGTACTGTCCTCTCACTCACTCATACCCTTAGACACATTACAGTCTTAATTCTAGTGCCTTTATTTTTGCTTGCTTTCCACTAAGCAAAGCTCAAAAAGTGTATTAAGGGCATAGTGAAACCGAGAATTAGTTTGCTATTCCATCTTCTATTTTTGTCTTGTAAATAAAGCCTCCCATGAAAATTTAAAAATAAAACCAAACAAAAAAAGCAGAAGAATTTGGCTTAGAGATGCTCTTCTGTAAGTGAAGGCCCTACTTACACCGAGCTTTCAAACTTCATGTTAAATCTGTAACTGCAACATTAGCCTTAAGGGGAGAAAAGAGGCATAGGGAAAAAAAAGAGCAGCTAAATTGGGCAATGCCTTCACCACTCTCTCATACCCCATTTGTGGAAAAAGAAAGCTCCAGCTGCAGTAATGAAAGCCCTGAGTACAGAAAGAGAACCATTGCTCTAAAGCCCTGAGCTGATATGTTAAGCTGCACCTTGGCTCACACACCTATTTATATCCTACTTAAATATGTGTCCAGTAATTTCACCTGGTGCAGTGCTGTTGTTGCTCTCTTTTGAAACAATCAAAAATACAATAAAATGTTTAATGGAAGGATGAGAAGCAAACCTTACATGGCTTATTTTTTGAATTTCACTGAAATGCATCCATGCTATGTACATCCAGCTTCTGCACTGGCACTAGCAGGCAAAAAGGTACTTCTCAGAAATAATCATGAGGCAACCAACTTGCAATTCTCTACTCAGGTATAGAAAATCTGGAACTTAACATCAGTCACTTGTGCATGCTTGTGCTGAAAGCATAATTCCCGAAGAGTTTACAAAACT
Organism: Pachycephala philippinensis; assembly: GCA_013397055.1. Taxonomy (NCBI): domain Eukaryota; kingdom Metazoa; phylum Chordata; class Aves; order Passeriformes; genus Pachycephala; species Pachycephala philippinensis. Next base: position 1,306,676 of record VWZT01013523.1, on the reverse strand, counting down.
TTACAAGGGCATGGGATACAAACCAACATTTTTAAAGGATATCAACGAGAAATACCACTGCTTAGAAGCAGATGGACAAAGACATAGTCCTTTCTTATTAAAAGAACAAGGACGCGATACAAAGCTTTGAAAATGCCAGCACATCTTGCCCATCATGCAGATGAGAAACACTGATAAAACAACTTGCAAAATGTTTTCTTTATGGTTGCAACTGGCTTTAACTGACAGATTTTAAAACTGGTATTTAGGGAAGAAATGCTTAGAAAAGCTGAAACATAGAATTCTGTGGAAACCACAAAGCCAAAGAGAAGCCCAGTTAGTGCTCATTCATGTGGCTCAGTTTCAACTTCTCAGGTTCAGGAATAACTGCCAGCCACATGAGGGAATCTTGGCGTATGAAATGTTTAAACTACTGTGCTTCTTCTCCTTTATGCTCATCCTTAAAACTGCAAAAAACCTTCTCCAATGTAAACACTCCATGCTCCACACATCCACTCACAGGGCAGTATGGGCACCATTGGTATTTAGTCTGCCTTGAGCTCCCCAGGATTACACACACCTGAAGGGAAGCTGTAACAGCACTGTGACGCAGCACGAGTGAGGCATGTTTGTGTATATAAATCTCAAATTCCCATCCAGCCCCACACCCTGCTCCACAGAACTGAAGTAGTCACAGAGTGCAGATGAAGTGCAGAGCAACGTCCTTTCACAGGGACAGCACAGCTCTGCCCAAAGTTCTGTGCACCACAGAGCAACAAGTTTAGCACACCAACACTCTTCCTATTTGTAGGCTAAGTCAAGGTAGAAGTCAGGCTAGTTTGACTTGTCAAAAAATCATTATTTGTCCCAAATTTCCTGATGATTTAGTAAATATCTGAGAGGTAATAAGTGTGCTTTTTTAGTTAGGTTTGATTGTTAAAAACCCTCGCGTAAGTGAGCAAAAAGCATCCTTTAGAATAAAGAGTGTGAAGTTTGGATGCTGAGCACGTAACTGTGTCTCCTCTGGGCCCCAGCCCATGGCACACCCAGCACACGGAGCTGCCCCGGGGCTCAGAACTGCTGACACAACAGCTGCCCATGGAGCTGCTGCTCCTGCAGCCGGTCCCAAGGAGGGGCTGCAGCTAAAACCTCCTCCCTGAGGCCAGAAACACTGCAAGCCAGGAACCATGGCAAGAATTTTGTTTAGGTCCAATTCCTATGCACAAATTTCTCAATTAATTTAGTGTTAGAGGACATTTATTTGCAACAGAAAAATGCTACAAAGGTCTCAAAAATAACAGTAAGCAGATCTACATTTCAACATGCGCTAGAAATGTTCTTCTGGTGAGAACTAACTTAAGAGTAATTAATTTATATTGTGTGGGGATGTGGAGAGTAGCTGCTGATTTTGCAGCTCCTGTGTGTAACCCAATTTTGAAGAAATATCTAAAGCAGGGATTTCACCTGAATTACTGAGAGCTGTTTGGCTTAGTTACTGCTAAAGTGTTACCATCACAGCCAGACAAGGTTGCTGGTTTTCCTTTTTCTAGTGAAGCTTTTCAAATCATCATATTAAATAGAGATTATAACATCTCCAACTGTGTTAATTTAATGGTAAATTTAATCCTAAATATGCAGAGCAGTGCAGTTCCACAGGAAAAAAATAATCCCTAGAGCCTTACCTCAGGTGTTTCTTTGAAAATATTATTATTTATCTTGTTAAAGTTGCTAGAAAGTTAACCTAAATGGACCCACAGATAAACAAATAAAGACCCAAATGCAAGCCTGTGTCAATACAGTGCCCCAAACCCATACATATTACATGTTTTGGTGAATGCAAATAGATTATTGTATTGAACAGTGTCAGTTTGCACAATATTATACACTTCAGGAGCTGGCTTTCTGACACACTGCTATTTTATATGCTGTTCCCACTGTCACATGAAAATCACTCTGAATACAAATAACAAATAAAACACGCAATCTCATTAGACATCTCACCCATGAAATTGTAATGATAATTAGTCTTGTAAAGCTAAGTGAATAAAATTTTTATTAATTTTGCATCCATTTTTGTGAACCCAGGTACTCATATCTTCTTAACCAAAGCAGGCCCATGAGCATAGGACCAAGATGTAAAATACCAATATCTATTTCTTCTTCATCTTGTGCTCCTAGGAGCCAAAAATCCCCCTCAGCTGGTTTGGTCAAGGCTTATCAGAAGTTCCTGAGATTGTAAGGACGGCCCAGGGTGGGGGAGGTGGGGGGGATGCACCACTGCAATCTGGGGAAATCTGGAGGCATCAGGGTAGAAGTAGGGGAGCTTTCCACACACGTATTTAGTACTGCTACTTTTAAGAACATAAAAATCCTAAAACTGTACAAGCCATAAAATATTTAGACATTGAGATATGTTGAGATCTTTTTAGTTACCTTTCTTGCCAGGGAGTTCATTCAGGTTGCACAAGCTCAGGGCTTCGCCACTGTAGATTAAGCTGTAGGTTATCCAGCTGTTTATTTGTTTAGAACATGCTGTGTATAAATCCCACAGTAACAAATGCTTCTAAAAGACAGAAAAAAAATTTTGGTTGAAATTTTTTTCTTCAGAAAAACACCAAATTATAATAATAAAATTTTTAATTTTTAATAAGAAAAGTAATTAAAATGCTTAAATGGTTAAATTCAATACAAAATTCAAAATCACAGAATTTCATAGCCCCAGAAGCTTCTTCCAAGTTGAACACTGGGTTTAAAAACCCAGTCTGCCCCAGAACTATGTATGCACCACCAATATCAGAGGTATTTATTACAGAGCATGGATTTCCGGGAAAGCAAACATTGCCATGAAAACTGCATCATGCATTCCCAAAATAATTCTATCAGTTAGTGGGATGAAAGGTGCAGAGTAGTTTAGAATGATATATAGACCAGGAGACTTTGGTAAATCAAAGAATGTGTCAAGTAGCCGCCCTTAAAAGAAATCATTCAAACTGATTTGTTCTTGAGCACAGACTGAAAACTGACTAAGGAACTATAAACAAAGAGAGAATGACAAACGGCAGAGTATTGATATTTAGGTACCCAGACACTTTTGGACTGGTTTTATTGCTGGGCTTCTTTTATCTCCTTAAGCCAAGAGAGAAAACTGGATGAAAAATATTATTATACAGAGAGGAGTCAGGGGTTTTTATCCTGCTTACCTGGAGAGCCCTGTAACACAAAGCATAGCAAACAGTTCCTTCACAAAGCATAGAAAGTAATGAGATGCATTTGTGAGCAGAGTTAAAAAATAAGAGGCAGCGTTTCTGTAATGACAAGGAAAGCTGAAGATGGAAACAGAACTCGTTCCGATTTTACTGCAGTTTTTCCACAGTGAATCAGCAGTGCAGAGTAGTGGGAAATGAGAACGTGTAAGCTGTTGATGCTTCATGTGGACAAATGGAACACAACTTGAGAACCCACGAAAACATTTCAGAGGGTGCTAGAGAGCAATGTTGTCTTGTACCTGTTGTGTGCCCTTGGTCACTTATTTTCAAGGCTCCATTTCACTATGGGGAAATGGGGGGAAATGCAGTGTTCCTACATGAACGGGGACCCAGGACTTTTCTGTCTGTCTCCAGCTGGGGGTGGACAATGTGAACAAGGGCCCCCTCAGCAGTGCATTTTAACGACGGGTGCAAGTGCAAGCATAATTCAGGTAAAATGATGCACAGGGTATGGCCACTAAAATTAAATTTTAAAAGTGCTGCACTTAAATTCATGTTCAGCTGCTGGGATGCTGGGGAAGGAGCGTTCATCATACAGAAGGGACATTGCTTGGCTACGAGCTAAACAAAGAGAAACACACGGACCTATGGAATACATGATTCACTTGGATCTTGAGACGAACTCAGCCAGGTACCACTGGGATTTCCCTCCTGTGGTGTTTCCCTGCCACCACTGTGGCAAAAGCTCAAGGCTGGCGTGGAAGGCCATGTGTCCCAGCGTGTGCCAAGCTCCTCTGCCTTCACACGGCCTCAGCTCTGCAGAACAGCCTGACAGGAGCCCCGCGCTGCTTTGGAGGGGCTGCAGGCTGGGCTAAATCTGCCACATGCAGTCACCTCAAGCACTGTGGTTGTTGGGACTTCAAAGCAAGAATCAAATGTGCTGTAGCATAGTCCCGTTTGCAAGATACACATTAGTACCTGTGGCATTAAAGGCCAGCACCTTCTTTTAAATTAAAAGGCCAACTGTATATATTCAAATAAATCATTGGATCTACATCATTTGCAATTTTTCCAGTATTGTCACCTTGAAAATTTCAGTAAAACCTTCACAATTTTTTGGGTAAGTCTAGTTCCTGTATTGGCATCTGTGCTTGCAATGCAGAGACACAATTTTCAGGGTGTTTGTAATAGTAAGATACTGGGGTCCTCACCAGTAACTCTAACTTAAGTGAAAGTAAACAACTTTGCACCAACTCAGTATGTGATTCTCTGTTAGAGTGTAGTGCAATAACAAAACTTTTAAAAAGTAATTTTTCTGAGGGTTTTTTTTCCAAATGAGCTATTGATTTTGGTTTCTTTGTTTCCATTCATAGTCCTTAAATATTAATGTATTCAATGTATACAATGTATACAAAAATGTTGCATTTTAAAAGTGAGGTCAAACACCATTGACCATTTTTGTTGTATTTTAGATTAATCTTTTCATTTCAATTTGCAATTAACAAAGTGAGCAGCAGTTTAAAAATGCAAAATAAACATCATGATACTTCTTAGGTTATGGGATACAAACATACTTAATTTTATTCCCAGTTGAAATTAATGAAGTGCTGTTAAACTTTTTCTTGAAACTTGAGTTTTTAAGATGCATCAGAAAGAAAATCTTGTGTCCCCAGTCCCTGCAATGTTGCATTCAACTTCTTGAAAAGGAACCATTTTGCCTCAGCTGAATATAATCAGTGAAATGCAAACTGAAGTGCAAAAATTGCCTACAGTGCTTGATGTAAATTAAAATTACTCCTATAAACTCAATGTTCAGATTATCTGACAACTACTGCTGTATTAATTTTTCTGCTGAATGCTTTAATTGACTGCAAATTCATTTTCTTACTCACAGTACAATTATTGTGGATGCTGGTCAGGAAAAGCTACTAAATACACCAATAATCACATCATATTTAAAGCTTGTTTAAAAGTAGGAGATTTACCTAAAATCAATGATCCTTCTTGTGTTGGTATATCTCCTGCAAATTTTAAAAAAGCTTAGTGACAAAACCTTCTGTAAAGTGAACAAGTTTTATTTCTGTCCTTGAAAACACCAACTTCCACCAGGAGAAATCGTTACTGTTCTTTCCAAGAGAGCCAGCACCTTTCCCAACAGCAAGCTGGGGTAGTTTCACAGAGATACACCTGTACACGTGTGTTAGAGCTGGTACATGATCACATTGTATAGAGGCATAAAATGAGCTCCAGGTCGCAGCAGAGGCCAGGAACAGAACTGAAATTCAAGTCTCTCAACTCCTACATGAGTACCCAGGCCTCTAGACCAACCAGTTTTTCAAGAGAGGTGCAAGGACTCCTGCAAATAAAATTAAAATTTCTTCGCCCTTTCTGTCCTCTTTTACTCTGAAACTTTGAGGAAGTACTGGTAATGCACAGAGTGTGTCTCATGCTTTTGATTTTGAGTGTCTACCCTGATTTAGCACTGTTTCAGTCATGCTGCTGAAGAGACATCCTTGAAACATTTATTACTTTATACGTGTGGAATCTCATTTGCAAAGGTGTTTCTGCAGCTAAAGCCTTTCTCTGTCTCTGACCATGTACACAAGTGAGAAAAGTGGGGTATGACACAGAAAGGAAGAGGAAATGAAGTTCTAGAGTTGGCTTAAATAAGACTAATCCAGTCTAAAAGCTGGAAATGCAAAGCAATGATGATTGTTGTTATATCAATTTATATGCATGTAAACACTCTCAGGAATAATGAACAATCTTCTGAAAATATTTTGTCCTGATGTTTCCAAGAAAATTAGCAAAAGGTTAAAATATGGAAAATTAGGAAAATTAAATTTACATGAAAAAGGTCTGTAAAATATTTTATTGACAGAAATGTTTTATTTATACCGTTTTGGTGAAAAGTTAATACATTGCTACTGCCAGTTCTTTCTCAAACGCCCTGTGGCTAAAAGAAAAACAGAATGTTATGTGGCCTCCAGCTGTTCTGGGAGTGCATGACAGGTTTGCTAGAATGCCACCATGAAGCCTAATTTAACAGCCAGAAGGTGGGGTGGTGGTGGGATGCAGGGCTACACACAGACAGACAAAGGCTGCAGCTGCACAAACACCTTTGCCACTGATTCCGTAGGATGTTGAACCATTTCACAGAAACATTCAGGTTGCCAGTTTCAGTTGTGTTCAACAGGTACCAAATTAACACCTTTGCCACTTGTTTAATAAGTAACTTTACTTATGTTTAATAAGTAACTTTAGGATATAGGTCAGGCCTTCACTGCACTGATTTCTCCAAACATTAACACCTTCCCCTATCTTCAGCTAAATAGGAGAGAAAGCAGTTGCTGGAGGAATTTCACATCTACGGTCTTGCATCTCCTTCACAGCCTGGCTGAAAATATCTTGTCTATAATTAAAGAATTCATCCAGCTCACAAAAGATTTTAACACAAATTCTTCAGTGTTGACTGATTTCAGAAGTTTTATTGAAGCTGCAAGAAAATTACAAAGTCAAGCCACATTCTTAATTCACCACATTTTCCACCTTACTTCATTTTAATGCCCCAACTTGTTTACAGCAATACAATCCTGTTTAAAGTGGAAAAAAATATTTCTATATTCACTCTAGGAAGTCAGTGATAAGCAGAAAAATGGGTATTAAATTCTCTTTTCCCCAGTTTTTATCACTGAATACCACCTTTCCTTTTGGAAAATAAATACCTTTCCAAACCACAAGTCCTTTCCTCAGACTTTGGTAAATGTTTATAGGGGGAACTAGGGGGAATTGATTACATTTTCCTCTACTCTCTTACCAATTTCTTATGTCACCTGAGCTCTTAAATGCCAGGGGATAAAAAAAATCTCTTTTTGCCCTTCCACCAGCAAATCACTTTCATCCCTTGTTATTTCACAGTAACCAACTTCAAGGTACATTTGTTGTAACTTCCAGTACTGGGTTTTCCGCCCTTATTTGTCACTGTTATCACATACATCCCAAATAATTTAGAAGGCAAGGAGTGCCCAGGACAATCTGTTTCCTAATTGTTTGGAGGAAGAAACAACTTTGTTATCCAAGTGTATTCCCGTAAACCTCGGCAGAATGGTTCTCAGCCTTTTAACTCCTGCTAAGGTTTCTAAGCCCTCCGTAGCCTGTGGCTGCAAACTTCTCCCTTGCCACAGGCCAGGCTCTCCGCTGGCACAATTCCCTTGATTTCTCTGGATTTAGCTTAGCAGCAAATTTGCCCTCTCTATGACTTTGTCCATTACTGATATTATATTAAAAGGCTGAAGCCAGGGTTTCACAGCCGCACATAATCCAGGGAGATGTGATGTTATATGATGAAGAATCCACACCCGAGGCAGCAGAAGCACTGCTGGCCTGGCGAAAGCTGGTGGTGTCAAATATTCCAAGTTTAACGATTCAAGGTGGTTTCCTTACTCGGGATGATGGAAATGGCAGTGTGACAGTTCAAACAAATCTTGAGTTATTTTCCACCAAGAAGAGTTTACACTCCTGTCACATTAAAATTAAGTAGGAATGTCTATAATTTCAGTTGTAGGCCTTGTGTCTTTAAAAAAAGTGTGCTACTCTTTTCTATTTCTAGGATTTAATTTTTCTGACTAATTTAACAATGCAAGGAAAACAAAACAAGCAATTAGTTAGTCATTAGTTACTGTAAGTCAGCATGCACCTTCTGAAGACAGTGAAGTGACATCATGTAGGTAACACTGGTGATTTCTCTCAATTTTTATTGTTTTTAAACTTGAGGAGTTTTTTTTATATTCTATCATGATAAAGGAATATAAATTTATATATTTTTAATTTTCTGTCCTTGACACCAGCCTTCCATTCCAACAGTGAAATCTGGAAAAAGATAATATACATTCTATTTTTTGGTATGGTTTTGTGGTTTGGATGTTTTGGGTTTTTTCCTTTTAGTCAATAGCACATAAGCCATGTTTATCTTCCAAATATCAAGGTAGGTTTTAAACATGTTGTAGTCTAAACTTAATTTTTTAGAGATGAATAAATTGGTAATTATCTTTCCTAATGAAATGTGCTGTAATTTCATTTAGTTTTTAAATGGGCCATGACTCATATTTAAAACGACCATTGCATAAATGCCTATTAGTTGCAGTTTAATGAGTTAATGCCCAACTCATTTTTCCTGACTCTTTCTACATGACTCTGCCAAACTCCCTTCCTTCAGATTAGGATGAACACCTATAAAATGAAATTAGTGAGCATTGTGAACAACAGTGCATCCCTCGCCTGTAATTAAACGGCAAATAAAAAGAATAAACATGTGAAAGTGGCAGAATCACATAGAATTTACCACCTGATGCCCAAAAATAATGCCATTGTTCTCATGGCAGTGGTAAAGTACCAGTGTTCACTGCTAATAACTCTCCCAGGGCCCTTCTCTTTGCAGGGACCATTGCTTTGAGTCATTACTGTGCAATGGATTTGCAATGGTGAGGAACCAGGATCGATCCCGTTCTGCCTCTCACCTCACCCTTTCTGCTAAAGAGGCAAAACTGCCCGTCTTTAATGACTTCCCTCTTCCAGCAGCTCAGGAAGAACTTTGCATCTCACTTAATTACTGTGGGCCTTGATTTACTTGGTTTGCAAAGCGTGAGGTCTCACTGAAGAAAATGAGGATTTGAGTTTATATCCAAAGTATTTTGCTGATCAGAGCTGGACTCCAGCGTACGTGTGTTTGCTTGGATTCTATCTCTAGCACCGCGTCCCTGTAAGGCACGCACTCCACAGTGTAATTTCACCAAGTTCACGTCCCAGTTTTCACCCCTGTGAGTCCCAAACACATCTTATCTCACACACTGCACAGGAAGGATGTCACCCGTGTTCATACATGCAGATATGGACAGTGCCTTATCACTGAACCTGGAGTCCTCTCCAGGAAAGCAAATTCTCTGCCAGCTGAGAGAGCTGCTAGGGAGGTGGGAGATAAAGCGGATCCCTGGTGTAGATAAGGTATTTCCATTATAACAATGTTTCTGGGACTTGATACGTGTTCTTTCCAAACTTCTAATTTATTGTTGTTATTGTTTCTTATTCTTCACTGAATTTTAAAACTGTAACATGAGGAAATTGAAAAGTTCATGACATAAAAATCAAGCCTTAAGTGTATTCGTCACAAAAACAACTTCATCCCTTGGTATTTTATGCTCCAATTCAAACAACACATCTGTTCATAATTGCATGCATGACTCGGTAAGATTACTACAGGCTACAAATTTACGTCTACGAGTAGTGGGAATATTGGAGAAAGACAAGGAGAAAGCATTTGAAATGTGAAGACCTTTTAAATAGTATATATAAAATACTATTTCAGACTCCAAGGAATATTTTAAAATGTTTATTTCTAATTGAAAGCCAATGTATTTCCTGTACCTAAGTCTGATCATATTGATGGTCTACCATAAAATTACTCTAGAGAAAAGAACCATTTTTTAAAAAAACTTTGTATTTCAATCTCCAAGTAATCAGTACTTAGATAATCATCATAAATCCCAGTTTCCAGAACAATATATGCCCAACTTCCTCTAGAATAATTATGGTCCTGTATTGTTGCCTATTAAAAAAAAACCCTTTAACACATACATCTTAGGTCTAGCACTTCAAATTTTATTCTATCTCACATTAAAGCTGAAAAATATGGGGTTTTTTTATTCCATGATACTGAAATACTGTTGAATTTATAGCTCTTCCACCAGTGCTTCTTCCACAATCCTTCTTCGCTATAAAACTACCTACTCCTCCCAACATCCAGTGGTATAAGTATGTGAATGGCAGCTGTCCCACATGGTACACTTTCAGAAGAGATTGAGTAGAATGGAATAAAAGCAGTGGAAAGCAGCTTGTATTCTGAGCAGTATGAATATCCTGGAGAAAGAGCGAGATGGGAACTCTCTCCAGGCAATTGAGCTTGAAGATTGTGCCTCTGACTAGAAAGGATAAATACCAATGGCTTTCAGCAAGGATTTTGCCTTGACCCAGGAACTCGATATTGTAAAGCTTCATTGCATTTATCATCCCCTTCTTTTATTTCAAATCGACTGTTTATATTAATGCATGAGGAGGAATTTACAGAGCTCATACACTCCCAAATGAAACACAGCAATTTGGTGTTAGGGCAGTGCTATGAGTTAATAGCATTGAGCACAATTGCCACTGACTTACCACGATGGGAAATTTTTTCCCTTTTTATAAACACCTTGCAGTGCATATTGTTCCACATGATACCTCTAATACCTCTTTATCATAAAGAACTTTCTGGCTGTATTTCTAGCCAGGATGCTGCACGATATAAAATTCTTTGAGCGGAACAAAGAATGAGACTTTCTGCCCTGAGCTTTCCATCTCTTTGCTTTCCAGCCATTTACAGGAGTGTTTCGATAGAGTGAGATCCTCTCTCCCTGTGCGACTCCCACGCCCACAGCTTCACTCACTGCAATGACATCCTTGTAACAGACTGTAAAGACCTGAAAATGTGCATCCATTACATTTCCTGATGGCTATTCCAGTTCTAATCAATTTAACTTGTTGTTACAATGAACCTGGGGGTATCCAAACACCTCTTTCCAGTTTTACAGGACCAGTTGAATTTGCTGAACCAAAGAGAGATTCCTACCATGACCTAGCATTGCACTGACAGTGCACATCTACATTAGGTAACACACGAGATGTCCTGGCACTCCTGGGACAAGGATTATTGCCCTGGTTTCTTTTCCCAGCAGGCAGGTAGGAAATCAAACCAACTGAAAATAGTCCTGCCAAATCTAAACTAAAGAAGAAAAATTATCTTGGAAAAAAAGTGAGAAATGTTTTAGAAAAAGGAAAGCTCTTATTAAATTTCCAGAGCATCTGTTAGTGAATAACGACACTTGTAAAAGGATTTTTCATTGCTTTCTGAACAATTCTTTTTAGTCCTGTAAGGGCAGCTCAAGGTAAGGCTGAATCACTCAAAGACGTATTAAAACCTCATTGCTTTTATTCTGTCCGTACCTTATTCTGTTTCCTCAGAAGAGAATGGGACCACTGAAAATTAAAGCTAAAAATTAGCTAAAGAATCCTGCAGGGATAAGAGATTTTTATTTTTTTAAAAGGAAGTTAAGGCTAAAATTGAAAAATCTGCAGACAACTTGAAAAGTTTCACAGCCTAATAAAAAGCTTCCATTCAGGACCAAAGTTTTTATGTCCTTGAAAATGCTTTTGTAATGAGATAGATAGCTTTTCCATTTGAGTAACAGTACCTGCCCTCTCACTTAGCCTTGTCAAGGGTTTTTAGTATTCCCAAACACTGACCAAATCAATAGTTATTCAATCATACACATGATTAGTGCAGTACGGACAACAGTGTTTTGTGCCTTTTAATGTATTAGAGAGCAAACATAAAGAGGGATTTGTTAACCTCTGTAGGCACTATTACATGAAAAGGAGGTTTTAAGCCTTCTGATCTATTCTGTAGGCTTTAATTTTTTAAGCTCAAATATATAAACATGCTAATGACATTATTCTGATTTCTTAAAATAACAGCAGAGGTATATCACTGAGTTGGCTGAAGATACCAAGCAGCCATTAATAAATTTGAAAAATATTATCTCTGTGCAACATAAGAAATCATCACTTTTAAGTAGATAAAAAACTTTTCAGAATTATATGAGAATTTCCATAGCTAATAATAATAATGCTTCTCAGAAATTCAACTGCCTGATTCTACAACTTGAAGAGAGCAGAACTCTTCATAAAATCCTGCCTTAGCTTTATAACTAATATAAGTGCAAGCCGGAGCACATGAAAGATAAACAGTCTTTATAAAACCAGTCTGTGTCAGAGAAAGAAGCTGAATTCAAGATGTCTAATTCCAGGACTCCTTCTGTAAGTCCTTCACTTTAGTTATTAAAAAGGAAATAAAATTATTTAAGCTTTCTCCTCCTCAGACACTTTATGCATCGCTTTTCCTGGGTGCAGGGCCTATGAAAGACTGAAAAACAAGGTATCCAAAGGGTTAATCTCAAATGAGTGCTAAATTAATGCAAAAGTCATCACATAATCTTGTACACCTTCAGTCTAAAGGTTTAAGTTTCAATAACATCTAAGATGCCTGGAAATACAAATGGATACTCTCTAGAAGTCAATGAAGCTGCTGAACGGAAAGGGCAACGTTCAGAATGGGATCAATGGTTCCCGCTGCGTTAGAAACATGGCTGCTGTTGCCTTTCTGTCTGAGATAGGCCCGTACTAACCAGGAACAGGAAAGCAAACAAGCAAGTATTTAGCAACACAAGAGACAAAATCCACTTTTGTTTAAATGCCTGTTTTTAAGCAGCAGTAATAGGCTTACAAAACAACTCTTCCAAAGGGTTTATCTGTCCTTTAAGAAATTAATACTATAGGACATCCAGAGAGGGAGAGGCTGAGCTATGAAAATAAAGCACTCTTTGACAATACATTCTGCTCTTAATGTGACTATTTTACATCTCTAGAGTGTTGTGCATCCAAGGCCACATACCATGAACCTAAATTAATCCCTGTCAGAGTCAATGAGCCCATTTCTTCCACCGTGGATGAACTTTGGGTTAGGCCATGTTTTCAGTGCAGAGTGTGAGAATGGATAAAACCACGAGAGCCAATTCAGACATCCAGTGTCTGTTCCCACTTCTATCAGGGCTGTATTGTATGGCCTTAGGCAGCTCCTACCCTCACTATGCTTTAGTTTCCCCAACACGTAAACATTGCTGTGACTGAGGAATGTAAGGCACAACAAAACCACAAATAAGTGCAGATGCTTGTGATAATTTCCCTTTGAACTGGGTTATTTACAAAAAACAGCATTGTACGTAGTAGTCGAAGAATGAGCATCTCCAATTTTCAATGCTGAATAAGATCAAGCTTACAAATAAAATTCCTGTTATCCATTAAGAATGTCTTGCAGACTCAAGTTGTGAGTTTCTGTGACTGGCTTCCACTGCAATATGTCCATCTCAGACTCAGCATAAATTTGGCTCTTGGCCATGCCATCAATAACCCACAAAACCACATTCATAACATTGGTAACACTGTAAATTAACTGAATAGAACACAACCAGTGGTAAGGATGTAAGTAATGAAACAGGACTCTTCACATCAGAATTAACTTGCTGTATTGAAATCCATATGTAAATATCTTTCATCTTGCAACACAGAATGAGAGCAGAAAGAAAGCAACATTTTACACGTTCATGTTTTTGTGGTGCTCTTAGTAACACTTACAAAAACCTCAGCAACAAAAAGACTCTTTTGTCATTATATACACTGTGAAAAATACCCAACTTCTGCTAATGGAGATAGGCAAATTTATCCTATGCAAGGAAGCTGGGGACTGGCTATTCCAGCTGCAGCCAGCTGAACCATGGATACACCTCCTGCTTCCTGCTGCGACTCCCTCCCTTTCTCACCATCTTTGCAAAATGCACAGAAATGCAAAAAATAAAGAAAAAAAAATCAGTCATGTACCAGAGCGGAAGTTTAAATGGATGCATTGACATGTGCAAATGGACAACTTTCAAATTGTGATTTATCTCTCCTATATGTCCATGGGCCCTCCCAGGACCAGCACTAATGCACTGTTAACAAGTGTTCCATCATCTGAATTTAAGTTCACTGAGAAACTGGATTAAAGATTTGGGCACAAGTCCTGACTCTGTACATCTTTCTATGCAACAAAATGGAACAAAATTGTTCAGGATTTAAACATTATAGATGGTTAATTTCCTTAAATTACTTGTTTCTTTATAAACTTAAAAGTTTTTCTTATTGTTGCAGGGTGATTTTCTGACCTTCTCTTACTAGCCTTTAAAAGTAGAAAGACCTCTCCATCTTAGAAGAGGTTCTGCTTGCATCCACAAAATGAATCAATAACAATGAATCAATGAGAACTTTTGTATTATTATTATTATTCTACCATAAATAACAATTAAAAGCCCTGTGAATGACAAGAGCTGAAAATAGCAGTAAGGATTGAAACAAAACAGCAGGTGCTCGCTAAGAGCTCTGTTCTGTTCAGCTGGTGCTCACAAGTGCACACAGGCAGCACCATTCGCAGGCTTTGATATTAAAGAGCTGAGGAGACAAACACACACAACAGATGCCAGCAGAAATTTTACTGTCAAAGCAATACTTCACAAACAGAATTAGGATCTATTCTAAAGACGTTCAAATTTATAATTGCCACTATCAAAAGAACTCATGATTACCATCCAGTTAATCAATTATAGAAATCAGTTTTGTCACTTCTAGTGTCAATCCAGTCAAAAATATCTGTGAGCAGCAAAACACATCTCCTGCCACAGAACCACGCTTAACATGAGCAGGTTTCAGTAAAATGTGCTAAGCAAGGCACATACAGAACATGAGCTCCAAACCTGGGGGTCATACATTGACACAAAGAGCTGAACAATGCTCAAAGCTTTAGCTTTGCAGGTGCTAAAAGGAAATGGATCTTGGATCATTTCTTGGGGTTACGACGCACAGTCCTTCTGCGTAAGGAGCTTTCGGCAGATTTCCTTTGGAAGAACATCACTGCTGTGTTTCTAATCTCTCCGTACACAGAAGCCCAATTACGCACAGCCCTTTGTGAGCAAGCCTCTTCTGCTGCAAGAAAAGCTCCGTTGAGGCTGCCAATTTCCTTTTACCTTCCCTACCCACTCAGCACAGCACAAGATGGCAGCTCCAAGCAGCCAGATCCCTCTCTTTTGTTGTCTCCAAGAGAAAGCGGATCCTCTCCTGCAGAAGCTTTCCTGGCCTACAGCATTGCTCAGAGCCATCTAAGCAAATGGCTTCAGCCAGAGAACAAAGCTCTGACACAGAGCAACAAACATTGCACAGCGAGAGGAAACTGGCTGAGAAAACTGTGTGAACATTTGAGAGGGTGCCAGCTTGTGCAGCAGAGGAAAAAAGACAAAGAATCATCCGAGGAAAAGATGTGAGAATAAAGGACAGAGCGCAGGGAAGGTGCCCTGTATGGGAGGAAACCGAGAGGCATAACTGGAATGTGAGAAAGCCACACGGTATGGGGTTGGTTATTCATGCCAATGTAAAGAGCACAGGAAACAAAGGAAACTGAGCCGAGAGGGTTCTCCTCAAAACACAATTTACTGGACTAGTGTTGCTTAGAAGCTGACAGCTGGCCTTGCAGTAGTGGTTCATTCTGAGTAGAGCAACTGTTTTCCTAAATAGAAGTACTGGCCTCTACAAGGCTTTGCTCGAAGATATTCTCTACTTTTAAACCTCTTTTGATGTGTATGTTTTCTGATGACAAATTCAGTCTACATGCAAGGTACTGAACATCTATACAGTTCTAGAATCAGAAATACTATTTAGAAATTAATCCTTAAAAGGTCATGGTAGAAATAAGAATACACCTCCATGAATTTCACAGAGTCAGTATCACAGGAAAAAAAATCTGCTCAGATGACAGACTAAAGCACCTGCTCTTTCTTGTATCAGAATATATTTGTTCCATGTAGAAAAAAGCTCAGAAATTCTTCTTGATTCTCCTCTGGCACTCGATATATTCTTACACTAATTAAATGTGCCTATGTATCAATGACTTCATCCCATAGCCACATGGCCCCCGTGTGCTGATGATGCTTTCTTATTCCTGCCTCCTTAATCTCACTTAATCTCTTCTAATCATAACTTCTTTGATCATATAATGAACAGAGTACTAGTGTTGATGCTGCTTTCAAGAATACTTGAACTGGCCACAGTAGCATAATTTTTGTTCTTGGACAGTCAAGTTGCTCACTTTCATCACTGTTGGTATCACAAAAAGTCATAATGGGTGGAGGGCTGGGAGACAGAACCAACTCAGTGAAAGTCACTTTGCATGATGATGCCAGCATTATGATATGTTGTTTTATATTAAAAAAAAAAATAAACCCTTCAATCAAAGTTGGATGGCTTTAGGTATACCTTAAAAATCAAAACTGACAGTTTGTGATAAGGAATAACTCACATTTCACACCCACACCCACTCCTGATAGCCAGACCAGAGAATAAGGGCTCTAATCTTATTTATATGCAAAAGAGCATTATAGAGTCAAGAAAGCCTTTTGGTAGAATGAGTCCAAACTACTGTACAGTTTCAAAGTATGTTGGCTTGGTTTATTGCCACCTATTCTGCGTGTTATATGCACCCTGAAAAACTAACCCTGAATAACCCTGAACAGATTTTTGTGTGTGTGAAAATATATCAACATAAAATTTATAATGGCCTCACTTTTTCTTTACCATGTTTCTTACATACACACACGAAAGTAAAATCACAGCAAAAAAAAATTAATTACATCACCATTTTTAAGTGTTTAATTTTCTGTACTTTTCTATGCTTACCTTTATCCCCCATTAGCAATGTTTCGTGCAGCTTTACTCCTGCACTGACAGCATGGTGTGTCAGATCACACCGTGATCATGGGGCTGCACAGTTGTCTCCTCCCTTGATCTAGGGCACACATTTATTTAGTCCAGGCAGTAGCAGCCACGTAGTTATGTTTGAGAAGTTCTACTTCATTATATTTTCTGTTTAGGAAATCTCTTCTTCTCTCTCATTTAGGAATCTCTAGCCAGAGATATTTCTAGATCCAATATAATTAATAGACATCTCTGCAACATACACAAACTTATTTATTATATGAAGTGGTATCAAAATCTATATTGCTTTTAGAAAGGCTGACCTATAGAAATCTAAGTTGTACTCAATGTTTTCAGTAAATGTAAGTTCCCTGAACAATCTTTTTTTAGTTGCATGAATAAACACGTGTCTGCCTTTCATTGTGAAGCCAGAGCAACTTAACTGAAAGCTATGCAACAAGGTTTTTAATCATTGCTAGAAGCAAATGGGAAGACTAGAAAATGCTTATTAGTTTGCATTGTCTCCCTTTCCTTCAGGCTTGTTTTCATCTCCCTGGCTCTAATACAGGGCAGCAAGGTGGCTGGCAAACTCTGAACATCTACAAACATCACACAGTTACAGACCTCCTGCAAATTTCCCGAGCCAGAAGCATTACAGAGAAAGCTGAAGGACTTTCTTACATCTGTTTAGCCCTGTGTACAATCATACAGAGGAAAGAAAGATGTAAATGGATTGTTTAAAAGGTAGTACAGAGGATGAACTTAGCAAATCAAAGGAGGGTCACTCAGGCATCACAAGAAACCTGGAGTTCTCCCATTCCTAAGGACATCCACACCTGCTGCTCTTAGACACAAATTAACATGGACACTGAAATCAAAACTAAATGGATTAAAAGAAAAGAACCTTGCCAAATTTGCACAGCCAATATTAATGCAAAGGATTAGAGAGAGAAACTTAACGGTCATCTCAGTCCGTGCCTGGGAAAATCATTATTAATTATAAAGCATGTCTCGTGACATCCCTGACCAGAACAGCCTTACTGCAGCACATCTGTACACTGGATGAATTCCTAAGGCAAACAGAAGCACTTTGGGCCATGCTTACCTTCCCCCCTTCCTTTCACAAAATACCCCAACTCACACTGGGTAATATCTTACTCAGAATATAAAATTACCATTTCCAAAGGATCTGCTTGCCACTCCATGAGAGATACTAACAAGGCAGGAAGAGACACACAACAGTTAAAAGTCACAGGAGAGATTTCCACCCGATGTGAAATGTCACAGCTCCATTGACTTCAAATAGAGCTATGCCACTGTATCGTGGCTGAGGATGTGGTCTGCAGGCCTTGAGCTCTGCAGCAGGATAACTTATCATTCAGACAAAGCTTTAATGTCATCCCTTAGGTTTGCTCTGGAGAGCATATGGAAATTTCAGCCTGCAAGCCAGCAGGAAATCCATGTTTTTACAAGCATGAATTCATAGCAGAACGGCTGAAATGGAGCGCTGAGCTCCGAACAGATCCCTCCATCAGAAATGATATCACCTGGAACAGGCCACAAAACCAGCTCCTCCAGGGCTCCTCCCAGGAGAGGCATGTACTGAAGTGTGGGAAACACAGGGGTGAAAGAAGAGCTTTTTCAGAGACCTTATTTCTCAGGAAGAGTAAGACATAAAAAGGAAAATGGATTACATGTCAAAACAGCATTGTAAACATAAAAGGGTAAGAGATACAGCCCTATGGATAGGTAAGAGGAAATTTAGGAAAGTATATGCTGGGCCTATTTAAACAGCACTTTAAAAGCAGAGTTGTCAATCAGGAAAAATAAACCACACTCAAAAAAAAAAAAAAGTTTCTATCTAATATTGTTCTTAAAGCTTGAAATTATCTAAGAGCAATTTCAGGCAAAGAACCATGGAAGAAAAAAATATATCACTTTTCTCAGTTTATTTCATGCACATTTCAGTACAGTTTTCTAAACTGTTCCCCATGTGGGGTCAGTTTGGCACCAGCCCCATGGAATTTGGGTGCTTTAGCTAAAAGGAGGCTAAGACATGATGAAGTCTCCAAATGTATCAAGGTGCAGGGATCTTTAGACAGAATGTTCTATAACTAAGAGGCAATGCTGGGCCATGAAAATAATTACTGTACACTGGCCATTACATTTGGAGTTGAAATAATTGGTAGCTTTTGGATGATGTGAGGAGAAAAATCCCAGAACTGTCTTCCACTTGGAGTATTGGAAGGAAAACCTTGCCTGCTTTAAAGATGGAATTATTTACATTTATGAAAAGGAGTATATAATAAGGGGGCTGTAATAAAAAAAGATTTGATATTGTTTGATAGTTCTGTGTTTCAAGGGAAGGAATCTGATGATCCAAAACTGATTTCTATTGTATAGGACTCAGAAGAACGGCTAAGAGCTGAAAGTCAAAATAAGTCCTATGGCAAGCTCTATTTCATAGGTTCAAGAAGTCTAGGCTGTCAGTGGGTCCATTTAATTCACTTCAGTACTCGCATTTTCATGGTCAAACCCATGCCTTTACAAACAGCATAATGATGGGAACTCTGAACATCCCGAGGGAGCTGGAGCTGATCAAAACCCCATATTTCCCTTTTTGTGGTTCAACACACACTTTACCAGAAGAGTTGTTGTGCCCTGGAAAGAAAGGGAAGGAACTTTAAAATACACATCTTCAGAAAATGCTTAACTGTGTCAATTCTTTAGTTCCTAAATCAACCCAAATGTGCAGCTCTTGTTGACTGGGCACTTTCATTCCTGCGTGATGAGGCTGGAAAAATGCACAGTAGCTGGCCCTTGCAGCCCAAATTGCAGTGCACTGTCAGTACTGCAGCTCCAGAAAACTCAGCAAGTCAGTCTGGTAGAAATCATCTAGGTTGGAAAAGACCTTTAAGATCATCAAGTCCAGTCATTAATCCAGTGCTGCCAAGTTCACCACTAACCAATGTCCCCAGGTGCCACATCTCCACGTATTTTAAATATCTCCAGGGCTGGTGACTCAGCCTTTTCCCTGGGCAGCCCGTTCTGTTAGAAAACAGACTGGTTTCCAATGGATGTTTGCCTGGCAATGCAGTTCAGTCAGGACTATAGAAAACAGAAAAAATGTTGCTATTTCAGCTAAAAAGCATTTTTTTGAAGAAGCACTGCTCATTCTTGAGTATCTCTGGCTTAGTTCAGCCGAACATTAAATTCGTCTAAGAATAGTTTTGAATTCCACAGTAAATACAACAAATACTAAGCACAAAAAGACATTTAGAGCATTACAAAGAGATGTCTGGAATAGAGACTTATACATGTAGCCTCAGCTCTAACTCCACTGATGCTTCACCAACAATCTCTACAATCACAGAATCCCAGGTTGGATATTTGTCTGTCTTGTAACTTATACAGGTTTGCTGTGCACTCTTAAGTAAAACTATTACTAATTAAGATAATTGAATTTAATGTGAAATTTGCTACTTCTCTTTAAGTATATTTGGATTTACTTGGAATAAATTAGTCAAATATTTAAAATTAATAAATTCAGAATAATGTATATATATGTCTCATTGATTACAAATACAATTATTGCTTCAATTAAAGAACGGGAATTTAGTCTAATAAAATATTTATAAATGCTGATCTTTAACCTATTCTGATCCTTCTATCCAAATCTATCATAACTTCCTTTTATCCTTAACCAGAGATGTGTTTGGTTTTTGTCAATGACCAGTATAAGGTCTCAAATGTGGCAAAACATGGCAAGAGCAAACACTTCTGTGAAGATGCAAGGACTTAAAACAACTCTGGCATCTTACTACAATTTAAGGACCGAATTCTGAAGGAGTGCTTAAAGAGAATTCTTCAGTGATTTGGTAAATGAGACTGGAAAAGATACTCAGAAGCCTCTTTTGGGATAAAAGGCTTATGCCACAGAGTTATGCTCACACAGAGACACTTCCTGGCATCTGGTCCATTCAGGACCAAAGAGTTCTTCCTAACAGTGCCAGCTGTTGCCTGCCCATCATCCCAGATTTTCAACTGATGTTTCTTAAATCCATATGAATGCTTATTTTCAGAAATATATTGATGCCTTAGGTTTTAACTTTTGTATTTTTCAAATTCTGCATTCCCAGTGTGTAACTCTGCAGTGCCCTGTAGCCTGTGAGCTGCTGCTCTCTCATGCTGAGACAGACAGAACAAAGCCTCTCCAGGCTGCTCTCCAAGGACACCCAGCCCGGCCTAGGCCCAAAATGTGTAACCCAGCATCTTGAGAAGGGGGGCAAGCTGAGGGGAAATTACATCATTAGCTAAAGTTTAATTGGTGAAATTGGGTTGATATGCAAATGGACCAAAGCTATAAAAGTGTGAAGAACTCGGGACTCGGGGTCCATCTTGGGTGCAGCCTTTGGCCTGCCCAGGGTGTACCTCTGAAGGCCTTTCAAATAAATATCCACCTTTATTCCCTTACTCCTGTCCAGTCTCTGTTTCTAGGTTGGCCTCTTTAGGCATCCATATCACTAAGTCATTTCTCTCAATCATGAATGTAGTGGAACACAGGACAGGGTATTAATATAAGCAATTCTATGGTAAAATGAATTATTTACACAACTAATTGCTGAGGCAGAATAGTTGCTTAATCTTCAAAACAGCAGAGAAGTGCTGAATCAAGTCAGGCACATTCCTGCCAGAATTTTTCTAAGGTTCTGACTGGTGGGAAAATGAGCTACCAGTTTGATACCCCAGAGAAGAGAATGAGCCCAAGATAAGGGACATGGGATGGAAGTGCAAGGAGTCACGAAGGAGACCCTGAGACACACAGAATGCAATGGAGATACTGGGAAGTCACTGCCAGAAGCTCAGGACTCTGCAGTGAAGTCACTCACAGCAACTCTGTGTTGGATTCATGTCAGAACTGACACACCACTCAGTTCTCATGGGCTCTTGAAGGTATCTGGCCAAGAATCCACAACTGAGGCTTGAGTCTCACTCCAGACTTGCACTGAGGGTTGCCTCCAGACAACCACAGGAGCACAACATTAAAAAAGGAAGACACATAAAGTCAGAAAGTCTCAATCAAAATCTAGATGAACATGCCAGAAGAGGACAAGAGAATTCCAGGCAAAAGTTGGTGGATATAATACAGAGAAAATGGGCAGCCTTGGTTGTTGGAGTTCTCCATAGATTAATCTGTTCCCAGTCTCCATACTTGCTCCACTGGATACCTTTTAAAAATAAAACAAAATTTTACCCTGGAAGAAAATTCAATGTTCAACTTTTACAGCAGAGGGTTTTCCTCAATCACACTCCTGAGGTATTTTGATTGTAGAGGAGCCAGATCAATAACATCAACCACCACAGTTTTATTCACTACAAAGCAGCAGGATAAAGCTAAGGGGAAGAGGTAGAATTTACCTTACAATATTAGCCAAGCAGGGAAGTTCTCTATAAACATTTAACCTAAGAGCAAAAATCGGGATTTGGGCTTTTCATTTTCCTTTTTCTCACACTTGGAAAGAGTAAAAGAATCACTCTTGCATCTGCAAAGTGTTAGCAATGTTTGTCAATAGCAATTCTAAAGCTTGTGGAAAGCTCTTTGCTAACGTGCTGTTTCCTAATATTGTTACCCCTCAGTTCTGGTCAGAGACAGCGCAGCCTATGAGCAGATACAGAGTGGAAAACACCTTCATTCATTAAGTGGTATGAGAAATCCCCCATTAAGTAAATAACCACCACCTTAGACACAATTTTTAAGGAAAGTCAGGGTTACCATATCCAAGACAAATGTGCTGAGCAGAATGGAAGCTGAACTGGTGATTTTACAGGTTTCTCTCACCAATTAATTTCATTCCACAGATAGTATTAACCATCTTTTTTAAAGGTGAGCTCTTGGGAATAAATAAGATCTTTTGGGATTCTATATACCCCAGAGAATTATATTATTCTACATACCCCAGAGAAAACGAGATCAGTATTTTCATTCATGGCAATTTAAAAGGAACAGCTGGAAGAGGAGTGTTATTTCTTGTGCTGACATGTCAAATAGTAAAGGTATATGAGCACTGCAATTTGTCCTGGTCTTAAGAGCTCTTTTATTGCTATGGTGCTACGGTGTAGACTCTTCATTATAAAGTAAGAGAGCATTTGCAAACAAGCTGCGGGTTAAGACTGAGGCTTGGATTTCAAATGGCAGCAGATTTTGGTAGTTTTCATCAGAAAATATTGTAAACTTTATATACCAACTTAAACATATGCCAAAAAGAACATATAACAAATATTTCACTCCTACAGTGTTTTAGTTTTGAATATTTGTCGAATATTAATCTTCCTTTTTTTTCCCTCTTATTCTTTAGGCAAAGCAAGAGAATAATGGAATGACATATGGATACAAATGTACAGACTTCTATTCAATCCAAAGCAAGAACGGGGGACTGAATGGGTCATAAATAATTTTACCTGTTTCATATTCCATGAAGTTAAATCTGAGTAGCTCAGAATGAGCTGGCTGCAGCTGACTCCTACAAAACTTCAATATATCTGGTAATTTAGGTCAAAATATCTTCAGGCACAGATTAAATCCAAACATTGGGATATATATCATTTAAGTTTGTCTTTAATCTTCCATATTGCTTCCATGCTTCCATATTATTGCACTGAAAGAATTTGGAGCCTGTCTGTATAATACCTGGGAAAGACCTTGAGAAAGCCACAATAATAGGAAATTTTATGCCTCAATATTAACTATAAATCAATGCACAGAAGAAAGAGACATTTTCTAGTATTAAGAAGTGGGCACAGAAGCATGACTTAAGAAGGAACCAAATGAAGAGGATGAAAGTTATAATGGTGCTCCATAATCAACACAGCTGTGCAATAATTTGATTTTCATTATAATGACGCTATTTAGACATGCCCTGCATATTGAAGATTGAGCACGGTACATAATTATTGATTAGTTATAACCCATTTGTATTTTATGTTTATTTCATCTGACAATAATTATCATAAATTTGCACTAATTAATTCATCATCTTTTATTACCGGAGCTGAAAGGTAACTAGCAGAAAAAGCAGGAAGGGAATTAAGAAAAGCAGAAGGCCCTCTGAAGCAGTAATATTATTTACAATATAATACCAGAGTGATGTGGTTTGCTTTTTTATTTTTTTAACACAAATGGGGCAAATTATTTTCTAGCTAAAATTTACTTGGAATTACTAGTAAATTGCTCTCTAAAGCACGCTGAAGTGCAATTCAGCAAATATGCTGATGAGATGAATATTGACCTATCATTAAGTGTTAATGTTAACAGTCTGCAAAATCACTGGCCATTTTGGTATGCATTTTAGAAACTGTGCAGAAGATCGTCTGTCTTTGGAAGTACAAGTTCTTACACTACAGATCTCATACAGCAGTGTATTGAAAACTTTACGAAATGCAGCTGTACAGCACTTTGCGAACAGAAGTTTGTTCCCTAGGCAGAAATGAGAAAGGTTGAGTTTTTCCTGCTGGATGGCTTCATCAGCCAGTAACACAATTCCAGCGCAGGACTGATGGGGAGAGCCTGTGCGTGGTGCAGGCAGCCCTAAGCCAGAGGCAGATGAGGCAGAGGCCAGGGAAGCAGACACACATCGGCATGGAACTGCTACTGAGCCTCAGCAAGGGATGCAATGCACTGAACAGAAATACTCATGTGCTGCTGTTTGCACAATCTGAGCTTGGAACTACCTGGCACCGCTGATTTGTGTAGCAGAACCCACTGGCCTGCAGCTGTGCTGGAGACATGTGGGGTGCTCCATTGCTCCTTGGGAATGCACCTAAAAGGGATCGAGTAAGGCAGAGATAAAAACATTGGAAGGTGTATATGAGTATTTGAGCCTTTCCTCTCTGAACACACACATGACATGCCCATTCCTTAGCAGGCACCCCCAGGTGACAGGGAATTGGATGCTGCTCTCTCTGTTGAGCTCTGCAGGTGTAGGCAGGCAAGGGGAGGCAAGAACAAGGCAAGGGGAGCCAGGTGTGATGCTGGAGGTGAGGTGGGTGTGCTCTGGTGCACCCAGAGCTCCTGCATGGGGTACTGATGGGGATGGGGCTGGCAGAGCCTTGCCCTTGCCATTATCAGTCCCAAGGCCCATGCATATTTAGGGGCCTTGCTTCTGTGGGAGTGATCAGATTGTTTTTGAAATGTGAAAGACTCTAAAAATGTTCAAAGAACCTGTACATTACACTCATGGCTGATCACTGGCTGATAACTGAAACAAACTGCAAAACTGTGTTCATTTTGCCAAATACATATTTTGTATATTTTCTAATCAATGTAATATCTTTTGAGAGACCACAGTAAATTGTACCTGTCTTGTTATATACGGGAGATTCACATTGAACTGGAAGACCCTGCTTTACTGAAGTGAAAGGGAGTTTCGCTGAATTTTCACTGAGTCTGGTGGCTTATGAGTGATCAATAAGAACTTAGGGCAGAAAGAGAAGTGGACAAATAAGTTTCATTTTGTCAATCGCCCATGGCCCTAGCAAATATTTTCCTACTTTTATGTCAGTTTCATTCTCAGCACATCTGTTAGGCAGATTGTGCTGTACTTAAGCATAGGAAAGCAAACAAATTACAAGAATTTTGTATAAAACCTTAACCCTCCAGAAACAGCAAGCAATTCCTTTCATGCTTAAATTTGATCTTTAGGGAGCAATAGGATAAACTCTCACAGAACAGCCTGATAACAACAAACAGAACCCTTGAATAAATGGAATTTTGAAGATAAGACTCATAGAAAAGCTGGAAATCATACAACCAAATGCTACTGAATAAATATCAAAACACTTGATATAGGCTTGGAGCAATATAAATCACAAAAATACACACCTTTTTTTTCCTTGTTTATTTTGGCAGCTTCACCTGATATAAACATGTCCCTAAGATTAAGTCCCCAAGTTAGGTTCAATAATTTTGTATTTAGGCTATTCAAAGGCATAGTTATGGTACCTCATTTATTGTGGCTGATGATACACTGGTATTTTCTTAAGCACACACAAACAAGGCAGTGATAAATAGATCGCTTAGGTAAAACAAGAAATGTGACTTAATCATTTCTTTCAGCCCTTGAGTTGTGAATGATGCTGCATATCTTTTACATATATTCACCTCCCTTTTTGCCATTTTTCTCCCTATCAAATTATGCCTGACAAAAAGCTCCATCTAATACCTGACACTTATTCTTGCTGCACTGATTGCTCACTATCCTCCCTTGGCAGCTCCCTCTTCCCTCTCAGCTCCCCACTAATGATTCCTCCTGTAAATCTGCTGCTGTCCCTGGATTATATCTGGGCACCGGGACATGGATCACCTCTGAAGAAAGCAGCTGTCCTACACCAATTTCCCAGGTAAGCAAGGCAGGGTTACCAAGTCCAGGATGCATTAAACACCTTTTCTACAGAGTGATTTAGGAGTTCACTGGTATCAAAGACAGTAGCTGGCTTATCACCTGGGCCTTATTTGGCACAGTCTTTATCTTCATGTGCAGTACAAGGTTTAGATAATGTGTTAATAACCCTGTAACTGAGGAATAGTCCCAAAATGGAAGGCAGCTTCTTCCAATAGAAGTAGAAGCTCTGGTTTAGGAAAAGAAAAAATTGCTTTTGAAGTCTGCGTAAGACATTGAAGAAATAAAGGTGTTCTTGGTTCCAGTGACTGTTTCCTTTCAACGGAATATGGCCACATTCATGGTTTCAGCCATTCATTTTTGATTTTCACACTGGGAACTACCGTGGAAGCACGAGAAATGTCATTCACTAAGAGAGAAAATAGAATCTCTGGGTACCTAAGCCCTTTGTTTTAAGTATGTAGATTTCTTTCTTGGTGATTTTTATATCCCATTGAAAAGGCTTGCTCAAAATATTGGCAATGGTTTATCAAACCTTGCTAGGTTTCAGAGTCAGTGCCTGATTCCAGTTCCAGCCTCTTTCCACATACACAGCTGATGGGAAACGTGGCAATGCAGCACACGAGGATGAGGGCAACTCTAGTGTTGCCTGTCATCTGCTTTCCTCACAGCAGTCAACTTCTTTTGTTCCCCTTTTCCCAGGTAACTACCTGCAGGATCCTTGTGTGTGTGCCCTCAGGACTTGCTTGTCCATGGAGGCCATTCAGAGGGATATTGGGGAAAACCATGTGTTCACCATCCCCTCACCCAGGTCACGCAGTAATTACTCTCTCTGGGGATTAAACACACAAGTGTTTCTGAGCAAACTGGTCCCACCTTCGTCCTGAGACACGGGGAAGTGCTGTCCAGCAACGTCCCAGGCTGCCCTTTTGCCTTCACTGAGATAACTAAGGGTTTATTTTAATGCAGCTGCAACCAGTCAGGCCCCCAGGTCTATTAGCAATTAAGAAACAATCATGTACCCAGGATAAAATTCTTTAAAAAGATGTAATGAGAATATTGGGTTTTTATTAGAGTTGCAAAGTCAGGCCTACTATAAATACCTCTATCAAATAAATTGTTATTGGAAAAATACTATGCTCCAAGAGGAATTGAATACCAGTTATCCTGCTTGTAAACCCCAATTTTTAAAATGCAATTAAATGAAACCTCAAAACATTTTACAAAGTGAGGCTTTATGAAACTCAATTTGACTTATACCTGGGCTTTGGTCAGTCAGCAGACTTATGGAGATTGCCTCCATTGTCATGCCACGTTCCCATCTGACAGTCTGCTGGACTAAATGTAGTCTAAAACATCCAATCTCCAAAGCTAGCTTGCTATTACAGAATTAAATAGAATATTCACATTTAATTGCACATAAATTTGATCATTGTATACTCCATGAGTGACTGTGAATAATCCTTTCTTTGACCTCATGGGGGAAGAAATAGAAAACCCAAAAAGTTTGCAAATTGCCTTTGCCACATGTGAAGACTATTCTAACAAGTATGGAGCACTCTCAGACTTACAGCACCCGCAGGATGTACACAGAGGGTTGCAGAATCTGGTTTCATAGACAAAAAAGAATTGCCACTGGCTTTGCAACTGCCCTTTCTGTCCCAGTTCTGTGGGGAAAGGTCCACAGATATATTTTAGGGGAAAATATAGCTTCACATTAAGGTGTGTGTATATTGTACATAACCAATAATGAATACGAGAACCTGGTTAACTTGGTTAAAATTACAAAAAGTAGTTCTCCAGTTTTCTAACTGCAGCAAAATGCTCTGGGAAATACTGCAGAAATTCCCAGATTAGCATACTCTGGGAATTAGAAATAGGAAGCTTCAGCTTCCTTAGAGATATCAGGGTTTAGCCATTTTAAATATATGGTTACAAAAAATGGAATTTTTTTAGTCTCACACAAAGGTTCTTTTGTTCTTTGACAAGATCATTTTATGAAAATACAAATGGTATTGTAATATCATCTGATCATGTCTTTCAACTTAATACTTTAGTGAATTTACTTTATCTAGACACAAATAAAAAAGTGAGCCTTAAATATTTCTGTTGTAGCAGAATGAAAGGAGGTTGTTATCCTTTTATAAAAGTATTAAGTAAAGACTTAACCAAATTGAAGTTAAAACCAACTTTTTTATTTAATACTACTTTCGTGAATCTCCAGTTTTACTCTGAGATTTAGCTGGCCATTTACAATGGATGGGTAAAAGATCACTGTGCAACTCTTACTGACTGAAAACCATCCTTAATTCACATAATGCACCACATACTGTGTGAAAGCGCAGTTATTGACTGTGCCATTGCACGTTTCTTGTCCTGTTATGTTGTAATTGCTCCTGAGTCATTGCTTTTTTTAAAATTCATATAGGCCAATTACACCATATAGGTGTAATTAGCTGTGCGCAATTCAGAGGAGGCCAAGAGAATCCCTAGATCTCCAGGATTATGGGAATATGTTTGTCAACAAAGTGGATTTGAAAGTATAGAGTTATGTAATCTGATAATCCGAGAGCAAAAATATTTACATGCAATAAGACAGCAGAGAAAGAGGATGGATTTTTCTCATAGGTAGCTCTTAGGTTAGATAAAATCAAGAGTGCAAAAAGACGTCTTGAGGGCGAGATTTTCTTAAAGATGTTACCACAGAAAAAGAAAAGTGCTAAAAATGAATAAAACTCCATTTTACCATCAGTCTCCAGCTGCGTTTGCCACAGCCTCCTTTGGACCCAGTACTTTGAGAGCTGACAGGAGAGAAGGGAAGGTTCTCTTCCAGCAGTAATAGAACCTCAGCCGGTTTGTCAGAAGAAACAAAAAGGCAGCACTATCCCCGAGAATGCTGGAGAAGCTTAGTGGTTCTATGCATGTCTTCACATACGGATTGCACCCGCTAGTCGCATCTCAGTTGCAGGACTACTCCAAATTACTTAGTGAAAAATTTCCAGCAAAAATTTATCTAGTCAGATACAGCACACCAGTTACTCAAGCAATTGTGTTGTGTTTTCAGCCTAATTTCGGGTCACACAAGCAGGATGTAACACTAAAATTGTCTAAGTAAGGAAAAAACCTTGGCAAATTCAGCTGAAGTCCAGTTGCAAGTAGCAAAACATAAGGGCAGGCAGGCAAATGTTTTTTCCAGCAAAAATTCAGCTGCAGTCACATGTCCTTTACAGTTCTGAGGGCTAACTTATGTGAAAAGTACATACTATCAGGATGTTACCTTACTCACACTAATTTAGGTTCCCATCTTTTTTCCACTCACAGCTCAGACCCAGCAGAACATTTTAGTCCACAGACAAGCAGTGCAGACTTCCTTCCCTCTGCCCCTCGTTCCTCAAGTGTCCAGACACAAGCATCTAGGAAGGTGAAGACTCTCCATCAGCTACTATTTAGATAACCTCCACAACCTCATTTTAGGATGCAGTACATATTTAAGACAATGGAATTACTGAAATTAATTCATACTCAGCAGTCGGAATAAGTTATTCAGAATCTGGAGTAATTAGGAGATTCATTTAAAAAAAGAGTTCCCTTCAAAATCGACACACTTGTGATGTTTATTGTTGCCTTAGTTTAATTTTTTTTTTTTGAAGTATGGCTTCTGTGGGTGTTTTTACAACAATGCAATAATTTTATGTCTTCTTTCACCTTTCTAGGGCCAGGCTAAATGAGAATTCTAAAACAGTAACACATGTCTCTTTTGCACGTTCCTAGCACCAAGAATTAAATTAGCTGTAACACCGCTGACATTGGTTAAGTCCATTGCAGGAGGAACTGTTTAAATAAAATTGCACAGAAGAGATTTTCATTCAGAGTCTTTAACTGCTCCACTTACAGAGAGAGGGGCTGGCCCCAATGAATTCAATGAGTATGTACAGAGCTGCAGTGAGAGCAAGTGCAGCACAACACCCCAGCACACTGCAGGACATCCTTGGAGCTTGTCCTTGCGCTGTGGGAGCACATTGCTGACAGATTGCTTCTTGAAGACTCTGACAAAGGGGGCAACCAAGCCCGCTTACTACTCCAAAACAAGTCCTTACGAATACACCTACACTGGCAGGTTCAGCCTGGTTGATTTCCATGTTTGAATCAAATTAAATCGTTGCAAACATAAGAAGCCATTATCAGGAGTGTGTCTCCTTTCTGCTCAGTCTAGTCCTATGTTACAGCAGACAGCCAGGCAGCGAGTGTTTAATCAAGGAATGCTTATCAAACTGCAGGTTTGTGCTGTTTCCAGGGAAAATATAAAAATAGAAACATACTCTACCTGTCAATCAAGGCAATTATTTTAATGCTGCCACTCTTAGTTTAAAAAAGTTAGGAGAAGCTGAGATTAAATACATACACTGTGCACATTCACTATACTTCTGCACCTTATGAACCCTCTGCATCACACAAAGTTAATTCTAAACTTCTAGACTTTGCAATTGAGCTACATTTTACATTGGCAAACACCTACAGTGACTCCTACATCTTGTCCATGTGATATCTCACCCTTCTGCTTATTCTTGTTAACAGAGAAAGGTTGGGGTGCTTTGGTTTCCCTTTTTTATGAGCATTTCTTAGCAGTAAATGAACTCAGAAAGGGAATGTCACAGGTCTTATGTAGTAGATCAAGAAATAGGAGCTCTACACTTTGCTTTTTGACTTTTCATTACTAGAATTAACGAGCATGAGTTAATGGATTGGACTGAGGGAAAAAGTAGGAGAAGCTCTGGCACAGACAGCCAGGGGACAAGAGGAGACAAGCCAATTGATATGGAATAGCTTCCTTCCTTTTTGCTGCTTCCCCCACAAAAGGGAAAAGGAAAGCAATCCTGACTGAGCCATGACTTGCTCTGCGGTTTGCACCTGAGTAAATGTAATTACCTGCTGTCACACCTCCCCACCAGGCAGATTGCAAGGCTGCAGATGAAACCCCAGGGTGACATGATCTGCACTTCAGTGCCTACAGACTCATTGTACCTGAACATTCCTTATGGCCAGCAGTGTGGAAGAACAGCCACCAATTCACAGAATTTTGAAAAGGAAGGAAAAAGAGATAGAAATTTCAATTTTTGAGATAATTAGGCAGGGGTGAATTTACACTGTATGCTTAATACCAAGGGATATTTACCACGTGCCAAAACTAATGTCCAAGGACAATAGTGAAGGTCAGCTATTTTTCATTTAAAAAAACAATTAATAGATGAATTCACTTAATAAATGAAGTTTTGATGACATTTTTACTGAAAAATTTTCCTTGGATCCAGAATGTCTGGTCAAACAAAGAGAAATGCGAAATGCAAAACAAGAAGGAGATGGATTTTACAGGGAATCTTAACAGATGGAGGAGGTTTAATGTCAGGGCTTGGTTCAGCCCTGTTTCACCTCAGGACTTGAACTCCAGTTTCTTTATAGCAAAGGAGTGGAGACGACTAGAGAGAGAAATTCTCTGTGCCACAATACCCAGCCAGCTATGAAAGGGCTCTGGCAGGATCAATGTTACCAACCTCCCAGAAGGAGCAACCTCCTGTCCCCATCTTGGGGTGGGCAGGAGTTTATTGAAAATTTGAAACATTGCCAGGTTCACCCTCATACAGATTGCAGAAGATTTTAAAACTCAAATATGTGCAAAGAACAGGAAAATAATTCATCTCTCTCCCTAGTAAAAATACTTATTTTATCACAAATGATTATATAAACCAAATGCAAAGATAAATTTCAGTTTTAATACAGGCAAAAGCTGTAACTGGGGCCTAAAGTCTTATTTACAGTTCTTTTTGTCTGAGATAAAAATATTTTAAATTATAATCGGGAATAGGGATTAGAGGACAACCAAATATTCGGATAAAAAAATCTTTGGATTGATCAAAACTAGTCTGAATAAGCTGTAAAATATTCTAGAGAAAATGGTGTTGAACTGGACTGAAAAAAAAAAAAAGCATGATATAATTCACATTTGGTAAATTTCTTGTTTACACTGACTGGCGTATCTAAAAATCACTCACCACATGACTTTGAAAACGTCCATATATTCATCATATATCAGTGCCAAGAAGAAAACAGAAGTACTGTAGGAGCAGTGTCATAAACATCTCTTGGAATACTTTGTTTATTTCATCTGCACTTCAATACATCAAACACAAACGGTCAAGAGCCTAATAACAGACAGAGAAGTCACAATACCAGGCAGCATGAAGAATGTGCAGACTGGTTTCATTCCAGAAAGCTAAGAAGAAACAACAGAAGGATACAACATCTTAATATTCATACATACTCATAAATCCATGTACTTGACTCAAATCCACAAGTGCTGAATTACTGCACAGTTCAAAACAAAGGATAAAAAGTTTGAAATTACTTGTTGCTCTCTTAAAGATAATAAGGCAGTCTATCATTCAACATTTACTCCATCATGAACAACAGAACGCATGAGTGAAAACCATCAAAGAGCAATAACTACAAATTCATAAACCACACCTCCTTTTAAAAATGAGAATTGCTGGTGACCAAAGAACTGAGATTAGAAGCAAGTCCTAAAATAAATCTCCTTTCTTCATCAGTTAAAGTATAATAGAGTGCAGATTAAAATGATCTGCAGTTCTTCACAAAACCAGAAGCTCACCAGTTACTTTCTCTTCTGTTACTGGAAAGTCTATCCCTCTGTTCTTGCCATTCTGCTCCTTGCTTGTAGAGACATCTCTACATCCCATATTCTCATAGCCACTCATTTCTAATCAGGTGTTCTGCATGTTCAGGTAGGGGCTGAAAAATGATCTGCCAGTTCACTGTGTTCCAGCCAACTGGCTAAAAAAGAAAGAACGAACCAAACTTTCTTCAGCAGCAGGATTTCTGAATCCTGATTTCCCATGGGTTTCCTCTTTGCAGATTCTCTGTCTAACCATGTGCATGAGCTCTTGCTTCTGCCTTTCCTTCCTGAGAAAATGAGGGTAAAACCCCAAAGCTCCCTGATGACAGAAACACAGATTTGCAAGGGACCATGAGATCATCCAGTGGGATACCTGCAGCTGGTACCCACCCTCTCAGGTGAACATGGGAGACAATGACTTTCCCTGGATCTTGCACTGAAGGAAATTTCCCAGACGCTGACAATATCTCCGTATAGAGCACAACCATTTTGTTTTGGATACAATACTGTAATCCCTCAGTCCGAGGAAAGGACTAAATTCTATCCCAGCCCTCAGCAGTCCCTCAGCACTGATGTGGAATGTCCCAACCATCCAGAGATACAGCCTGGAAGAAACTGAGCAAGGCATGTGGTGAGGAGAGGTATAAAGGAGGATCCAGTAATAAGTGAAAAAGGAAAAAAACCCAAACCCTCAATATATTAGGGAATCTCAGTCTGTATAACTGCAATGGAATTCAACAATCCACTCTCTCCTTTAAGAAGGATTTCTCTCCCGTGTTCCTGTTTGTACATCACAGTCACTCCAGGTCTGCATTTAAAAACCACCAGCTATATAGAAGACAGAACTGGGTTTTTTCCTTAGAAATAATAAACTCTTGTTTAATCAGACACTCAAAAAGCTTTGTTGTTTTCCTTTTCATTAAAAAACTTTCCTTTCATTAAAAAGTCGTTGTGTTTACCAAAAACCTTAAAACAAAGACTGTCTAGTAGAGTATGAGGATCAATATATTTCTTAAACATGATTTTCTCATAAAAGCATTTTCATTTGCTGCTCTTTCTTCCCAGTACAGATAAGTTGTTTCTAAGCCATAGCAACTGAATAGGGATTTACACTTTTCACTCTATAATTTGAACCATCCAGGCTTGACTACATGCTGCTCAGAGTCAACACACACTAAATAGGATTATTTAAAAATATATATATACAGGATAATTGCTAGAGTTTACACAAGGCAATCTTTTCGTTATTGAAATTGTAAGCAGGGTAAAAAGTGCTGTACTTTCCAATGGCAGGATTTCAATCCATTTCCAGTTAACCACTACAAGGAGAATATGCTCTAAAGACTTCTGCCTAGAAATGTATCACTGCTACATTACATCCATCGGTGTGTCCATCACAGGGGTTCAATAACTAAGCCACTGGCTGTGGAATTTGATTCTAGGCCAAGCCAGCTTTTATCTAAAACTAATGCAAAGTTTTTTACTGCTATGGTTATGGGCTAAAAACCTGAATCTGTAGCTCAGATGACAACCCAATATAAGAGCAGATTAAAGGATAATAGTTCTGGTTTCTTTTATGCCATGATGCTTGAGTGCTTGGATTGGCCATGATGCACCCAGGAGGTTTAAGGTTCAAGAATGATGAAAGATCAGTGCTGAAATAACAGAACCTAAATTCAAAATATGTCTGGATCAACAAGATGAGATATACTGCCAAGAACTCGTGCAAAATTACAAAACAGACAGAAAAATAAAGAACCAAAACCACAAGAGGCAATTTTATACTGTAAAAGTAGAACACACAGTAAGAAACATAAAAGTATTATTTTTGTCTACATTTTCCCAGCGGGAACAAATGAACTCTGAACTTAATTATATTCTGAATATCTCACTAGTGCAAAGGAATCGGTAAATCACAGAAGCCAGAGTACAGCAGCACAATTTATAGATATGCAACTCAGACTTAATTATAAAGGATAATTAAAAGAAGCAATATACACACAGGTACAGCACGGCAGCACACTTATAAGGAGAACGGGGAAGTGAGAGGGGAACCCGTTTACTCAGGTTTTAAAGCACCTGGAAAGAAGAGTAATGAGAAGTTAAGAGGAATAAAGGAGAATACAGTTGTGGTGGATATCATTAAACATTCAAACATGAATTTCTTTCAGCTTTGAGAGGTTCCCCCACTACACTTAATTGATCATTTGAATCAAAGATACCCTGGATAAATGCTGTGAAAATGTGCACTGGAAAACAACCTCTGCTAGTAATTTGTGCAGGACTGCTTCACCTCTACCTCCTGTAAGGACTGGATGTCCTACAGGTAGAAATTAGCTGGAAAGAAGGGAACGATGATGATGTGTGTGGTGGGGGCAGTAGGAACAGAGCCATGCACACACTGGGGAGAAGAAAAAATCACTCTTCACGTGTCGGGGATGTCTGTTAGGGGAAACAGATGATCTATTCCAAATTCCAATGAATGAAAAACATCCTAAAGAAGCAAAAAAAGAGTATCCCAACTTCTGGATCAACCTGTGCTAAAGGGGACTTCTTATATTAAACCATTTTTTCCTCTTATGAGCAAGAATAGCAGCAATTAGGTATCCTATACCAAAATACACAAAGATATTAATGATCAGCTTATAAAGAAAAACCCAAACCTCTGTTCATTTCTGTAAAGACACCAAAACCCACATCAGCTAAGAATCAGAATCCAGTTTGGTGGTTTGGAGGGTTTTTTTCCTTTTTTCTTACTGTGATTGCGAGGTGAATTTTGCCATAATTTCTAGGGGAAAGCAAAAAAATTACAGATTTTGGAAAGAGAAAAAGCAAAAAAGCACCCTAGCTAAAACTGCAAATATTTAATTACTGGATGTACTTCACTTCAGGGTAAATCTGATATAATTTATTACACAAACTGACTTCAAGCAGGCTTAAGAGTTAAAAGTAAGCAGCTATGAAAATACTGAGGAGAGCTACCTCCCTCATCCCTGAACAATCACTCAAGTTCAAAGGATGCTAACATTTTTACTTTTAATTAGTTGCCATTTTGATGTCAGCCTCTAGATAGCATGAAAGAGAACAGGGCATTGATGAGTGGATATGACAGAATCCAAGGCATCACCTTTCCTCCCAGATTTTCTAATCATCTTTGTTACTTTCAGAACGGTGGGTGAGATCCAAGAAAGTAACAAGCTCAAAAAATCCAGCCTGCCTCCCTCAATCCAAGACATTTTCCCTCTTTCCAGCTGCAGCGAGGTTGTTCCCTGAACAGTGATTCAGGCTCTGGGGAATCAGCACCACACTAAGGCTGCTTGGAAGGGAACACAAACTCCCTAAGGCATGCCCAGAGGCTCAGAGAAGAAACACAAGACTGCAAGCTGCCGGTGTTAATATTTGAGATTCTGTTGGGGTTTTTTCCCCAGGAAATGAGGTAAGCCAAGGAGAAATAACATCTGTCTGAAGTAAGAACACACACACATTTAAGTGCTTTTTGAGGGTGGAGAATGAAAGAAAGGGGTTCTTCCTTTTGATTTAAGCTCTCTGTGGGTTTGTTCAGTGTTCAGGATTTTAAAAGAGAGACTGAGAAAAATGGCAATCAATAGTGTCAGCTAAAGGTGACAAACAGGGCACAAGGTGGCTGCTGGAGGGACACACTGTGAAGACAGTGCCTGGGCAGTGATCAATTGCATTAGGAGATGAAGAAAGACAGAGGGAGCAAAAAGAGGAATCGATCCAGTCTACTACATCTGCAGATACAGGCACCTGGAGCAGGTAGCATGTGACAGACAAGGCTTTAGCCTGTCAATAATTCATACTGCTTCACTGTATAACTTTTAGCAAGAGTCCTCTTGAAAGCAGCACTATTGACATATGTTGTATGGCAGAGTTTTACTAAAAGCTGGCATCTCCAGTCAGGAATGATTCAAAGCACACTGCTCAGGATCCAGTAACCTTAGTCCTGTCTGCTGAATGACTTCCAGGCCAAACTGAAAAGGCATCTGAAATACTGGTTTTGACAGAAAAAATTATAGAGAAGCACTTTCAAAACTAGACAGGAAGGGGAAATCAAAGACAATCCTTTTTTACATGCCTCACACAATCCAGCCCTACGCTGTTGAAAATGCTGTCATTGTATTTGGCCAGCGCTCCTGATGTGATATTCTAATGAATTCAGCCAATTAGAAAGGTCTGGAATCTGAGTGAGAATAATAATCTAAGACATTTGGAAGCAGAGGCTGCAATTGCAAGATGCTTCCAGGGCCAAGGGAAAACAAGGATGCCATTCACAGCCTGGGCTGTAAGCAGCAGCTCAGAGAAGCATCCTCTATCACTGAAATGTCAGCAGTGGGCTGCTGCTGTGTGGAGAGGGCTCAGGCCAGTCTAAATTTTCCAAATCCTACACACTCAACTATACCAAGTGTATAAGGAAATACAAAAATTAGAATTTTAATACTCATCCTCAGAATACAGAAATAAGTCACTTCTCCAAAAGTCTTCCATAGGTGAGTAATACTCAACAGAAGAAAAAGTTGATTCTGTTTGTAAAGAGGCAATTCAGCTTGTTCTTTTAATAACTGTGTCACTGTATTTACTTAAATTCCTGGGTTTATTTACTAACTTCAGTATAGCCATTCTCAAGAGAAAGGATTGGTCCCTCAAGCAAAATAATGTTACAATTTTCAACTAATATTCCATTAATTTATGTCAAATCTGCTAAGTAACATTTAATCAGTGCTTTATTTACGGTGATAGTCAACATTATGCAAGGTCAAGCCTTTGATTAATTGCATCTTCACTGATTGAGATAAAAACTGGTGGTGGCTGCTATAAAAAAATCCACATAGGTAACTGTAGTGTCTTTAATGTATTACACTCAAAGTAAAAATAGCATTTACCAAAACTCGGCACTTCTTTAATCACTTACAAAGGTTCCAAACTGTCCCTTTACACGAATACTCCCATATTTAAAGACAACAGGCTGGTTCAGGGAGGCACACACATTTTAGCCCTGGTGACACACATCCCTGACTGTATTTTAAGTACTGTCAGTCATTTCTGCAAGAAGCTGTCATTGCTGTGTAAATTGTCTTTCAGGCCATGTGACCATCTTTTTCCTGACTGCTGACAAAAGCTCTGGTAAATTTTGTGACCCTGAGCTGAGAAACCTACATGAGGTGCATCTAAATTTGGCTTTTTTAGGAAACTATCTCCAACTGTTGTACCGAGGAGTTTCTATATCATTCATCCACTGCTTTTTCTCCTCCCTAAGACTGGAACTGCTGCACAGTTAATTTAGAACACAGTTATTAGTTTAGAACATGTTTTGGTTCCCTGCATTTGCTCTGTCCATATTACACAGCTTCTCGCAGCTGAGCACGCTGTGCACAAGGCATTAATTTGGTGCAGGAGAGTCCATCCCTTGCTGAGGCACGGGTCCCTCCTGCTATAACCCAGGCCACTCGGCTGCTCTGGTGCAGTCTCCAGCAATCTTCCACAGGGGAAGCAGAAATGATTCAGCACTCGGCAGAGCCCTAAATGTTTCAGAAATCTGTTTTCCAAAGCAATTGCTGGTACCCTGACAGCTATACTTAGCCTTTGTACAATGCCTACAGATAGCTACATTTCCAACCTCATTACAGTGCTATCAACAGAAGCCAAGCATTTAAAATGTTTTATGCATTTGATGAACCATATTTTAGTTTAGAAAGAGCAGGTAAGATTTGTTTCATCACAAATAGGCCAGACATTAAAGCAAACAAATCAACAACATTATTCTGTGGTGTAAGATCAAAGCAAATATTGATTGCAACATTCCACTGCTGCCTACCAATACTTAGCGAAATTAACTTAGGTTGATTCTCTCACTTTCATTTTTACTGATTATCCAGCATTTCATTAGTTCCAAATGTATAAAACTTGTTTAATCCATGATGTCTGTCAGGACAAGAGACGAGAATAACAAGTCCCTGTCCTCAGATGAACACAGCAGGTTTTCAGCTCCTCAAAAACAAAGGCAGCTGGAATAAATACTTGTGATTGTTCATGCAGTATGGCACATAAATCTTAAAATGGTGCATGTCACTGCCAATCCAGAATGAATTATGCTGCTTCATTAAATTCAGATGCACAGTTACTCTGATCATTTTTGGGTGTTCATCTGCAGTTCCCCCGAGGTCAACAAAATTTGCTAATTATTTCCCTTCTCCGAGTCAGACCCACCTAAAACATCACCTTCTGACTGTTGAGAAATTGAGTCTCTTGTCCAAAATCAGTAGTCTTGGGAAGAAAAAGGGAAGCAAGGGCAGGAGAGACAATCAGTACAGAGTCCTTTCACAGGACCAGAATGAGTGGGAATTCCACAACTTAAAGTTTATTTTAAAAAAACCCAAACTGCACAGATTTCTAAAGGGCTCATAAATGAAGAAGAATTAATTATTAAATTCTTATAAACTGTAGTATTGTCTCCACTAATATTTTTTTTGTTTGTTTTTTTTTGTTTGTTTGTTTTGTTTTTTGGTTTTTTTTTTGGAAGAATATACTCCTTTGGACAGATTTTTAAAGAAAACATCTCTTGCAAAAATCTTCTCTGAACAGAACAAGGTTTCTCCTCACATAATTTAGTGTCTGTGTGTGAAAAAATGGAAAAAAAATGGAGAGGAATCTTACAAGTTTAAATAATCACCTCTGAACACAAAAATTGTCCTGTCATGTACAGAATTAAATTGTTTAAAATCCATTTTTGCAAGTTGCACTGATAAGGGAGACAGGCTTTTAAAGGATGGAATTTGTTCTAATGATCCACCTGGAAAGTATTTTTTAATTCAAAATTAGAACTTTTATAGAGAAGTAATGGAGTATTTCTTTTTGATAAGCCACTTCACAGAACAGGGATCAGAATGCAAATTACAGTTATTTGCTCTAAGTGGTTTCCATTAGAATGGCATTAATATGAAACATTTTCTTTTTCCATTTCATCAAGACATTTCACAGTATTTCTTCTACCTTTAAGACATGGTGTATTAATTTAAGAAAATTATATATAATTTTGGGTGTATTATGTATGCTTCATTTACCTTTTGCAACGTCATTATCTTATTTTTCATGTTTGAACCTGTCAATTGATAACACAGCTACATCTTCTTTCAGAAGATCATGTTTCAGATCAGAGAAGCAAAGTCTAATTACAAGAGTAATTTGTGAAAAATTGAGGGTTTTATTAAATAAAAGGATGACACAAGACCTTGTGTTTAATAGTCCAAAATCCTGCAGGTGAAAGCTTTCTTTCCCTCTCTCCCTGCTCTCAAGTAGTTTAAGCAGTAACAGATTACCTGATAAATATTTGGGGTTTTTTACTCCACTGTAAACGAAGGGGGCTGGCACAAAGGTGCTGTAGTATGAGTGACCTGTAGCACCAAGAACACAGGTAGAGACTATTCAAGATGTAAAAGACAGTAACTTTTGTCTTTATTTTTCACAATAGCTGTTCAAAGCCGCTTGACTCCTGGTTGTGGACAGTGGGCCACCACTCCCCGAAAGGAGCCCAAAGGGGCAGGTGCAATTATCAGAGGATGTACTGCATCACCCTTTAGTCGTGTCTGAAACTCGCAGTTTTACCAGCCTTTGTTTCAGCTGCAGCACCCATAAACATCATTTCAATCCCCACCCCACAAAGTATATTCTTCCCAACTTCTTACCTGAACAAAAATTAGTGTGGTTGTGCAATGAAAACAGATATAGAGCAGATCTGGGATAACATTTTTCTTTGGCTTAATATTAACCCCAAATTTTCCCCATATC
The DNA here is from genome assembly GCA_013397055.1 of Pachycephala philippinensis. Taxonomy (NCBI): domain Eukaryota; kingdom Metazoa; phylum Chordata; class Aves; order Passeriformes; genus Pachycephala; species Pachycephala philippinensis. The sequence goes on along the minus strand of VWZT01013523.1, from coordinate 1,266,183 downwards.
TGTTTTCAAACCCAGCTGCACAGACAGCTATGCTAGCACAGCTCAGAAGGTCAAACCACACATGCAGATATAAATTCAGCTTAAGCTGGCACTCCTCTAAAACATATGCTCACTAAATGACACGGCCTGGAGAAAAGGTTCCCATCAAGGACCCCCTATAGGTTTGGTGTTCCAGGCCACCACAAAGGTCTCTGGATAACCTGTGTTGCAAAAGCATTGAGTCACTTTCTTCACACCACGGCCTCAAGAAAGCACAAGTGTTCTCCCTTCGCCTCTAATCACTTCCAAGGATGTGAACCATGAGCACCCAATTGCAAAGAAATCCTCAAGAAACAAACCAAAACAAGCAGGACACCCTCCAGTGTCCACTTGGTGCAACCACAGAGGTGGCACAAGTTTTTGTCTTCTACAGTCAGCATGCACACAGCTTCCTACAGGCATCTAGAGCTGGGGGAAAGTCACAAACACAAAATACAGAATCAATTATCTGTTCTGCTATTTATGGAAATATAAAAAGTGGGGAAGTTTTTTGTCTTCCTTCACCCTGCCAAGCGCAATCACTGCCACAGTAATGTGCAGTAGTCTGCATTTGTAAACCCAGCACTGAACTCTTCTGGATTAAAATAGTAAAAAGAAGCTTTCCATTTTGTTATCATTTTTATTCCCTTGTCCCAATGCTCTGGCTTCACAGAGAAGGCCAAGAGCAGCCCAGTGGAAATTTCCAGCACACAAGCTGTGAATTACAGTCCTGGAGGTCTGTCATAGGACCCGGTGAAGTCCACAAATAAAGATTTTATAATGCAGAACTCTTTGAAACACATAATGCTGGAAAAGGAAGAGTTATCCACAATATCTGTGGTAATTACCTGCCAGAAAAAGTTACAACTATCAGTGAATACAAAAAAATGTCAGCAATAGAAATTGTTCTACTGGAAGAGGTGGTCAAGAAAGAGCTGCATTACATGGGGATAATGACAAACAAAGAGACTAAGAAAACTTGTGCTTTCTATTAAAAATGCAGAACAATGAAGGTGGCAAGTGAGATGAAGGAAAAGCAGGAAGGAAAATATAGCCAGGATGACGAGCAAAGAGCATGCTATTAATAATTAAAGTGGAAATCCCTGCATTAGTGGCCGCTACGGACAATTAACTACTGGTTTATTATTTATTTTAATTACCTGACCAGAAGGCAGACCACATTTAAAAAACCGTTATATATAGTAACATTCGGTTTTAAGAAAAGTAGCTCTTTTATGACCTGTGTTAACTAGTTTACAACAGCCATAACGTGTTTTTAACTATGTTGGTTCTGTGGCTGCTGAAAAATGGTTCTCTCTTCATCAGCTGACTATTGATTTCCTATCAATCCAAAGGCTGCACTGTTTCACTATTTCTCTTACGTGATTTCTGTTATGTTTTAAGATAACCTGACACACACAGTATGCAAAAATGGCCTTTGTTTTTCCGTATGCTCTGTTTTAGTTTTTTTTTTTTCCCAAATGTAGTGATATAATATTTGAAAGGAAGCAGCCCAAATCATTCAGCCCTTTTTCTAACAAATTTCTTGGGGTCACATCCTCCAACTGCCTCATGTTTCTCAGGTCTCTCATACCACTGTGATCTGCATGTCAAAGCATCACCAATTCAGCAAATGAAACAGACAGTGTCCAGTAAAAGAACCTGGTCTGAGACTGCAGGTTCTGAGCTGAAACACTTTAGATCACGTGAATGAAGTGGTCATGCTTTTCATAGCAGAATGGGACTCATAAATATTAAAACACAAACAAATTAGTAAAATACAAACGTTTTGGTCTCCGGCTCAGACAGAAGAGCAGGGATCAGAACAGGTTGTTGTTGAGAGGGCAGGGGTTAACAGCTGAAAGAGCCCATCCCTCCACACTCCCTTTGCAGTCACTGCTGTCCTGACCTCAGCGTCTCATCGAGGCTTCAATGTCCTGATAAATTATCTACAGTAATGGGCTGAGGGGACAGAGCCATTCACACCATCACCGTCTAAATAGGTAGACTGGAAGGATCTACAGTTAGACTCAGGAGAGTATTTTTATTTCAACAGCTTATTCCTCCTCAAATAATTTAGTTTAATGTCCTCTGTTGTTCTAAACCTTCAGAGGTGTGGTTCTGCTTCCGTGGCCACCCTTGGAGAGCATTGAAAAATATGGTATAAATGAAAGGAAAAATCCATTTACTTATTCAACGTCTAAGAAGAATTAGAAAAGCTGTGTCAGCAAGCAGTCTAGAGTGACATTCTAGATAAGATCATAAATGATGTTCAAGGTATTTTGGAACAAAAGGCAAAAATGCAGATGCAGGAATGTATTTGGAAATGATATGTTGAAAAGAAGGAATATAACAGGAAAACAGAGTTTTGCATTAAGACAGAATGATACAAAACTTCAGAAAGGTAGAGTGTAGTGAATTTTAAGAGAAGGAATGAGAGAAATTGATGCCATTTTATGTACCAGTCTTATGGTATTTCACAGGTATTCAGAACCTGTTCATAGGCCAAAATCATTCAAGTAGCTCAGAAAACAGTATTTTCCTGCACTGAACTGGCCCTGCCACTGGAAGGATAATAAGGAAGAATACATCTGAAACACACGCAATTGTTTCTTTTATAGGAATAGAACCGAGATAATTTAAAAATATAATAAAAATTAAGTCATCAATCAGGTTCTTTTACCAAGCCTTTTTCAGAGTAATCATTATTTATATAAAATAGGGTCATGCTAAGAGGAGATACTGCATGAAAGAGATCAGCAGATTTTTTTTTATGATATCTCACATTTGGTCCAATGATTTGCTGATGCAAATCCACCTTCCCAATCCTTCCAGGCCTGAATTACCTTCTTTTCCTTTCCAGCATCTCTGGACTGATCTGGCTTCTCAGTGATCCCTTTCAGCTAATTTTTTTTTCATGTCTTTTTCTTCTAGCTTAGGAATTCCAGCAGGCTCTCCAAGGAATCAGCTGAGCTCACATAACAGATTAGGTTCACAGAAGCAGGAGAGAAAAGAAGTCCAGCTCTCTTCTCAGTCATGGACCATCAACCACCTCTTGAAAGTTCCCCTTAACTCTAGTGCCCTGAGGAAAAGGCAGTGCAGAGATTGACATTGAAGTCTCTATTCTAAACAAGATAGAAACAGATCCTACTACAGATCCCTTCCACAGGGAATTAGTCTGCCTTTGTGTTATCATTCCCTCCTTCCTGAATTTAAGAAATGTCTCCAGTAAAGTCTTTATTGAAATAGTGCATTTATGCAGAAAAGTCTTACCATATCAGAAAGTTTCGCCTCTCAAACATAGTACATGTTCAAAAAGTCTGTCTATAGGATTTTTTATTTCATAGTGTGGAAAAATTTATGGGGAACACAGGACAGCAAATAGCTGGAGAGTCATGAATTACAACTGAAATAGTATTTCTATAGAAAGACACTAAATTTGACATTACTGTTGAATTCTGAAGGCCTACTCGTACCTGGCAATTGCTTTTTACAGGGAGAATGAATGTTTGACCACAGAGGGTGAAATATCCCTATCTTCTGCACATAAACATCCCATCACCATTACACTCTTTTGCTAATAATTATGGCAATTTGAAATAATTATGGCACCTAGGAATGTTGTTTCAATGCACCATCCTCTTTGTGTTTGTCAGTACTTCTCACCAGGCTGCCTCTGGTAGCAACAACTGCACCATACACGCCTCTAACTCTGCACTCCTCCTAGCAAATTCTCTCTTGCAATTATAGATGAGCAGGGAGGCTCCAATTATCCCTATTGTAACAGCCATGGGAAGAGGCCCTTGTAAATTGGGAGGCAGCCTAAGTTCAGGACAGTGTCATTGTCTGGACTGATCTGCTTGCAAAAGAGGAACATGTGGATTTTAATGGAGCCAAAAAGGACAGCAACAAAGTGCTTTGTTGAAGGTTTCTAGAGAATGACTACAGTCCCATCTAGGCATTAAAAACACATCTTTTTCCAAGTCTTGTGACAGTATTCACCATGCTAAAAAGGGAACTAGGGCTTAAACTGGCTAAGGGTTTTATCTTTCCTTGGGTTTAAAAAGAGAAAAAAGGAACATTTCTTTCTTAGTGTTTAAAATCATTTGATTTATAAGCTTCCTGTAAGGTTTCCAGAAGAAATTACTCCATCTCAGTGCTGAGACAATTATCAACACTAACATATAATGTACATAAATATACACAGAGCATTAGCTACCCATTAATGTGCTCAAAATACTGCTGTGAGAATCTGACTGTTACTGGGTTTGAACTGTTGGATGCAGACCTTAAGCTCAACAAAAGGAAAATTATGCATTTAGATTCCCTAGTTTGTGTGGGTGACCCAAGCATTCATCCAGCAGGAAGGAGTGATAGGACAAAGACAGACTAATTCACCCACAGATTATTCTACCTACCTCATAATCAGACTTTAATGAGCCCAGTTCAAGTCAGAGTTCAAAAACTATTGATAAAGAAGAAAAAGTGGACACATGAATAAAAAGTGTTGAAACAGCAGCTTCTTCACAATGGAAAATAATTCTTAGGGAAATTTTGCATACTGTTGTCACAAATATATGAAAATGTATAATTAAAAAACTGGTGCCGAGGTTAATTGCCCAGTTCTGTGTGACAGAATTATAGAAAATAGTGACCACCTCAACAAATAATCTACACTCAAGCTTTGCAATTGGTTCGATGGATCACATAATTTTATTTTTGGGGGGATGTGGGGGGAAGAGCTACAGCCATACTGTAAATATCTCCTGTTGTCTGGAGGCTGAGAAAGTGAGATGAAGATGAATCAGTACTTTGCGTATCAGTCCATGCAATGTCATTGCTTTTATAATAGCACAGATTTTGTTATTATTGTCATGACAGCAGCCAGGTGTTGGCAAGAGCCAGGAGCTTCAGCCCTGCTCTGTGGTGCCACTGGCCTCCAGCCATTGCACCCCTTTCTGCACGTTCCACATCTTTATGCAGTTCCACAGATCACTTTTTGGGGTTTTACATCCATTTACAGCACTTTCAGTAACAATGACAGTCTGCTCCCTCTTCTTCAAGAAAGATCAGGTGTAGCTGTGATATCCTCAGCCTACTCTGTTCTTAAATACCTCCAAAGACGGAACAAACTGACTCTTCGAAATCCAAAAAATTCCTGTTGTACTACACTTCCCTTCACGCAATTTGGCTCTATTCCTCATCACAGACTTTGGTACTGCATTTTACTTCAAATTTCTTTAAATTTATTAAGTAAGATTTTCCTCTTCAAACACTTCTAGATTGTCCTCCCAGATTTACTGGCAAAATTCCCGTTCTCTTCAGTAATGCAGTATCTGGACCCATGATAATGAAAAACACATTTTAATCCAATATTTCTTTTCTTCTCTGACAAGCTTTCCAACAGAAAACACAGTTAGTAAGTCCTTTGAACCATATGATATTCATCCAAGACACCTAAAGGAACTCAAAGATGAAATCTCTGAACAACTGACAATAACCTTTTCATTAAAACTGCCTCTGAGTCACAGCAAATGTAATGCCAAATTTTGAGCACAGTCTCAGATGGTTACAGAGAATGGATCAGCCAGAAAGCCTGGCAGGCTTACTGGGAAAAGGGGTAGCAAATAGAAAACATAATACTTGGCCCATGGATGTTTGGACACCAGTGATGCACGGAAAGGAGTAAATTATTGGCAAAATCCTGGCATTGGAGTTACTTGAAAGAGTCTATTGGTCTAAAACGCAGATCAAGGTGACAGAGACAGCCTGAATTTCTGGAAGATGTTAAAGGAAAGACAACTTCTGAGAGCTGCTCTTGCCAGGTAAATAACTTGCTAAGAAATCGTGAGAGCATACTGTGGAAAAGTTATGCAATGTGCCCTATTCTAACACGAAGCCCTCCATCCGAATTGCCGAAGGTTTCCCAACAGATCCATTGGATCTCATAGACTATTAAATTCAATGGGTATCTCTTCCTCCTTATTTCAGAAGCCAATGAATTTTCATTCTTTAAACAAACTTAGTTCTACCAAAACCCTGAAGAATTCTCTGAATTTACCAGATTCAGAGAAGACAGCAGCCCCTTTTCCTTAAGCATGCTTGTTCTGAGAATTACCATCAAGCACCCTGCTATGCATTAGTACACACAAATACCAGCCACACTAACTGCTAAGAAGCACAAGTTCCCAGTTTAAGAGAAATGCTTCAAGGATTAAAGGGACTCTTGCCTTCCAAATTGCTGATACAAACTCCCTGCATTTTAATTTTCCTCTGAGCATAGTCTTGCATTTCATGTTGGGCATCAACAGTCTGAAAGTAACTCCTGTGTTTACTCAGTAGCCAAAATTTCAGCTCCCTTAAATAAAAGACAATAAGGAGCTACTAATTTCATAACCTGCCTCATCTCACTGTAAACACTTTAAGCCACAATTATTTTTGTAGATCGTGAAAATTAAGACCTCTTGGGACTTTGAAACAACTTAATTGAAGTGCAGTACAGACCCTGGAGCAATCAGGATCCATGTTAGCTATTCCAAAGGGCACATGCCTGGGTACAGGCAGACAGGCAACCTGCAGTTCACTTGCAAAGGGCAAATTAACACCTTGAAGCACAATACAATTTTTTTTTAACATAGGATCCTTATAATTTTTATTTTTCATCTTATTTTTATCCTATGTTTCTTCCAGCTGAAAGTCCTGTAGCAGCACCTCACCTATTATTAGCTATTTATATTAATAAAATTCTATATAATGTGTAACAGCACACTATAAATTCATATTAGAATAGGCAAACCTTATGAAAAGATTACTGGGGAGGGAGGTTGTGTTTGTTTTTTTTTTAACTTGCCATTGGGTAAATTTACTTATCTTTGTGAACAGCATTTTATATATATTCTTTCTGAAAAAGAAGATATTTTTAAACAGTAATTTAGAGTAGCCAGAATTTATTTCCCCAGTGTCAGCTCATTTGGATCATTTTCCAAGTGATCAGCAAACTTGGGAGGTGACAGAACTGACTACACAGGAAAGAATGTCAGCTCTGATTCTTTCCTGATATTTTTAGGAAATAAAATAATTTATTTTTTTTAAAAGCTCATTTCCAATCTTGGTTGTTTTTTTCTTTTTCCCTTTCAGTTGTCAGAGAAATAGATTTTATATAAATTACTAATATAACAGTACTGATAATTCTGAAAAGGTTATATGGAAATTGTACTAACATCAAAAGTCATATTTGGCGAACTTTATGACAGCTTTTGCTATGTTGTTGGCTGATTCAAATTTTCTTGCAGAATACCAATCATATTCCTACATCTGTAGAGTAAAACATCAATAAAATATGAAAGTTTAACATTAATAAATATTAATTTACAAGTCTTTCTTGAGTTCTAGAACTCTGGCGAGTTCTAAGTAAAATGTTAGTAGGCTGACTTCACAAAGCTGCGTTGACCTCCACTGATCATGATGGAATTTGCTTTTCATGATGTCCCTTCCCGGGCAGCCCACAGCACTTCTGTTGAATAAGGTTACATTTAGCATGTGAACCACCTCGATGAGAGCTACGTAAAATTGTTAAATAAATTAACTTGGTAAGAAAAGAAAACATGAGTAGGGCTTAGTAATAAGTTTTTAAAACAACGGTGAATTTACTGAGAGATAATGAAATTATTTCAATACAACTTCAATGTATTTTGTTTAAAACTAAGTGTGAGCAAAACAAGATAATGAGCATTTTTCCTATTTTAAGTCATGATTATACTCTGAAAATGGAAACTAATAGGCTGAAAATTATTTATCACATAACAGAGGTGCAGGCTCTACACAAGCAGCAAGAATCAAACAGAATGGACAAGAAGCTATGTATGAGAAATGAATATTGATAGAATGTCTGACACAGTGCAAGAAATGCAAAGAAAATATTAGGAAGACCGAATTACTATGTAGCTGTGTCTAGTGATTTCCAAAATAAATCCATGAGCCAATATACACTTCTTCCTACATTATTGTTCCTATGGAATAACCAGAAAAGGAGTATCTCAGGTTATAAAAATGTGACATTACGGAAATATTCAAAATCTGCTAACATGTTTTAAGGGTAAGTGTCTTAGAGGAAAACAATTTATCTTTTAACTTTTTTCCCATAAAAGTCACTCACTTTAACAAAAAAGGTTTATCTAGAAAAAGGTTTTAACATTACATTTGATGCTATTAAAAATGCAACATTTTTAATATTTTTAGTTTCTTTCTTTCGGTATTTGTGTTACCAAAAAAATTACAGAATTTCAGATTTTTTTCTGAATTAGAAAACGAATTAGGTTTAGAACATTGCAATGTCCCATAAATGTGTATGCCCTTTTCTTTTTGAAAATATTCCTAAAATCAGATAAAATTTTAGATTCTACTGAATTTTTTCACTTAGTTCCGTAAGTCAGGATCTCAGCCAAGTGCCAGTAATCTCAAGAGAACTGCAGTCCAATGAGCAAATGTTGAGTAACCTGTTTCAGAATTTTTCTAGTTCAAAACAAAAATTAGGATGTAAGTGAAAGTTTTTGGGGTTTTTTAATGTTAAACTCAAGTGAAGTACTAAATCAACATGTCCGATACAGAAATCAGCTCCTAATCTTTCATAGGAACAAAGACAGCTCTGGAAAAGAGATTGACCTTAAAAATTAATTTTACTAAAATAAGCTAGCATTGGCTAGAGGCTAATTTTTTTTTTCAGCCTTGCATGAAGGTCAGTCTTTGACAAATTCCAAGATCATGGTCTTACGAGGTCAGCTCAGGATAACATTAGTATGCTAACAAAATACATTGTACAATAGGAAGGGAACAAAGGTATCAAGGTGTCAGAAAAGGATCTTTAAAATCGTTAAATCTTTTTGACGAGAAACAGAAATTTCCACTGGAAAGTAAATACATATTCATGAAAGGTTCGAGCCACGGGACGAGTTTCTCTGATTATGACAAAATTTCCCAACCACATCATGATGAGGCTGTCATCCTGAATGTGAGAAGGGAGGGGAAGAAGTATGGATAGAGGGTTACTCTCTCTCCAAGCCAAAGGAATATTTGTAAGCACCTTTCACACCTCTTGGTGTTCCTAAAGCAGCAGTAACTCACTTTCTGCTTGACGATCAATAATGAAACAGAAGCCTCATCCTTCTCTTTGCTATCAAACTTGTTTTTAACAGAGAACAAGGGATATTTTTATTCCCTAAAAGGAATAAAATCGTGGTGTAGAATTACACAGACTCAGAAGAGTGTTATAAACTCAACAGAATTTTTGGATTTACTTGTACTCCAATAATTTCAAAGTTTAAATACATACAGTTTCTGAAAGAAAATCCAATATGGGCATGCAATCTAAATTCCTCTCAGAGCTCATATTTTCCCCCCAGGGGAGAGTCTGAAATTTCCTACCCGAACAGGACATGGAGTTTAGAGTAAACAAAGAGTAAAAATTAGCAGGAAAGCAAGGTATGAACAAAGAGAAAGTTCCATTTCACCTCTTTTTCTAATGTTTCTGCACAAACTTGGAACAACTCTTTCTACATTCTGATACATCCTTGTCTCATTTGCATTCAGACACAACGTCAATTAGAAATACATTTAATTTCATAAACAGATAGCATCTGGGTTTTTTTTCTCCTATACTTTGGACATACTTCAGTAATAAGGGGACCTCTAAATTAGTCTTTTAGACACAAAACCCTCAGAATTTCCTGGAGAAAAAAGAAAACCATTTTTTCCTCAAATCTCTAGACACATATAGCAAATCATTTTATCCTAAAATGTCCAGCTCCTTTTACAGCGGGTTGTGCCAGTTCACATCTCATTGACTGAGGTAACACAGTAAAACTGATGTAACCCAGCATGAATGATCACAAAACACACCAGTTAGAAAGCCAGGCAAGGAACACTTACTGTCATGGGTAATAAATATATAAAATGTGTTACAGGACTCGCAGGGATGCAGCCAGTGGTGAGATGATACAAAGCCTTTCAGCAAAGAACCACCTTCATCATTTCCTTTTGGACAAGTTTCACTGGTCATTTCACAATGAAAGCAATTTTACTCCAACATTTGATATTTTCTGGTGACTTTAAACCTATACAATTTTTTCCAATTCTTAACATCACTATTCATATATCTAAGGCACAGCAAAAGTAAATTCAGTCATGTCCAACTTAATAGCATCACACACATGTCCCCTCCAAAAGGACAATCTGTAGGTCTGCTTTACAAGAACTCAGACACACAACAGTTTTCACTAATACTTACTTGTCTATCATGATCTCAGGTTAATTTACACTACTAGTATAAACAGATCGCTGGAAATTCTTGAATTTGAGTCACCTGTGCACAAGATTGCACCATTATCTAAGAAATTTTTTCAGACTTGATTACAATGTCTGAAAAGCCCACTCTTAGGTGAACTAATATGATACATAATGAAATTCCCCCAAAAGACAAACAACACAGCAAGGAAGGCAGACCAACAAAAAAGCCTCCACCAAAAAAGCTTTAACCATGATCCATGTTCAGATGCTCATCTTTTTCCTTTAGTTTGTTACCCATGCATAAAAGCCTCACTTAACTAACTTGAAAACAGCAGGGGAAAGAAAACACAAAACAAACACAAAAACCCAAAGCAAACTAACAAAACCTAAACAAACAAGCAAACAGAGTCACAACAACAAATCAACCCACACAAACAAAACCAGAAATAGCTCTTGGAGGGCAGTCCTAAAATTTGAAATCTCACTGTGTAGTTCTGTTATGACCAAAATCCTTAGATAATCAATTCCAGAGATAGGCTAATAGGAATTGGCCTGCTCCACGTGCTTTAAATCCTAGCCTGGATTAATGTATGGAACAAGGCAGTATCACGACATACAGCACCTATAAACAAGCTACAGCTGAGCCACGTAAATGCAGACTGCAGCAGCATTCCTCAGTAGCAACCAGCAATCTGTTTTAATGGGCCATAAAGCAATCTTAAATGAAACAAAATGAAAGAGTAGTTTAATTTTTTTTTTTTTTTTTTGCAAAGCTTTAAGACAATGACAGTATTTACAGCTCACACACAGAAACACAGATGGGCAAAAATTTATCTGCCAAGATAACTTTCCCCAAAATTGTGGTGGACTTGCCCGAGTGAAGGTTTTATTATGATATGATTAATAATGCTATTGAGAAGTACAGGGTCAAACACTTGCACAGTGGTGAAGATATGAGTAAAATTACCTCTTCAGTGTAAGGAAGCAGATCACTCATTTTTTACACAAATACGAAATCTATACATCATTGCATGTTGCTTTCAGCATCTATTCTTTTCACTGAAGCAGTGGACATATAAAGTACATTAAAATTTTTCTTGAATAAAAGACTCTATATGGTACCAATGTCACTGAGTTTACCTGAACTGCAACAGATTCTGTGTTAATTTCCACAGTAGGATGAAAAGAAATTGGTTATATCCTTTTACTGTATTTAATAAACAGTTTTTAATGTTTCAAAGGTCAGTTATTTCCAGCAACTAAAATTAACTATCAAGTATAGTGATGTTTCCCTCCTCATCAACACATTTACATTTGTCATGCCATAATAGATATTTCAAACTTTCAGAAGAAAGTACAAATTCCTTTTGTCATTTGTTCCTGTTATGTGACTGAGACTCAATCTTGCATCCATGTACAATTATATTTATGAACAGGTTGTCCTAGCAGGTTCCACTCAAAGAGGAGCTTACAAAAGCTTGCTGCAAGCTGTTTATGTGGGCAGTATACGAACAGCTTCCTCTTTTCAGATATCATATTGCCTTTTCTTACTCTCCTCTATAACTGCAGCAACCTGTTTTATAAACTTTCTCAAATGAGGCTACACTTATGAAAACACAAGGCAAAGTCCTCACCACGTGGACTTCGGACCATTCGCTTCAGCCCCCCCCACAAATCTATAATTACCAGAGACAACCTTTTCAGCTGTATGACATTCAAGGTCTGAATACCTGGGGGAAAAATAAAATGCAACAGCATTTTTATTGCCCATCTCAAGAGATGCAGCAATTAATTTTTTTCTCAGTATATTAATGTTCGTCATGGATGCTGTTATTGTTATGGTGATAAAGGATGGCTTTAATGTGAAAATGAAGACAGCATGACTAGAAACTTCAGAGGAAATTTTTCTACCAGGGTCAGAGAGAGCAAGTGAAATACAGAATTAAGTAGAGAGTGTTGTTATAGCCCAGAGATCTTCTTTTCTTTCCCTTTCACTCCTTCTTTCTCTTCTTTCTTCTTACAAAAATAATAATGCCTTGAAATAAACTGCCAGAGTTCAAACAAAACTCTAGTGCCAGCTTCAACTGTTCAGTGATTTAGGATGCCAAAGTAACCTTGAAATACTTGCTACTACTTTGTTTCCATTTCCCTACTAGAGATTTTTTACTCAAGAAAGTGATTTGAGGCAGAAAAAATAGGAAAGGAGAGGAAGGAAGATTTAATGTCAAATTTTGATCAAGAGACTACCTCTGCAGTGCAGATGAAGCTACAATATAAGAAACAGAGGAAGGAACAAAATCACTGTGATCTTAATTCTAAATAATGTGTCTAATGTCTTTACTGAATTTGAACCTCAGGAGGAAAATATTAACTTCAGTCCTTTGCTGGGTCAGGGAATCTATTTGTTAATTAGACGTTGTCTGTAAGAAGATCTGCAACAGCAGTTTCTAACATTTCTTTTTCCACAGTCTGAAAATAACAACCTTTGGAGTGCTCAGTCTTGAGCTGTGGGCTGTGCAGACACAATGCCATGTGATCTTATAAACAACAAGTTGCTCACTGGTTGGGAAGCACCATCAATAGACTGTCACAGACCTATATCCACTTCTAGTCATATCCTTTCCCTGGGATTTAAAGAATTGTGTCTTTTGCATATTTTTTCTTATTTAACAGAATTACACTACTTCGCCCAGTCCACAAAGGCTTATACTTCCAGGTAACTCAGAATGTGAGGTCAATAATCCAGTCAGACTCAAAGCTCAAACACATCTAACTACTATTTTGATAATAACCTCTACATATCAGTAACTATCAGTGTGTGTAGATATATACATCAGTATATCAATGATAGTCAATTATCAGTATCATCAAAACAGATTGTTATCATAAATATATCTAATTCTCTCTAACGCTCCTTTTCTTACTTTTCCTCTTATAGTCACTCAGGAATAGCTGCATTTCCAAATTTAGGTTTTTGATTTATACTTGTCACCAAATGTTTACACTGAGATCAAAATTGCTTTCTTCTTAACCATGCAGATTACCATCCTCCTCCACATCTCTACTTTACAAAAAAAGAAAGCTCAGAAAAACGATCTTTCAGGCTTTCTGAGTGTTGTTAGTATCGTTGTATAATCATTCTGTCTCACATTTTTGTACAAAGAAGAGAGATCCCAATGGACAATCAAGCATCAAATGGAAATGCCTTGTGTTGATCGTGCTTAAAATATGACTTGCCTTAGGCTCTGTCAGCAAAATTCGCCTCTCTCGATGATTTCCTGACTTTTGGAGCTATAAGGAGTTATGCACATTTTCACTGGGGGAAGCCAGTCTCTTCTTTACCCTTAGAAACTCTGACTCTGGAGTCCCTGGGCAGAGATTCTGCACAAACATAGAGATCCCTCATGATGAATTTAGGTGAGACTGAGCTGATACCAGTAAACAACAATTTCTAGCTTTTCTCATACCCTCTTGAAGATAATAGACACTGTCACATGAAAATAAAACAAATACAAAGCTACTCCAAAATGTGCCAGGCAACTCTGCAATGCTCTGAGTAGGTGTAACTACAGAGAGTACTCCCAGCACAGCAGCCTTGTAACCCAGAGACGAACAATGAGGCTGTAAACGGAATTCATTCTCCCAGGACACAAACAGGACATATAAATACAAGCATAAATACATGTCTTGGTTTAAATAGCTGGCAACAAACACAGTTTTCATCTATTCTAAAATTTCCCTGAGCTATCTTTCCCCTCATATGTTTAAAACCCATTTTTAGAGCTCTAGCCGAGTTTCAGGCATTCAGTGGTCATGTCACGAAGTCACAGTATTACAGATTACAGCACAGTTCAGCAGTAGAGTTTATACCATACAGGTACCTCTGTAAATAAAGGTAGTTAATTATTAAAGCCCCACTTTTCATAATACTCAGACAATAACAGTCAGAGCAGTCCAACAACCTGAGCAAACAAGGCGCTGCCAGAGACGAGACCAGAATAATACAAGGAGCCTGCTCACAGATGTTTGTGCCAAGCCATAAACAGAGGCAATAGGAGTTGACTCTGCCTCCTGCAAAAAGCACAGTGCTTGAACAACCTCAGCTGATGACTTTAAATGACCTGGCTGAAAGGCTCAGCTCTGTGGTCATACTGACCTAATCCTTTTTTCTTTTTAAACAAAGACTTCTTTTTTCAAATGAAGGATTTTTGGAGGGGTGTTGCTTCTTCAAAACACAAAGAAAAATAATAACCTAAGCCTCTAAAGAAGAATTTAGGAAGAACTAGATTAAAAGGATTGCACTGTCTCAAATTCCCCCCATGATCGTGGGTGTTCAGTTCCTAAGGGCTGGTATAAATTGAGTATTGTATCACTTCTCTGCCTCACAGTGGGAGCAGAATATTACAGCACCTATCCTGGAGCCTGAATCCTGACTGGAACCAGGCAGAAGCAGATGCTTAAGGAACATCTTTCACTGCTGTATTTTGCCAGTTTTCATCAGTCTCCTACATTTGTTTCATCTTTCTTAGATCTTAATGGGTGAGAAATAGTAAATAATTGTTCTCTATTCACTCTCTCCAGGAAGCTCATAACATTGCATTATTTGCCCTCTGGTAATTTTTCTTTCCCCCAAGCTAGAAATCCTGCAAATGTTTAATCTCTTTTAGCAGAGGAGCAATTCCACATGTTCTTCTGCTTTATTGTTCTTTCTGCACTTTACAGCTCTATGCTACACGTCAATTTTTTCAACATTCTGAGCTGGTGAATTAAGCAGACATTCACAGATGTATACAATAACATGACAACTATTTTCTGTTTTCTTCTTCATTACTTCCAAGTAATTTCTAACACCGTATTAGCTTTGTTGACTGTATTAGCAAGTAACTTCAGAAAAAGATTGATTTTTATTAAATATGTCCTCCAATTTTCTATCAAATGCCACTGCTGGCAGAATGTATTACTCTCCTTGTATTGCATCCTGAACCACCCAGTATGCTGAGAGACTTGAATGATTACATTCAAAAAAGAAGACTATTTGTCTCTGCAAATTAGTCACTCTGATATCCTCAGGATAATTACGGTATTAAAAGTCAGAAATTAAATTAAATAAGTGAAGGACTGGTTTGAGAGTTAGCAGCACTCTGCAAAGCCAAGTGCCAGTTCAGGTCAGGAAATTAAAAACACTGCGGTCAGCTAAAACAGAGAAAGTGGCATGAATAAATGAAGTGGGCTCATAAGTGACTCCTCTAAGGTGCAATCAGATGCTATTGACTGATTTCATCTAGTCAAAGCCTCATAATTTGAAAAGATACATGAAAATGGTATCTTTGGGAGCATAGGCCCTACTGACATGAGAGATGTTATGATTCCTGTTTTGTTTTAATGGCCTCAAAAAGAAAAACTTTGTCTGATTCCTTTCCATCACAGCCATGACTTTCCTGCTTATACACTTTTCGTGCTTGATACCCCTGTGATTTCTGAGATCTGGAGAGATCACAGCCTAAAGTAAGAAGGCGACAGGTAACTCTGCTTTGGCAGTATCACCAAAGCTTTGCACAGCTCTGGGTTACTGTTGTTCTTAGTGTGTAATTCCTTACCCACCATGGGCAGGTGAACATATTGACATTGCAGAAAATATTCATTAAAAAACCAAAACACAGGACAAACATGGAAGAATTTTTACCCTTGGGTGTGTCCCAAATTGGAAACCAGAGAATATAAACCCACTTCTTTACTCATTCAGAAGGCATTCGGCAGAAGACAGTGGGCTGCGGAGGCAGCATGTTCTGGATAAAGAACCATGCTCTGACCCCCTCTTCCTTCCAGCACAGTGTGCTACAGCTGTCACGAGGAATGGGAACCAGCTCCTGCCATGAACTTCATCTAGAGATCAACAGAAAACCAGCATGATTCCTAGAAATGCAGGCCTGAGTGGTATTTTCTGGAGGGAATACACTGGGCAGGGAGCTGCTTCAATCTCCAGGCACTGCAGCTTCTAAATGGCTCTCTGGGGTAGCCTCTGACAGCGTGAGCAGAGATCCAGGGCAGAGGGGACACAGGGGGAGGGCTGAGCCACCAGCAGCTGAGATCCTGCTGCAGACAGGAAAAGTGGAGGGGAAAACTGCCAGAAGTTACAAGTAAACACATGGGCCAAATAGAAATTTATTGTGGAGTTATGATACTCTATCATATAAACTTCTGAGGAAAAGAAATCGAATGGCTGAAAAGAATTTTTGTAAAAAAACTATTAAATGAAAAATATTTCTACTTTTTAAAAAAATAGTTTTTATCTCTGTATTAGCTGCTCCAAAAAGCAGCTTGAAAAGCACAACAGTAGTCTGCATGTAGAAATAGCCTCTCTGAACTGAAAGAGAAGCTAATAAATGGGGGGGAGTATATGGAATACATTAAGATCATACAGACTACAATCAGAACGGACCACAACCAGTGGGACACTCAAGTCCAAACTATCCACTAAACTCCCTTCACAGCAAGATAGCAACAGCATAAATGTTCAATTCAGCAGTCCAGATTTTACTACTGGGGACATGATTGCTGGACAATACCTCCATGACCCTTCTGAACAAGGACGGCAATGAATGATGAAAACTTGTGCAGTACTTTCGAATGTCTGACTCTACATGCAACATATAAATCAGTTCTTTTCTGTTTCTTTTTTTGTCCTCCATTTCACTCAAAGATATAAATTAACACACTTTTTAGAAGAAAATGAAAATTTAAAGTATTATGGACACATACCTTCTTTTTATAATCAAAAAAAGTATGTATCAAAAATATTGATTGCCTGGTTTTATCTCCCTTCTGAAACTTAGTTACCACCTGCTACTCCATGCAGAGCTTTTTCTCTGAGACAACAGAAGAAAACACACATTTGGTTTGCAAAAGTTATTAGATGAATCTACATAGACATCTTGGAATAGTAATGCCTTTCTGCATTAACACAGAAAAAAAAAAAAGAGGATTTCAGTAGCCCTTGGAGCAGTCCTCTTTTTTAAGAGCTTAGTAACCGTGTAAGACTTTTTTTGCCACTCACAAGTTTCATGCACACATGAAGAATAAACTTAGTCTAAAATAAGTATGCTTATAGCCTAAATATAATTTGAAATACTTGACTATATAATGTTTGAGCATAGTCTTGAACAAGAAAAGCAACTCACGCTTACCAGGCTTTAGTTTTGAATGGTCATTTCCAATATTAAGTACAATACCAGTTTTAGAACTTAATTCAGGACCTCTATAAGATCTCACTTGTCAATCACAAGCACACAGGTGCATTTAAAAGTGACACTCTACTGGGCAATGTTGAGTTTTTAACAATCATTTTTCATTCACATTGTAATGATTTTCTTTTTAGCTGGAGGATACTTCACAGCCGCCCAGTGCTGCTCTGGCACATTTAAAAGGCCTCATCATCAATTTCTTTGAATCAAATTGAGACAGAACATTATGAAAGATCAATTTCCTTTGCAAGCTACTATTGGACTTCTGAAATAAAAATATATAGCAATAAATGTTAGTGTCTATGTCTGAGTACAAAGGTAGCAAATCCCCCGGGAGGGCAAGGGAAAGCTTAAAGTGGCAATTACAGGGTGAGAGAGTTACAAAAGTCTGTTCATAGTTGTGTCTAAATAGAGAAAAATATGGTTTTTACATACTTGTACCTTTTTTTTTTTTTAACATTTAGGATGGAAAGCAAATCTTTCTAAATCCAATTAATATAATTATATTTTAGAGCACAGAGTTGTTAGTTTCCCCCTGAATTCATCAGGTAGCCTAACATCACACACTGTAGAGAGGCCATTTTTGCCATGATGAATGCTTCATGTATGTCACAACATTACTTTTAGTGGGATAAACTTTCTAACTTTAAATTTTAGTATTAAAGTTACAGTAAACCTTAATATGCTCTGTCTCTAGAAGTTAAAGAAGAAAGAAAATTTAAGAAGAAAGGAGATTATTAAATATAAACATTTTTAAAAGTTCTCTTCTCCCTTTATATTTTACCTCAAAATAGGATTTTGCAATGAGGACAGAAAAGAAAAGCTTAAGCAACATCAGCACCTTTTCAGACCACTAGAAGGCCCTTCTTTACTTAATGCGTAAGTATCTGTCTAAAGACAATTTTTGAATGGTTTTGCAAAGTCAGATGAAAACACTGATTCAAGCGAAACGTACCTAATTTATTCTCATTTCTGACTTTACCAAGAGTGAATGAAAAAGAGCAGGAAAGCTTTGTAAGAGCTGATAAAAGCTTTTATAGATTGATAGTTGCAAAACACTGAGTTTTCCTAGTGAAAAGGTTTATTTAGTCTAGCAGACAATATTCAGCATCATTGCAACAATCAGCATGCTCAGATATGGAGCATCAGCAAAATTAATGACAAGAAGGTCACACTTTACCCCTGAGACAACAACAGCTGCTGAAACACCTTAGAAAGGCGTGCACTGGCAGCTCCCTTATTCAGACTTTATAAATCAAGTCTGGGTTTCTTTCTGAAAAATATGTTCCAGTTTATCCCCCAGACTGGTTGAAGGTGAAGTCTATGACTTATGCTGCCTCATGGATTAGCCTAGATAACAATTGACAGACTTTATGTGCCTTTAACACCAAAACCAAAATACCTTATTGTTACTAATGGTAACAATGTGGTCAAAATTCAAGGACAGGGAAGAAAATGTCCTAGTTTTCAGCTGTGTTGCAGCCACACTAATATTTATGAAGCCAGTAAAACATGGGTGGACACGCTCTACTGATAGGTTTTTAAATATTTTTATATCAACATCATGTGTACAAATCAATGAGGAAAAAATACAGGTCCACAGGTAGCAGTTTTTCTGCACAGCTGATCTTTTAAGGCACAAGAGGCAGTAAGACTGGAGTGCTGGTCTCCATTCGATTCTGATAGATTTTAAATGATACTTTTAGTAATTCAAAGCATGTTGTGATCCTGACATGTTTGAGAATACTTAGAAACATGGATGAGAATTAGAACTGACAAGCCATGCAAAGAATCTAAGTGGACTGTCATTTTTATTTATAGTGCCAAAAAGGACCTCTTCTTATGTTACCGACATCATGATTAGGAAGTCTGCATGTCACCACATCTTTTGTGCATTAAACAAGTTGCACTGTATCACTGAATGAGCTAAAGTGATTGTTCCATACCTTTTGGGAAGGATGGAGTACTCCTAGAAAAGGTAACAAGACACTCTTCTGAGAAATACTAGTAACAGAAATTAACATAAAACCATCAAGTATCTCTTGATGACTTACAGAAATGTATTACTTTAGTAGTGAAGTAATACTTCTACAAAAAAAGCACATCTTATTAGACATATGGTAATAATGCCTTTATGGTTCATATTTACCCAAAACCCCAAATGAAACTAGGAAATATTAACCTTGTTTCACATAATTTTCTAGTTCACAGACAAAAAGCTTTAGCCAGCAACACATCAATAGGTTTTGTTTTAAGTCTCAAAATAAGTCAAGAATAGGTCTTGGATCTGTTGAACACGCACGTTATGCAAGAAGCCAAAGACGCTCTCACTCCTCCAATGAAGATGCTGGGGCACTTTTAGCAACTCCCCAGTTCTTCATGATATTTGAGTAACAAACACATCTTGTAACATCTTGTGAATAAAAGGAAATAAGGAGAGGAAATGCAATTAATGCAGTAGTCTTAGATCTGAGGTTTAGCGTACTTCGCATGTGCATTTTGAAAAAGTTTCAGACTTTTTAAGAAAAAAGCTTGGAAGAAGATCCTAACCATGCAGAAGATGAGTTGAAATTTTTGTTGCTTCAGGCACATAGACTTATGAGAGAAAATCTTTGACATTGCCAAGCTTTCACTGCTCTGATTCACCTGCCTTCCAAATCTACATATCCTGTTTCTTCTGGGTTTGCGTGGCAAACCTCTCCTAAACTCCTGCATTTTTCCAGCCCCAGTGTCTGTCTCCTGTTGAGGAGAGCTCCTCTCTGCCTGTGAATTTCTCACCATAACACACTTACCTGCCTCCCCAGCTCACTTGTGGCAACTGCTAATTCATTCACGAGCTCCTATCACCTGCAGCACACCCAGATGGTTCTGTCAGAGCATATCTGGGGACAGCACAGACCCGTGCCCGTACCACAGTGCTGAGAGAGGAGGTCCAGAGGCAATCTGGCTCTAGCAGGAGCTCTTTCAAGCTCCTTCTGACTCGTGGTACAGACAGCAACAGCGAGAGATGAGTCTGCCTGTGGCTGTGTGCCCTGAGGAGCTGAGCTGAGGCTAGTTTGTCACAACTGTGCACCCAGCTGCAAGAATTTAAGTTCCTGGAGGGGAGGGAGGGGAGCTATTTCTGTAACATGCCATGGCAATCACTACTGATGCATACAGCACACTGTCCAAGGAGACAGGAAATTTACTGGGGGATGGTTATTCACATTAAATCCTACCCTGTCTGCACACCGTGTGACATTTTCCCTAGTGCAAAGTGAAGGTGAAGCTGGAGGGCGTGGGGGATGCAGGGGAGGTGCCCTCCCCGGCTCGGTGTGCTCCCACCCAGGGCTGCTCCCGGCCCAGCCAGACACAGGGGGCTCCTGCAGTCCCTTTGTGGGTCGGGCCGGTGTCAGGGGCATGAACGCCAGGGGCACAGACCCACACGCACAGGCTCCGTTGGGTGCCTACATGCACACAATGACAGCCCACTCACACAGAAAACAGTCACCAACAGAGCCTAAAGATTGGGCAAGCCGTGGTGACAACAGGCAGGGCTGACCAGCAGCCTGCTCGCACTTAACCTGCCCTTTTCATCTCCCTGCCTCTCTCCTTTTTCCATGCTCATTCTTCCCCAATTCATTTGCATCTGCCCGTCTTTTTCCCCCGGAGGAATGATCCACTCCTGCATTCTTTTCCCATTGGTTCCAATTTTGCTACACCTATGCCCACGTTTGTGGTTGCTGTTATCTAGGTCATCTAAGTTTCCTACCCCGTGTTGACAAGGTTACCCAAAGTTCTGTTGGTACTGTAAGGTTTCACTCCCCCAAAGGCTCCCTCCAATTATCTGTGAATTTCACTGTCTCTCACCCAACTCCCCGTTAATCACCTGTGAAATCCAGCTAAGCTCAGGGCACTGTCTGTACCCAAAGCTGGTATTTCTGATCCCATTACCGAGGTCATCTCAATATTATATAGTATTATTGTTATGGCTATCTCGGTGCTGTTGGCTTTGAGAGATTCCCTTCCCTGACAGTGCCCCTTGCAATGATTGGCATTTCTGATGTAATTCCCCCTTAGCCATCTGTGCCATCTGACCATATCCCACCGCAGCACACCCCTTCGCTCCACTCCTTTCTGCTGTCACCTCTTCTCACACCTCTCCACGCCTTTAGTTTTCCCTTCTGCTAAATCTGCCTATCCTCCCAACTGCTTATCCCACTTATCCTTCCATTCTCTCTTCAAGTCTGAAGAGGGATACTCAGAAAAAAATGAGACGATTTTTGGAATGTAAGCAGATCTGACTTTCCCTTGGATAGGGTTGGAACTACCTGGCTTTTTACATATATTTATCCTCCAACAAAGGATAAAGAAACCTTATAATTTGTATTGTTAGTTTTCCCCCTGCAAGTCCAGGAAAAACAGTGTCTTAATATAGTCTCCCTCCTTTTTTTTCCCCATCAGATTTTTGCCTCTGTTAACAGGAAAACAGTCATCCATAAGAACTCTCTCCAGCAGATGTCAGTTCCTACTTCTGATAATGAGAATTCTGCAATGAAAACAAGCAGAGAAAAGGGGATGATGAAGCAGGACTCTTCAGCGTCAGGAAGATGAAAAGTTTCCCTTCCCATTTACTGGTGGTGCAACAGCTGAGCTCCCATTAGTTTAACTCATGCACTCGGGATTCATGTCTTTGCTACCATTAATCGCTTCATCTCTCACTGGGAAAGCAGAAAGGCACACAGGAGCTGCTTTTTGTGATCGGGACAAGATTCCCCCGTGGAATAAATTACATAGAAAAGGGTGAATAAAGCATAATTTTAAACTAAAATTGGCAAAGAATCATTAATATTGATACAATTAACTATGCTTTTATGTTTTGGGGTACTTGCATGTGGCTAATGCAGGTACACAGGGCAGAGCCAATTCCAAGAGGTGTCAAATAACCCCCTGTGGCCTCTATCACGTATTGCTCTGATCTCCTCAGATCACACACCAGATGAGTCAATCCTGTTTCTCAGCTCTGTGAACACCAAAACACAACTATGATCCATTTGCACTGCAGAACCACCTGTTAGAGACAGGACCCATTAGGACTTGCTCTCACAGGAAGCAGAAATAAACAGCAGAGCTCCAGCAGGAGCACCAGAGTTCTGCCATAAAATGAGCATTCTTGTAGGACTCTTTCAGCACAGTGCTGCTGTGCCCGACCTTGTCCCGAGCAGGGAGCATCACTGTCTCCCCCCTCTCAAATGGTTTGCTGTGGTCCAAGGCAGCCTAGAATCAAGAAGGGGCCACCCTGGTCACCAATAATTGCTGGCATCCATGCAGTGAGCACCTGAACAGACAAGGTACACAGAGCAAATTCCTTCAACTTGTTTGAAATATGTAAGGCTCTGCAAGGAAAGAAACAATAACTCAATACCAGTGGAATAGGTATAGATTAAATCAGTGGAGCAAGAAAGAAACTTTGAATTCCTAAAGAGGGAATTGGGGAAAATGGGCAAATAAATCACACTTTACTGTGATAGCTACATTTAAGTTAACAGGAGTTGAAGGTGATTCAATTTTGTAGGCCAGGACTTTGCAGAGAGATATAATTTTGATAGCACTCAATTTTGGGCACACTAAGACCCCCAAAAGCTGCTTTCCAAAGAACATCTGACTTCTGATAATCAAGGTTCCTACTTCCAAATTAGGCATCTAAAATCACTTTTTCCAAACCACAGCATTCATTATAAAGGCACAGACTATTAGTGATCAATTCACTACGTCAACTCAAATTCTAAAGAATATTCATTTATTCAAATTATTTCTTCAAAGTCAAAACTCACACTTAAGCACTCAGTATTTATACATACCCTTAAGCAATTGCTCTCTAATTATTTAAAAACAACCATAGTAACGAAGTGTAATCATAAATCTCATATTTCAGCACTGGCCCAGAGTGAGGACTCACTATTGTAAACACTGTAAGAGATTCGCCCGTTACAGCAAAGAACATGGAGCCCAAGCAGCCGAAAAAGATAAAATATGGAGGAAATAATAGAAACACAAAGCAGACTGATCAAGGAGTTAGTCTCATTTCTTTTGAAGAAAAAAATAGGTTAGTAAGCTAGGAACAAGCCAAACAAAGAGAAGTGGGGTAAAAAAGGGGATATTGATGCTAAAAGCAAGTGAGAGAGAAAGCAGGGAGGCAAGTGGGAAAAAACAGATATGGAAAGGAATTATGGACTGGGAAAGTAGGAGAGAGAAGGGATTAGAGAATATGATCAATTGCCAGGGCAGAGGGCATCCAGACAGAGCCCAGGAAGGACACTCCAAGTCCAAAGGCGCCTGCTTTCACATAATCCACTCCTGTCACGGGATGCAAAAGTTTACATGAGTGAGCAATAATCTAACCTCCCATGGAACACCTTTACCTCAGCTCAGAGTCTGTTTTTCAAGTCAATTTTTAACACTATAAACTCCAAAACTAAATTTATCTCAAGCCAACTCCTCCACAGTGCTCAGTTCAAGTCTTAGTTCTAAAGGGGCATCCAACATTAATATTTGTCATATCTTAAAGGCTAGCAGGCTCTCACAATTACTAATTCCATGATATAGTACTTGAAAAAGAAAAAATATATCACTAAACAATGTCATTTATGGTTGTGTAAAGTAGGCCTGGGTCACTAATTTGTTATTTTCAAAGTCACCTCGAAGTCACTTTCTGTTCCTTTTCAAATTTCCCTCCTGCTTTCCACAAGTCTCTGTATGTTGGCTCACGTGTTCTACACCTTGCTCCATGTTCATTGCACAACTGAATTTAGCACATAGCTGCGTTTCACATCTGTGAATGCTTTCTGCACTCTTTACAACCCCTATAACTGGTTTTATACAGCTCCCAAGGCTGCATTCCTTTGCTGACCAGGATCTGACCACGGGTTAGTTTGGTTTTAGCTGTGGTATCCTCGTGTAGCTGTACTTCTGAGGCTTCTGCCAATAAATAGCTCACTCTCCACAGAATAACTGGTTGTAATTATTTTGCATTAGCTTAAAAAAGATTCATAATGTTTAGTGTTATGCTACACAACTTTACAAAGCTAGGCAAAATGAGGTAGGTGATAGTGCTTTTGTCACTACATAATCATCTAGCAGGAACTGGATAATTGTGGTTACATCTAAACAGGATAAAAAAGCATCTCCAGGCTGGCCAAGACAAGCTCAGACAAAGTCTGGCAGATGTCAGGACAACACTGCTAGTTTAAAGCAATGCTGTGCCCACTTCCATCCCACAGCAGCTCCGCGTTTCCTGGGCTCCAGGCTCCACCACAGGTAATGCAAACACAGCCCTGGCAGTGACAGCACCTGCACAGCTCTGGCTCCCTGGGCAGCTGTGCAGAGCTGGGGCTGCTGTTATCTCTTACCTCATGGGGTTTTATGGTTAATAACACAACTTTGCTCTCTCCAGCAAACTTCCTATCTGCAATTTCCTATTGCTTCACAGTTTAATACTACGAGTTTAGGTAAGATTTTAGCTGTTATTTCTGCTCCATGTACCAGGCTTATTCTAAAGAGCATCTGTATATCTGGCTTGATTGGATCTTTTTTTCCATTAATAGCCATCTTTCCTTTCTTTTTATTAATCCATTAGGAGACAAATTAAATTTGTATGGCTTATGTTCCAAGCCCCCGTGGCAGAGGGTTGGAACTAGGTGATCTTCAAGGTGTCTTCCAGTCCACACCATTCTATGATTCCCAGAAATCCAGATAAATAAAATCTGAGGCAGTCTCTCAGCATTCAAGGACAAAAATGTTTTATACTTTTATTAATGGAAGATTAAATTCCAAAAGTAGAGTTGATACAGAAATCCTGAGTAAAGGAGTAAATATTCAAGCATGTGCTCTTTAACTTTCAGCAATCAAAGTGTTTGTCACCTCCAAATAGTGCAAATAGGAGTCAGACTAACAAAGAAGAAGATTATCTGAAAGCTGGGACTGAGTAAACTTGCTTGGATTTTTCCGCCTGTGTAGTCCTACAAATTATGCTTCAGTCCTATCTGTGAGAGTATCTGCACAGCTACTATGATTAAAAATACTCATGAATGTGCCCTGGGAATTTGAGAGTTATTAAAACACAAAGAGGCTCATACCAAAATCCTTAGAAATAGCTTTCTAGGAATCACAAGTCTGTAGGACAATGAACATGCATGGGAAAAAAGCAGGAAGGGATTCCATGAATTTGTTTTTCTCTAGAACTCAGGCCATAACCTTGACCATTGAGTAGCCTGTGTCACACCAGGGTATTTCCTGCTGAAATCCCCTCGAAGATTTTGAGTTTCTCATGCTCCTTCCAGTGCCCTCAGAGCCCATTTGTCATTTCCTTAATTAATGTTTTAACTCGGAGATTTCTCTGCCGTTCTTTAACAGAACAATACAATAATTGCAATTTTTTTTCCCTAAAAAATGCCTTATGGGGACTATCTTAGAGTGTTTTCTTTTTAACAAAGGCTTATGAATAATTTTCTGTGGCCACTTTCTAGATCTTGGGGTGAAGAGTCTAGCAAGTAAGAGAAGTTTGGAAGAAATACCGTGTAATTGGTTTATTAAACATAAACAGCAAGCTGTGCTGAAGCTTAGGCAATTTTATATTTTGGGAATTGATAAAGGGCAATTTTGTTTTAGCAGATGGAGGTAGAAACAAGAGCTGTTCAACAACAAGATACAAGAGCTGTTTAAAAGTGATATATTTTTTTTTTTTTGCCATCAAGGATGATAAGGATTCATCATAAGAATTTTCCACTCTTGTTGGAGTGGGTGGGGGAAAACCAGTCTTAAATGAGCCAAAGCTAAGAAGGGAAGGAGTGAGAAGAACTCATGGGAAAAAATCCAAAACAACAACAACAACCACACCACCAAAAAAACACAGCCCAAAAAACTGTTTCTTTTTGTTTTCACTCTGCTACATTTCTTCCAAATCAAAATTCTCGTGTCTAAGCCTCAAAAAAGCTGGTTTCTCAAAGTTACTGAAATTCCCTGCCTGATTTCTGATGGAAGTTCAGACAAAACCAAAGCATTCCTAGGGAATGCTACAATTCCAAGGGTGCAGTGTTTTCCAACAGAAAGACAATCTTTCCAGAAACTGTGAGCACTTTAAGTATCAATACTGGTGTTGATTCAACTATTTTAGATTAACATTTCAGTCAACACTTTTGAATATTGTATAAATTAATTTTCCTGCTATTCCCATAGCTTTGAGGATTTGAACTTAAAAATTAAATTCTGCCTATATTAAAAAGTATTTCAGAATTCCATTTAAAAACCTCGAAGGAGAAGGCAAACAAAGAAACTTCCCTGCTAAGTTTATTCCCTATTTAAAATCTTGTGGGTTGTTGTTTTTTGTTCCTTAGTGCTGGAAAATGGAAATGGCAACTCGTTTGAAGGTCCAGCAGAGAAGCACTGGCTGCATGTACACTGGCATATAGATGTAATAGTAAAGGTTTTATACAGAACCCCTAAAAATAACCAGAAAAATCTCTCCAGCTCCAGTAAGCTTAGTGCCTATGCCTGATTTTATTAAGATAACAGTTTTGCCTTCTTTCCTCTCAGGTTTGGGGTTTTTTTAATGTACTGCCTTTTTCTTTATGTTTCCTTAGGTTTTAGAGAATATTTGCCTGTTCGCTCTTGTCTGAATACTGGGAGTTTTCTTATGCCTTAAAGGAGTATAAATAAAGCTATTAAAAGCACATGTATTTTTCTCTTCCTAAATCTCAAGGTGAAATTTGTTTTCAAACTAGGTTGTCCTTCATTTCTACTATTGTTTGAATATGCTAATTTTATGCAGATCAAAAGTTCAGCACTTTCTAGCACTTTGTGTTCATAATACAAGAAAAAATATATTTATAGGTGACTGAAAAGTGGTGGGCTCGGTTTTCACTCCATAAGCAAATGGTATGGAAAAAACCACAGCTCCAATATACTTGGCAAAAGGCAACTGAAGCAAAGGTAAAATTTTGGTTTATGATTGCAGAATAGAAACTGGATGAGAAAATAAGCCTCCTTTTTTTTCCTCTCCAGAGACTACCTGAGAACTTCAGCTTATGAAAATAAACCATTCAAATAACCTATTTTCCACTGTTCTAAAATAGTCATGCTTCTCCGACAAGCAAGAAAAAATGGCTTAACTTCCACAGAAGTTTAGTGGCATTAAACACAGGTATAGCCAATAAAGGTGTGACAAGACACCATAATATGCTGAATATAAATTGAGCTCAGTTTGCACAGATAGAGCAGCTAAAGGCACCTTTGGCTGCCAGAGCTGTTGTTAACCCTGCACGCTGTGATGTCCCAGCTGGACTCGCCCCACTGCAGAGTCTGCTGAGCCAGGCTGAGGAGGCAGAGACGTTCAGACCTTACCTCTCCTTCCTGACTTTTGCCTGTCACTGCAAAGGGATTAAAAGCACATTCTCTAAACACCAAATGGATTTTTTTCAATCTTAATGTCACCTGACATGTGGATCAGCAGTGTGTTGAGTGTGCACAGCCATGTGCTGCTGCTTGGCCACGACAGTCAGGATGAAAATGGTGTCCTGGGCTGCCCTTGGGAATTGCTTTGTCAGACTCCTGGTGCTGTCCCAGAAGCCCCACATCTCCAAACCAATGTACAGTCAGTACCTCTTAGCCCAGTTTGTCTGATTACAGACCTTGAAATCTTTAGAATTATCTCATTAGATTGGTCAACAAAGATGGAAAGTTGCATTGCTTACTCTTTATCAGTAATTTATACCAGTTCCAGCCCCCTTGTGAAATTATTCCTGTATTTTCTCTTGCTTCCCCTTTTTTCACTCCATAGATTTCTTCTCTGTCCCTTTCCCTTAATTCCTAATTTTGCTTGTGCTGTATCACTTCACACCAAAATTTAATGCCCTTACAAGTCTCCTGTTAGGAATATTTTTTCAGACATAGAAAAGCAGAGATACAAGAACTGTTCAAAGCATGATTTTTATTTGCTATCATATCTATGTGAAATAGAAGCATTTGTCCTAATTGAAATAATCAAATTATAAATGCCCTATAAAATGGTACATTCTTCTGTCTCCCAAACAGAATTGTCCCATGAGCCTGCCTGTGAGCTGAATCTTTCAGAAGTCAGCCATCACCTAACACAAATGCATTTATGTAAAAGAGTATGTATTAATGCAAGGCACACAATGTCTACATTGAGGAAAGACAGTGGTCAGATGAAGGTGAAGACTCGATATTTAAAGGCTGTTGAAGCTAGAAATGAGGGAAACTGTCCTTACAGTACAGAAACAGCTTACAAACATAGATAGAAACACTTCTGGGTATTTGCGAGTTCTGCAAAGGCTTCTAAAGCTAAGATGTAAATTGGCGCACAGACTGAACCTCAAAGTCCTGAGTTTGGTGTTTTTGTGTGTCTAGGTTTTTTGTTTGTTTTTTGATGTAGTCAGACTGCAGGGACAGCAAAGCTCTGCCAGCCTTTAATTCCACAGAGAAATGCACATGAGATAAACAGCTGTCATTTTAAAAGGTGTTGCTGTATGCCCCTTCTTTGCCCTTCCCCCGAGAATCCAGTGCCAGAGGAAAAGCACTACAGTCCTGGACTGACAGCCCAAGGGATCAGCACTGAAGCTTTCCCAAGCAAGGAAAAACCTGTGCAGACACAGCAGGACACAGCCCCCTCTCCACGTCCCTTCTTCAATTTGAGACCAGCCTGAGATCTCAGTTGAGCTGTTTCCAGCTATCAGGATAGCAAAATATTTATAAAGTTAATTTTGGGCACTCATGTTAGGATAGCATACAGAGTCTGACACCTCTTGAGAAAACTGAGTCACATCAAATCACTAGTCTCTGGCAGAAATTATATTTGAAACATATGCTGCCACCATAAAGTGCTGGTTTTATTTCAGGAAGAGACGAATTTGAAGCGGCCTGCATTGCACAAAGAACTACCAATATTGCCATATGCACACTCTAAAGAATTGGTCTGAAAGCTGCCTTTAACCTGTGAAGGAAAAACTGCTTTCGATCTCCTAAGGAAGTACAATAGCACCAACTGCTGCTATCTCAACTGGTGACCGATGGATCTTATTGCTCTAAAAGCAGGAACCAGTGCCCAGCACACAAGCTCATTTACCTCACGGATCAGCTGCAGCCCATCTTTGGCCTCAGCTGCCAAGGCAGCTCTTTCATCTCCATTCAGCTGAAACCTCCCCTGATCTGAGCAATAAGACAGAAACCACGCTGAGGAGGGGGAGACCCAGATAAGAAAACATCCTCCTGGTTACAAAACAATAACCAAAACCTCTCCCCCAGAAAAGTCAGAGGAGAAGTATTTCCTCCTTGCAATTAGATAGAATTAAAGAACTCCTGTGTCATTCTTGAGCTTTGAAGTGGCCTCTCCAGATGTTCTCTATCTCCATCACATATTTCCCTGTCTGTCCTGCCCCCTTTGCCTTGCTCAGCAATCACATGCAAAGCAGAGATGCACGGAAGAACCAAAAGCCGACTCCAACAAAAGGACTGTGGGAGCTGAAAGGTTTCAGCAGCCACATTTAGCAAATGTTTTGAAGAACTTGACTTGAACTCCTTTTCTAAACTCTCTGTTTTAACAGATTATTTGGGAAAGGAGGAAACTTTTTTTAAAGAGGAAAAAGGATTACACTTCTATGCTCTATTCTTATCCACAGAAATCTCCCTTCACACATGATGTTACAGCACCAGTAAAATACAGCAGATTGCATGGGCATATCCTTTAATAACTTGAAGGTAAAAATAATGGAGCAATTACAAGTTAACATATACACCTGTAAAGAACTCTGGTGCTCAAATCTTATGGCTAATAATAGTCAACGTTGGTAAGAGTTTAAGTGTTATTCATAATTTCTGGTTGCTTCTGAAGTGTAGCAGACATGAGGACCTTATCACTTTACCTCTGTTCAGAGGGGATTGGCCATTTTCTAAGCATGATTGTCCTCTAATCTGTGCTACAATTTGATAATTACTTTGATTATTATTTGATTATTAGCTTGGCTTTTTCCTGCATTCTGATAACTACACAATTCCAGAGTCCTGGAACTCTCTTGACTGTGGCTTTTGAACAATCAGAAATCTGTAACAAAAGATTTGCGCAGAGCTCAGGGAGGAAATTTTAAAATATTATATAGAAAGACATCAGACTGTTAATAAACGCAAATACATCGATGACATCTGTAAAGACTGCTTGGAAAGACAACACACCTGCTTTTCACCTCTAACACTTCAAGAACGAAGCAAATCATGGTAAGGTAGCAGCACTAACCCAAAATCTAATGCCCAGAACCAAACCCAGTGTCCCAAGATAAAAAGTTCTTCAGCTGATAACGTGCTCTGGAAAGCCAGATAATGGCCCTTCCATTTCCAATGTGCCACCTTCCCACACAGGAATTTCTTTCATTTTAATCCACTGCATTTCCCTATAAAGACTGTCTTAATCAAGTGAGCAAACTCTGGACCTGGTTCAACATCTTTCAGGGGCAAGACATTTTCAGCTATTGCTATTTTTAACATGTGTGAACCCGCTCTACTAAATTTCCTTTTTGCATTGTCCAAATAAACCTGCCTGATTATGTAAATGGTTCATATGTTCTGCTTTTTTCTTTTTTGAGCTACTTTGGATAGCAAATGACATTCTTGTGACAGTTACAGCAGATTGTATTTTCTGGTACAGTAGAGCAAACTCTCAAAATTTTTGGTACAGTAAAGCAAACCTTTTTAAATATCACTGCATTTTAAGGCTAGAAGAGACTGAGATGCTCACCCAGCTTCCCACAGAATAAATCAGAGAATTTCATCCTGTGATTCCTATATCTAACTCATCTCTAAAACTCATTATTCCATTTACATCTTGAAGAATCTCAGTATTTAACAAGCAACATTCTTTCAACTTCAAGAAATAATTTACATATCAATTTATAGCACGGATCATTGCAAGCAAGAATCCAACATCCTCATAATTATCAGACAGGGCATGTTACTGTAGTTTATTCAAACTAGAGTTCTACCAGCATTGAAACAGTCCTTGGTGCCTTAACAGTAGCAAAAAGCCTCATGGAAGTGTTGAGTTTACCCTGAATATTTCCTTTCATGTTAGGAATGGGGAGACTTCCCACTGAGTTCCCTCCCTAGACAGCCCTGGTAGAGGGATCTCTGCTCTTAACCTTCTCAGGAACTGTGAAACAACAGGCTGGAAAAACAGATGCTTCCTGAAACTGGTAAACTGACAGGTAACAGAGCTTGACTGCATTTCGCTTGGCATACAAGGGAGAGATTGGAGCTTGCTAAACTTGATTAATCCAACACATTCAGTACTCAGTTCCAGTAATGAGAAATGCTGAAAACCTGGTTCACTTGGTGAGGTAAATGCATCTCAGAGGTCTTTTTGCTGTTAGTGAAAAGAACCTTTACTGATGAGGAGCAATAACACTGAGAAGAAGATTGATTCTGTGAGACAAACCACAGTGAGACCAGATCAGTGAAACTTCAAAAACCTCTGAGATTTGGCAGGAAAAAATAAGATCTCTGAAGGTTCATAAGATGCATAAAACTGTCTGGATAACAGAATTTTGCCTTGTATCTCACTGACCCTAGCTATCAAAGCCACTTCTGGTCCTGTCTCAGTCAATATCTTCAGCTGGAGAGGAAGAAGGAACATACCGTAAATTAAACTATGAAGATAACAGGCAGTGGCTTCTGACTACCAGTCTTCATATTTCATTAAAAAAATCAGATTACCCTGTTAACCTGCCAGAGACAAACAGAAATCTCTCAGAATAACCTGAAGCACAAATAAAAACCTTCTTAAACTGACTTAATTAATTCACCAATGGTCAGAGGATCAAGGAAGAAAACTGAGAGGCAGATAGGCTATCTTGATAATAGCAGGGAAAAAAACATAGCTAACACTTGAAGAAAGGCAGTGATACATTTTTCCACAAAAAACCAAAACCAACCCAAAAACTCAGACAAAGAAACCACCAAACAAAACAAACCACGGCTACGGGCCCAGGCTTGTGTTTAAGGTACATTACAAAAAGTAACTTTCTCCATCTGGATCTGGAAAAGATAGCAAGCAACTCTTGTTCTTTTCTGCAGAAGCTGAGATAGGTGTGAATAAAGCAACGCTGCTAATTGGCAGGGGAAACAATCAGCAAATAAACTTGATTGTTAATATTTACATAGCAAAATCATCCTGGCCATTATTAGAAGATTACTCAGAACAACATTTAAATACCACCACCTTCTGCTGATTACAAACTGACTGATTAAACTGAGGAGACAACTGGAACTCACCGCTTTCCTCTGCCTCCCAGCGCCTCCTGCTCCACGGGCAGGCACCTCACCCTCACGGCCACGCAGGGAAACAATTACCTGGTTCTTGTTCAAAGAAGCGGGGGGCTGCAGGGCCGGCGGGGTGTGAGGGGAATGACCTGCAGCTCCTGGGGAGAGGCGTCCCCAGGCACCGGAGGGGAGAGAGGGAGGCCCTGAGACACCAGAGGCATGGGCGGGTCCAGAGGGTCCTGAGGTGGGGCTGGGTTCTGAGGCACCTGAGGCAGGGCCAGGTTCTGAGGCACCTGAGGGAGGGAGAGGGAGGGCCTGAGGCACCTGAGGCAGGGCCAGGTTCTGAAGGTTCTGAGGCATCTGAGACACCCGAGGCGGGGAAAAGGAGGCCCTGAGGCACCTGAGGCAGGGCCAGGTTCTGAGACACCTGAGGCACCTGAGACAGGAGCAGTTCCTGTGGCACCTGAGGGCCCTGAGGCAGAGTCAGTTCTGAGGCACACGAGGTGGGGCGAGGTTCTGAGGCACCTGAGGGCTCTGAAGTGGGGCCAGGTTCTGAGGTACCTGAGGCAGGGGCGGTTCCTGAGGTACCTGAGGGCCCTGAGGCACCTGAGGCAGGGAGGTCCCAAGGCACTCGAGGAGCTTTCCCTGGAAAGCAGCAGTCTGTTGGCACGGAAGCCCTTGACACAGAGGAATATCGGCACGTGACTAACTTTACACACTTCTGTTTCAAGACAGGTGTAAGAATAACTGGGTCCTGATATTGAATGGCACATTGTACATCTCTGCCACATAAAGGAATGATCAGCGGCCTTGAAACCACGTGAGATAGGAAGGAGACAATGCAGGGGATCTGTGGGCTCACGGAAAAGTCCAGGTCTTCGGAGATCCCTGGGTCCAACCTCCTGTTAAAAGCAGGGCAACAGACCAGGGGAACCAGAGCCCATTAAGCCAAGTCTGGAGTACTTCCAGTGAGAAAAGAAGTTTCCACTGTTTTGTGGGCAACCAGTTCCTATGGTGAATTGCTGTAATGATATTTTTTTTTGTTTTCTTCAGTCCAGACAGAGATGCTCCTGAAGAAGCTTGTCCCTGTTTCCTCTTGTTTTATCACTGTGTATCCTTGTGAAGAAAGAACCCCTGTCTTCTCCTCAGCTACCTTTAAAGTACTGGAAAACACAGTAGATCTCCCCTGACCCTTCAAAAACCCCACATTCATTTCTCTCCCAGTGATGAAATGAGTGTCAACACAGGAGAAACATACTACATAAACAAACCAACCCAAACAAATGGCATTTCTCTTAGCTAAAACTAACAAAAAATACACCTCTACCCCTGAAAGTGAAAACAGAATAATCTGTTTACATTGAACCATCTAAATATACAAGCTCCATTTTAAAAATAGCTTTATACAACAGAGAAGTCGCCAAAAGGATTAGTTAGGAGGGCTTACATTAGTGACACAAAGTGACCCTCCAAAACTCAAGACGAAGCCTACTAGGTAAATACTTTTGCTAAGACTGCAAGACATTCACTTACTCTGAAGGCTTAAATCCTTCCACAGCAACTGAATTAGCAAGAGCCTAAGTTTCATGGATTTTTCTTTTTTCAGGAATGTATGTTACTTATTCTTGACCATTTTATGTAGAATCTAGAGTGAGCCTCAAAGGATGCACCTATATTGGTGCTACAGTTTGGATGAAGAACATGTTCCCACAGAAAACCTGAATGGTCTCTGCTGAATTTGCTTGCACTCTCTGTTGTTACATGCTTCGTAGACATTCCACATCTAATTTAAGAGAAACTTACTTTAATACTGGAAATACTTGATCTAGAATAATTGACTTTCTTTCTCTGTGCTCTTTCACAAGCATAATAGTTAAAAAGACATCTGTGGAAAATTACAGGAAAATCATATTAGCTCTCCATGACACAGATAATTATATTAGACTTTGCACTTTACCCTGCAAGTTTGGTAAATCAGGTTTATCATTCTGTTGAAAGATGCACATATCAGTACAAATAATTAGAATTAAAAGGGGTGCACAGGAAGGCAGAAGTTAATAGAACAGAATGTCTTTGCAAAGGGCACAAGGCATGCCATTTACAAGCGTAAGTCAACAGCAATCATTCACACTCTCCAGCAGTCAGCAGGAAGAAATTCTGCCTTCCAGGCACATATGATACAATGCTTGGACTCGCTACCTTCACAGGGAAGTAAAGTTATCAAACACCAGTGTCATTGGGCAAAAGCACTGAATTTCTAGAAAATGTAAAGATTCCAAGTGATCCATCTCAGAAGGAGTGCTTTACAATGTCATTTATATCAGACCTGCCATGGCATTGCTGATGCAAAACGAAACTGGTCCCATGCAAGCAGCTGCTTTGACACTGCTGAGGACCTGCAGCTTTCTCCTAACATCAAAATACTTAATGAAATTTTTTACATTGTGATCAATTTCCAATAATAGAAAAACTGCTGTCTTTAGCAGTTATTAGCTCCATACTCAGCTAATGTAAAAGCTGTGTCAATTTACCTCATGACCTAAATTAGGTTTTGCAGGATCAGCTAGCTTACCCAGGGAGAAGGATGCAATAGTTAGCTGAGTCAGACGACCACTTCATTAAGATTGTTTCAGTTGCACATTCTAATAAATGCAATGGCACGGTGAAAAAAATTATATAATTTTTTTAGCACGTAAATCTTAACCTAAAAGTTCACATATAGACTTTTTCTGACATATTACAGAGAATCTACTGATGACTTCATCTAACCTCCAGAGCATAAAACCACAGCAAAATAAAGTTAAGCTATGATAAATCATGACTGCCTGTGGGCACTGTAGAAATACGACTCCTTTGATGGTCCTGAACCTCCTCACCTTATCATCATTTTATGACACGGCAGAACCCCCGTTTCTCTGTCTGGATGCTAAAAGCTTCAAGGTTATTGCTGGTTTTTAAGGAGTCTTTTAGTCTGCAGACAATGCCATCCACTGCATTGCTAAGTGTGGCATGGAACATTAAGAGCTGCATTAAAGAAAACCAGACATTTATCTCTGTATTTCAGATATAAACTTTATATCATCTTTTACTACTACAGAAAAATATCCGACGTGGATATGAGATGGCCCATGACTGTTTACAAGGCTGGCAATATAGTTCTGGCCAGCTGAGTTATTTTTACAGAAAGTGGGCAGGTACTGCAATACAGTACAAAGATGGGAGACTGAGAGAACAATGGGAAGCAAATGCTGTGAAACAGCAGCGGACAGGAGGTAAGAAAACCTGGCTACAGGCTGAGACAGTGTGGGAATGATGACTTCCTAAACATTTGGGTTGCTGTGCTCCCTAAATCAAGCAATGACCACAATCCACTTATTTCCCGTTTTTCAATTAAGCAGCTCTTCCCAGACACACTGCTACCTGCACTGGACTTAAATCCTGTTTCAAGAGATACTGGTTATTTAAGGAGCTAAAAATTAGAAAACATTTACACCTGCCCCATCCCCTGCTGCAACAGGGACACACCTGAACGTATTAATCCCAGAAATAACAGTACCAATCACAATTTCAGGGTATAAGATGAGAAACATTAAAAACTATGTTGCACAAAGAATTGTTGGGCCAGTGATGGTGAATTTATTACCATTTTGCAGACTTGACGTGTGACGGATGAGAATGTTTTGAAGACACCTGCGTGACATTTCACATCTCATATCAAATGGGTAAATCCCTGACATATTCCATGCATTTCAAAGACTTCTGGCAGATTTTATTCTCCTGAAGTTCTCAAAGGCTATTCATTGCTCTTGGAAA
This sequence comes from Pachycephala philippinensis, assembly GCA_013397055.1. Lineage (NCBI taxonomy): Eukaryota > Metazoa > Chordata > Aves > Passeriformes > Pachycephala > Pachycephala philippinensis. Next base: position 1,229,530 of record VWZT01013523.1, on the reverse strand, counting down.
TGGCCTTCAGTCTGTATCAGTGTAAAAACAAGCCCCTGAGAGGCAAATTACTAAATGCAGAGCTCTCCTTACCTATGATTTCTTATGTAGATTAGTTAAGGTATTGATTATTGTCTCATGTTGTATGGCCAAGTGTCAACTGTGTTCTGAAAAGAATTAACACATGGGGAACACCACACTTTAATTTTGATACATTGCAAAAGTCATGATATAAAAAATGACAATGTACATCATGATGGATGCACATTTCTCAGTGGAACAGTAATGTTCATGCACATAAACACAAAATATTAACTGTTATTTTGTATTTACTTAATTCTGTACTGACAGGATCATCCAGCTGCCTTGATATTTGGGTGAAAGAAAAGGCAAGATGAAGAGACCAATAAGTATTGACCAAAGCCAGAAACATCCAGATTAGAAGTGAAAATAAAATTCAAGAGAGATTTTACACCAGCGAGTGAATTTGTGGATCAATTTGATAAAGGTAAAACAAGATTATTTGGAACACAATTTAGGGCATTACTCCACACAGAATAAATTTGTTGTATACAGACTTCACAATTCATTGTTCCAAATGTATTTCAGTTTAGTAATCTCACTCTAGGCAGCTTTCTATGTTGTTCGGGTTTGCCGGTGGTTTTGTTAATTTGATTTTATTGTTGGGTGGTTTTTGCAGGTTGTGGGGTTGTTTTTTTTCTTTTTGGGGTTGTTTTGGTTTTAATCTTTAATCCCATTGTTACCTTTTTAGCAACTTTTCAACAACCAGATTAATTGCTTCCATTGTGCATAAAATGCAGGCTCTTTCCTACAAGTTTTATTACAGAATTAAAAGATGTCCTATCTCCAGGGGAACTTGCACCCCAAGTATGCACACTTCATCTGAGGAGGGGTTCAGCCCAGATGTCCCACTACAGACACAACCACAGCTGCTGAGGTGCTGTTCAGCTACACCCTTCTTCTGTGACCATCTGAACCTTTTAAGGGCATGTTGCAAAATTTACTGATAACTACTAGCCCTGGAAATCATCAAATCCACATTTTCTGCTCTTGGGATTAGGGTAAGTTACTGTGGTCATCTCACAATTTTTACTCAGTAGTAAATACCTCTAGTACAAGAGTTGAGCAGCATCTGGAAAACAAGTATCTTTTTTTTTTTTTTTTTACTGCTCATAATTTTTTTAAATTTGATCTGTCTCATGAAATCAGTAACAAAGAAAACTAGTGTGGTGCTCCTCAAACCCTTTGCCAGCTGTGAACAAAGGCTGTCAGGTAATTAAGCGTTTAGATTTCACCGAGTCTCAGGTTAAGAATGACTCAGTGGAACTCAAGATAATCATCCTGCACCTAAGACTAATCTGCAGTAACAGGGAGAACTCCGCAGTTAAAGATCCTTGGAGAATAACCAGAGACATACCAGTAATTACAGAAATACTAACAACTAGTATGCCTTCGGTATTTTTATGTTCAAAACTTCAAAGCTTCATTGCTACAGGTCAAAACTAAACCAGAAAGAAGCAGGATGAAATATTCAGTAGGTCATGCATGCATCTTCACTGGTTTTGAGGTTTTTGTTTGTTTGTGGTTTTTTAGTTTGTAATCAGCTTTAAGACATGGAGAAGCTCATGCGTCTTGTGCTTCCACTGCCCTGTCTGTGCCCTGATGGGGCAGAGGAACAATTCCTAGAGGTGTGCTTCCATAAAAAGGCTGTGGGTTAGGGAACAGGCCCAGCTGGGCAGAAACAAGCAGGAAGAACAAGTCAGAGAAGCAGATGGGTGGCTGGATAGGTCTCTGGGAAGGATTTCAAGAGGGCAGGAACAAGTGAAACATTAGAAGCTGTTTCTCTAAGGTATTTTTTACATCCTATTTCACCAATAAAAATACATTCAGTGTTATGAAACTACAGCTTTGGTCTTAACTGATAGGACATGAGAAACATGCCTTTATAGTTTCTTCTTTCAGGGCTAAGTTGACTGTTGCATTTAGAAAGACATCTCACCTTTGAAAGTCCGCAAGGTATTTTTTCTAAGAATTTTCAAAAGCTGGACTTGAGCTAATGCTAAACTGTAACACTGTAAAAAACATCATTAATATAGTCCAGATCTTAAATAATAGGTCATGTGACAAGATATATAAAAAAAATTTAAATTTACCAGTCTATTAGACACAAGTTTATGACAGTTATGTCATGGTTTAAAGGTTTAGTCTCATGAAAAGTTTGTCTCCATTCAATAGTGGCTTTTTCCATAAGGTTCTTTTGAGATTTCATTTGAATTTCAACCTTCAAAACCACTATTGAAATTTGGGTCCACTGACACAGGGCATAATTTATAACCCACACACTCATATAATCTACAAACTTTCAAGCAACTGTAGCTGAAGATTTACCTCTGACAGTTTCCAGAGATACATACAGGAACCTTGTGAAGCAAGTAAACAGTTTTTCTGCATTTGAAATACACCAAAAGAACGTACAGATGGAAATAAAAACCATACACCAAGTTCTTTTTCTTACAGATTTTATATCCCACCTCATATCTTTCATTTTTACATGTGAACTAGTATCTGCAATAAAGTTTGAAACATTTGAGATTGTTCTTTGCATTTGCATTCTTATTTAAAAAATTATAAAATTCTTGTTTAAAGAAAAATCAGCACAGTAAAAGTCTGGATGCATGGCCTGCCAACAGGTACTACCTACCAACAGGCTGTGCTGGCTTAAATCTCATTATTCTCAAACCTGCCCTCTGTGATAGCAACACCACAGAGAAGAATGATCCAGAGAGAAGTCAATGACAGCTGAACAATCACAGAACGTGCTGAGTTGGAAGGAACCATAAGGATAATCACTGTTACCCACTGGATCACAGTCCCATTCAGACACCACCTTTACCCTCGCCAGGTGCCTGAGCTCCACTCCAACAGCTTCATCCTCAGTGAAGTGGTTTCTGTCCCTGCCTCAGAACCCTTGTATCGTGCAAACAGCCGCTGGGGAAACCCAAACCTAAGGAGGGAAACTACACAACTCTGACTGAAGCATGCAACTGTTCAGCAAAGGAAGCAGAACTGCCACGTCTCCAAAAAAATCCATTTGGTTACAAATGAGCAACTCAGGGTATGACAGTTGGAGATTCCAGTTTGTGGCACATTTTTCCACAGATTAGCTGAACTGTAACCTACTTGGCCAGCAGTTTCTTCAGGCAGGGCTTTTAATTTTTCATGAACACATTGCTCTAATAAAGTACTTGGCATTAGTTATGGCTTTTGAATTAAAATGCATTCATGACATTAAATTTTAAAATCACTAAGCCATTAATTTTCATCAGCTTTTTTTTTTTTCTGGTATAGTGTTTGCAAGAATGAGCAACTAAGTGCATATTTCACCAGCAAAAGAATAAAGGCTGTACTAATAAAACTTACTTTTGCATGTCCCTGCAGAGAATGGCAATATTTTATACACCAACTGCACAGCAAATGAAAGCCAAAAACAAATTTGCTGTTCTAATAAAGGCTGATCTGTCAAATATAACATAATAGTTTAACTTATGATCAAGGGCAACTTAGCACACAATTTGCTATCTACATTTCCTTCTGAATTCAGAAATAAAAAGGTTTACAGCATTGCAGAACAGTTCCATAAATTGCCTAGCTCAAGCACTGACTTTAGTACCTATTTGTGAAACCATCTTCCTACAAAAATTCCCAGGTAATAGCTAAACAGCTGAGCCTACTCAGCTGAGGATGCTGATCTGCAATTTCTTCAGGTATGCAAGTCCCAGCAGTTGCCCTACTTTACCTTACAAAAAAAAATCCCCTTTTGTCTGCTTTGTTCAGGCTAACATCCAAAACCTGAAATAATATAAATCACAGGTATTTTAGTTTTTAATATAAAATCATTACTTCAGGTGCATCTCCTGGCCCCACCAACCCTGCTACTAAAAGCAATAATCACCTGCTGACAGTATGGGAGTCCAATAACAGACTTCAAACCAGTTCTCAGCTTATCTTGTTTCATCTCACTCATCTCGTACTTATGAAACAGTGCAGAGTTATGACTCTGAAGGTGTTTTTTGATATCTGATTCTCATGCTCATGTCATTCTACTGTTCAATAAACTGCAGCCAGGGAAGGAGCTCAGCTACAGTTGTACATTTTAATTGAGTACAATTTACACACTTTATACACCTCTAAGTAGTGCGTCGAATTTGCTCAGTAATAAGCAAGCAGCTCAGTAAAACAGATGTCTGCTCCTCCAGCTTCCCCACTCCTTAGTATCAGTTTTCTTTATTACTCTACATTAACTTGTAGATAAATTAAGCATAACATAAGTGTCTAAAATTCCAGCTGTGTTGCAAAATGCTGCTGTAAGGCTAAATTTTTAAGTCCAAGTAGTTTCATAATCTATGTGCAGTTATTTATGAAGGCAGCAGGAATGCTATTCTGACAACCTAATTAAACTTCCAATAATGTCAGCAGGAATCTGATTGCAAAATGGCTCATTTTATAAACATCACTGCTTTTATGACTGACAAAAATATGCACGATCAGGTGCCAGCTCCTTCACAAATACATATTTTATAACTTGGGTCGTAAACTGCTCACCAATACAAAATTCTAAGATGTTAAAGGTCTGTTCTCAACCCATAAAAACCAACACAGGTCACACAAAGATTTCATGGATGTTGCTCTTCTGCCCATTCCCATCCGTGTAACTTCAGTAGTTTCAGAGGAGTTAGCTCCCAATAAATACACAAATCTACATCTAAATCAAGCCATCTCCTGTATACAATACTGGATCTGGGATGGCACCTGCACTGAAAACACAAGTGAAGTACAGGACACAGAAAAGATAACTGGCCCTTGCCTATTGCAAACCCACTCTATGCTCTGCATGTCACACTGCATGTGAAGCACACGCTTCTCCAAAATCTGCTTTTCGAGTTGACTGCCCAGAAGTCTCTCTACAGCAGCATAGGCCATGATGGACTAATTCAGTCTGAAAAAAATAACATGTCTAATTGGAAATGTTCAAGTTAAAAAAAGCATACGTGATATCCCACTATTTAAAGCAGAAATGAACTGTAAATGGAACCCCTTGCTCGTGGTAGCAGCTGCTGTGTTGGAAGGAGCCATTCCAGCTTTGCTCTGCACCGGACAGGTTAAAACCAAGCATTCAATGTTTCAGCCAGCTCTAGTAAGACATGGACACGTTTATAATAAGCTTAGGTACAGGGAAAACATGGTAATGTGGTACTGCCCAACTGCCCACACAAACAGGAGACATCCCAGCAGTCCTGTAGTGCCCACTCTTCCCAGTCACCATGCTGAATCCATTCCAAAATCCAAGGTCAGCTGCTTCTGATCTTGGGATTCACGGGGGGGTTGTTTTGGTGGTTTGAGTTTTTACATTTCCATTAAGAGCATTTGAAAAGACAGCCTCAGTACAGCAGGGATGGAAACATACAAGTAAAAGTCAGACCTCACAGTCCTCATAAATTTAAGACATAGTTTTAAAACCCTCTCACGGAGTTGTGACTTTGGGTTTTATTAAAAATTAAGTTAACATCAAATAAAAACTAAAACAGAATAGGTAGAACGTTTTATTTTTGTCAAACCTTAAATGTAAAGTATATTAAAAAAACATGGTTTGGAATTTCAAGAACAGGAATATAAACATGTATTTTCTATCCCAGAAAAAAAATCATGCAGGTGTTACAGTATTTGATCATTCTCTACATTCACTGGTATGCAACATCAACTTAATGTTATTCCATAGATACAGAGATGCTGTAAATTGGTACAAATACCAGGGTCCTCTGGCCTCACACTGGAGATGAAGCAAATCTGTTCTTTGGTAATTGGAGAAGGCTGATTTTCCATTCCAATGCAGGACTCTTAGGAGGCCATATTAGCCACTCAGCTCAGAAAATTACAACTCCTGTAGACAGTCTGGGCTACTTTTGTCACAAGAAAATAATATTAGAGGTATAAATGCAAAGAAGTTAAAATTTTTCATTCCTTGTGGTGGCTGTTCCAGGAAAAAAAAATCCCAACTCTCTCCTCCTCTATTCATCGTTTAATCTAGGTAACATTTAGACTCATATGCAAAGGTATTTGCTAGATGGGAATGTACACATGCATACTTTCAGTTTAAATAAAGAGACGTGTGTGGAGAATGGCAGTTTAAAGTTAACATGACTTGAAGGTACGCCTATAATAAAGTTTAAAGATTTAGTAAACTGGGACATTACAAATCCAAAAAAAGTGTTTCTAGATTTTTCATCTTCCCTTTTTCAACAAAGACTGACAGAATATACATATACAGGTTGACATTTTGATTTATCCAAAACAACTTTCACTTTGCTCAGTTTGCAAGTCCTATTGACTAAAATGTAATATCATTCACAACAAAATATTTTCAGTAAGTGAAACGGTAAGCAAAGAAACCCCAAACTAAGCTCAGAAGCTAAGTGGTTTAGAAAGCCTGGGAACACCTACGTGTGCGGCAGCGTGTCTATAACTTTTTTGTACACTATATCTATAGACACACCCACACATTATTTACACAGAGCCGTGCGCACACGCGCACACGCACGTGGGGAGCCTGCCGTGGAGATCCAGCTATCGTCTACTCGGGAACGAAACACATCATTTAAAAATGTGGCTAATTTAACAAAACAGAGAAGAAACTGCTGCTATCAAAATATACAATTTGGATTGCAGACTAGAAGGCTAACAACATTAAAAAAATAGTTTTAAGCAAAACCCCTTTGCTTCTGAATAACAACAGGTATCAACCTGCCATAGCATGAATCATCCAAACAAGATTTTATAAAAAGTTTAAACTGTGACCCTTCCTCATTTGTAAAGTTCTTGACATATCATATAGTGCGAGCTCTGGTCTCCAAATTGGAGCCCCTTCCATTTTTTTCAATCCATACTTCAGGAAATAAATGGCAGCTGAAGGATTCAGAATCTCAAGTGAGATTTGTGCTTTACCATATACCTGAAAAAAAATTAACAGAAGACAGCATTACTACCCTTGTGGCATTTATAGGAATTTTACTCGCAGGAATAAAACGCACAGGCATTGCTAAAGTAGAACTCTCAGGGAATCAGAAAGTTGCCAAGGAGATGCCATGTGTTATGCACCATATAGAGCTCTGTGTTATGCACAGGATTTGTCCCACTAAATAACATCCAGCTACAGCCTTGCCTCAAAGAAAACTCATGTTTTCCACGGCATTTCACGACTTCTAACATTGAAAGACTGTTGTTAAAAATAACTAGTTTATTCTGGGAGTTCAGATATATTGTTCATCTGAGACTTTTAAATAGAAAGCCATGGCAAGTTTGATGATTTGAATTATTTTGACAATTCCCACAGGATTTTTCTTTTTCACTCAATCATTCAAGCAGTTTGCTGTGCAATCAACATGAAAAGATTAAACATTCATGAAATGCATGGGCTTCTCCCCTCCCTCAATATTTCTTCAACTGCTTCATGATAATAAAGTTTCTTCTCCATAACCTAAAAAGGTATTGCAGTGAACTTCCCCTTCAGGAGAGTTCTGACCCAGAGAAGCAGAGTCAAAGGTGGGGAATTATGGGACTAATCAACGATTAATGGTAACTACCCTTCCTTTAAATCCACACTTATTACACTTTGGAGATTGTTACGCACAGTCTGTAAACATATACCACAACATTTTATTAACTGTATCATCAGGGAAAATCAAAACAAGCAGTATTTCCAGGCTAAAATATTGTTCAGATGCCTAAACTGCAACAATTCCCTGCTTGCCAGAACTTTCAATTCCCACCAAAACCATACGAGCATGAGCACCAAGGACTTCCAGCAGGACACATACCTGTCCAAGGTTTCCCAGAAGCGTAGAAATACGGGCCTGTCCAAGTGCCTTTTGTGGTAGCTGAGCTCTAACACTGTTACATCCCATTTCTGTACGTTGGGATCCAGGCGCACCTCATCGTACTTGAGATGAAAAGCTTTAACTGCAGCAAACAGGAGAGCATTTGGTACAAACACCAAGACTTTAGTGCTTTTTTATTGGTCAAAGAAAATTCCCACCTCGCCCTTCTTTTTTCAGAATGAAGCCTGAGAGCAAAATTAATGAACCCATAAACCAAGGAAGTCAACTACTCACTAAAGGGCACAGCTAAATATAGAGGTCGATGGCTCTCAGGCTATTCCAGGGTGAAGGGAAAGGGCAGCCCCTACTCTTAGATGCACAGATTCCAGGGGAACAGCAGAAACACACTGCCAATTCAAGTACATTTTCTTTGAGAAACAAGGAAGTTCTTTCTGAAAATCTCTGAACTGTCAAAGAATTAAAAATAATATTAAAAAAGGTATTTCTGAGACCATTGAGTAGGAAGCCTGGCTATCTCCTGAGAGAATCCGTAGAAGATTGATGGTAGAACGCCACTGTAACCCCCAAATCCTACATAAAGCATTCTGACAAATTTAGCAACTGCCAATTTCCCCTGATCTAGTACTCAGTTAAAAATGGTAAAATATGAACTGTTATTTTTCTCTTGGGAAGTACTGTCACATGTGAATTAGGTAAAGCCTAAGCATTTACACAGAGCATTAAAACCAAAGGATTTAAGCCTTGTACAATTCCTATCTGGTAACCCAATCTGATGATTTTAGTAGTATTGGCAAAATAAAACAGAAGCCACCAGTCTTGTGGAAGATAGTTATTTTTAATGCCATGGTTGTATCTTCTTCTGATACCACACTCTTAATTTTGTCTTCCATAAAATCAGCTCTCTTTTCCAGATCTATCTAGGAACTTCCTAGAAGGTTGGTATGTGAAATAGGCTTTTTTTTCAGTTGACAAACTAAAGAAATGATAATGTGGCTTGTATCTCTGCCAGATCAATTTCCAGGCTTTGTGAATGGAAATTAAGAATACATATACATTATCTCTGCTGCACAATGTTGCATGTATTCATATAACTTCAGGGAAAACAAATAAAGATATACCAGGGCCATGCATTTACAGAAAACTTCGTAACACCTGACAGAGTCTCTGCATTACAATTAAATGTTATGGAGGACAAGAGAATCCACTTCTGAACCTGAAACAAATCACTGTTAAAGCTCACTGTTGTGCTCTGGGAGGAACACCTTTAAAGTGGTAGTCAAAATTAAGTATTTATTCATGAAGGTGACAGCATTCAAAACATCCTCTCAAACATCCACTTGTAAGTGTGAAATTAGCCTGGTTTGCCACATGAGTATGAAATAGTCAGGCCATGCACAAGGAAAACCAAGGAGCACAGTTCTAGAGACTCAGCTAATGAAATGTTCTGTGACAAAGCAATTGAACAAATAAAACCAGTTTGGCAGGCTCTGGCCCCTACACATTTTATTGAGGAGTCCTTTCTGGTAAGCTACCTGCTTGCTTTCCAACAGGACAGAGACAAGCCTTGAATACTTGGCAACCACAACAGTCCCAGAGGCAGAAACGCAAACTGCAGATGAAACAATGAACGGCTGCAAATCCCAGAAACCACATTTGTGAAGACTACTGAACACTATAAATATGGCAAAACAATTGCTTCAGATAAAAACAGATACATAAAACTGCACTGATGTTGTCTGTGCTCCCTTCAGTTACCTGTTTTCATTTGAAGGGCGAGTAAAGTCATTAGGAAAAGTTCTAGAAATACACTTTATGAGGAAAATATTTTTAAAATACCATGCTTTGAAGCAATGGAATGTATTTCTAAATTAAAGATCCATTTCAATGTATGAATTAAGACCAGGTATCCCTCTTTCACTGGAAAAACGTAAGAATTTGTACACCTTCAGCCTGAACTGTGCAGGCTGTGATTGGGATCTTTTGTCATGTGGAGACCAGGAATGTCAAAGCAAGCCAGAACAATTCCTAGGGCCCTCCATACATCTATATATAAAAATATTAAAATTAACAGGAAGCAGCATGTAGCTGCTAGCTAGACCTTCAATATTCCACTGCATTTTTCTTGGCTTTGCTTTTCACAATTGCCATTTTGTCAGTATCTTTATTTTGAAGTGCTATTCCAATCTTTCATTAGTCTCTTTTGTTAAACTCTCTCCTGTGGCATATTTTTATTTTTACAATGACTTTTCAGGCTCTTTCTCTTTCCCTGCTCATTCTCAATCCCCCCTTTAAGTCACTCATTCTATTTTCTTGTTCACAGACCCATCCTTAGCTTTCTGTCCCACCCTTGAGTTTTCTCCTTGCTGCTCACCAAAGTAGCATTCTCTTTCCAGATTCTACCTCACATACCAAAGAGGGGCACACACAAAACCTGATCAAACCTGTTTCCTCATCACACTGACTGCAAGATGACCAGCTTGAACTAAGGTGGGTTTGGGTTTGTTGCTACTTTCTTATTCTTTTGTGGGTATCTGTTGGTTTGGGGTTTTTTAAACAATCTGAAACCATAGCACACTATCAAAGGTCTGTTTTCTAAGGCAACTCCAAACTGAAGCAACAGAGAAGAGAAGCTGACTGATTCCTCAGATATTATGGCCCACGTCTCAGTCAGAGGGGTGAACTGTGCCAGGGAAGGGCCTCAAAGCACCAGTTGTGGGGACTCAGGAAACCTGTTCAGATCTATACAATGGTAACATCTAGCTCACTTGAAACTCAAACTTTTTAAAACTCGGAAGTTTTTGTCAGACACCAGATCATATTTTCAAGGCTTTCTTAGAGGCACACTAGGTGATTAATTCTCTCTTCAAAATAGCACTGGAATGTGAAGACAGCCTGTGAACCTGTTATCTATGAATTGTTGGAATATGCATTGTCTGGTCACCTTTTTTTTAGAAGGTTGGAAAGCAGATTTGTACAGCAGCTATTTGTGACTCCTGCAGCTGGCAGCTCTGAGAAGATCTCCATGAGCTTCCACAGGTCAGAGCATAACAAGTGCAGAGGGCACGGGAATATTCGCGGTCGTGAGGAGGCCAAAGCTCAAAGTCTGCTCAGCCACCTGCACCCAACAGCGCTTTGGCAGCGCTCTGCCACAAGCATAAACACCCTACAAGAACCCCCAAACACAACAACAAACCCCAGCCCAAGGAACAAAAGAAATCCCTTACTTTTTGCAAAGATATCGACAGGAGATCCGTCCGGCAGGAGCCAAGGCCAGCCCTTGAACTGCCAGGCAGGCCCCTGGACAAACACGGCCACCACGCGGTCCCTGGAACACACAGAGGGGTGGGCATGGGCACGGGCATGGGCACGGCCTGGAACAGCTCAGGCACCTGCTGTCCTGACAGGCACTGAGCCTTAGTGTGCTGCTTCTGTTATAGAGCACACAGCACATTTAACAACCACACCTCCTGCACAATTGCTTTTCCTCTTGGAACGAAATAAGCCCATCCGGGTGATTCCTCTGGGCTTTCAGCCCTGTCCCTTTGCAGAAGGCAGCTCAGTTTCTCAGGTCACAATTTTTAGAAGTCAGTGTTTATTTGTTGTCATCGTTACTTTGCTTTTGAAAAGTGCTCCAACATTTTCAAAGATAATCTGCGAATGGCACTGAAAACTGAGATGTGCGGATTTAAAAGCCTTTATTCTCAGCTCTGCTGACTTTCAGGATGAAAATTCACAAGAAGAAACAGCTGCTAAATTTCTGCAAAGTTCATCAGCTATTTTAAGAGTACACAACCATTACCTGTAGTCTAAGAAAATTAATTTGTGATTAAGATGAAGTTTTTGCATTAGTAAAATTTAAAAAAACCCACCTTTGAGAACAAATGACCTCCCACATATGGTGTTTCTCGAACATTTACATCATCCTACCACAACAGATAATTACCTCTCTAATCTAATCCCCAAATCATTTACATCATTAAATCCACTACATCCCAAATGGGTAAGAATAATCAAGGTGAAGTTTTGTGGTTTAGAGGGTTTTTTTTGCAGGTTTTATAATGGCTTCCTTGGATAAAACCAAGATAAAAAACCCCACACCACTTCATGTCTTGAGTCAGAAGTACTTTAGAAAGTAGTTTAGATGGTTCTTAAAGGTTTGATCATTAAACATTTTAAGTGTATTTAATATTCAGAATTTTAAATCAACAGATTTCTGATAAGTTCAAATTCTAAATACAGAGAATAATTGATTTAGGAACAGAACCTTCTCAAAGTATTTCTCTCCATTAAAATCTAATTTGGAAATTACAAATCCACCAAATATGTCATCATCCATGTCCCAGATCTTCTCATTTGTGAGGAAGAAGTAAAAATGCTGCATAATACACTTCATCAAATAACAAAAAGATGTCAAACAATAAAAATGTTTCTCCAGAGTTTTCCTGTTCAAAGAGTGCTATTTTTTATAGCCTTGAAGAATGGGCTACAGACCAAATAATCCATTTCCAGCTTCTTTATAAAAGTAAAAACTATCTATGATTCCCTTTCTGCAACTAGGGCTCTTCCTTCAGAAGTAAAACTCCAGTAGTCCTGATACTGGAATCACAGTTCAGTCTTTACTGTCTGATGTATTTTCTTTCTTTAACTATGAAAAAAGCTGGAATGTCAGCTGCTGATGGCCTGCAAACGTATATTCCCAACAGCCTCTCCTGAGAAAGCAGACAGGAAAGGAGGGGTTTTCTAGCAGATCACGGTTCAGTGACTAGCACGTTACACTACCACAAACCAGAACTATAACATGAACTCGTTTCTATTGGAATTTCTGGAACATTTCTGGCAAACCTAATAATAGTGGCTGTGCTGCTCACACTGTTAAATTGTAAAGTGTTGCAAGTTTTTAAGATCATCTAGATGAATTTAGTTTCATAGTATTTTCACCTCAAGAAAAGACTTCTATACAGTTAATAAAACCTATCCTTATATCTGTATCTTCATTTTTCAGTAGATTTCAGAGCATTTTATTGGTCCTGTCCAAATTCTGCATTGTCCTGGGTAAGAAACTGTGTAAAGGAGAAATGGCCTTACCAGTCTTGTGGCATAAGTTTCAGAGGTTGGTCTACGACTCGGTAAGGGACAGTGACGCTGACGGTGGTTCCCCCAGGCTGCATCTGGTCCTTCCTCCTCTGTATTAGAGTCTCGTTCTCTCGTTGACAGCCCTGCTTCTTCTTCTCATCTGATGGTACAAACCTTAGGGAATAACAAACCCCTCAGTAGACAAGGGAAATTTCCTCGGTGGGATCAGCAGGCAAAGGAACAGCTTTATCAGAACTCGGCATTACTGATGGCTGTCACTGAGGCCGCCTTGTTCCTACGGTGCCAAGTCTCCATCACTACTCATTCAGAACACCAAAAAAAGTAAGAAAAATATTTCAGAAGCCCTCATGATAAAAGCAGTCATACTAAAAGGTCCTCTGTGCCTCAAAAATACAGCCTGTCCCGTTCTTAGACATTTGGGGCCTTACACAATACATTTGCAGATGAGGAGCCAGATGGCAACCTGCAAAGTGACCACAACTCTTCCTTTTAGTGACCAAGGGTCACTGGGCATTAAAACAGTTGCTTCCTGGAGCAAATTTTAAGAGCTCTTGGAGCCATTAGAATGATTACAAATCATAATTTTCTCAAGAAAGCTGGGATTTTTGGTAAAAAATGGTTTTGACTGAGGTTTTGGTTTTTTGGAGGATGGTGAATTTACATTATCAATGATTCATCTGGTTACTATGATGCATGACACTACAGTTTTTTTGGGTTTTTTTTCTAAGTAGATTCTGTGATGGAGTAAGTGCTTGTAAAATCCGGATAATGTGGCCCTCATCATATGTAATCTCCATATAACAAAAATAAATGCTAAGATGTGACACGGCTTTCCTCCCTCCAATTAATTACAGATCCTTAATCTTTCAGCCCCCTCATCTTAAAAAACAAACGCAATTGCATTTCAAAGACCTCCTCTTTATGGTGATAATAAAATACACAGAACAGGTCTCAAAATTGGCATCATAAATGTGAGAGTAGTGTAGGCCTTGTTACTGATAAATCTCAGTGGATTTTGAAACAGATAAAAGAAAGGAAACAGAGCCATGTCTTTCACAGAACCAGAAGTGTGTCATGGGCAGGGAAGTTGGTGTGAGCAGCAGCACCTTCCAGGCCAGCACAAGAGCAGAGCTCAGCCCTGTGTTCTCCTAATATTCTGCTCAGAAGCACCCAGCTGCACTGCAGCCCTGCCTGCTGCTGACTTTTCACTGCCAAAGCTTCTGAGGAAAATAAAACTCTGTTTCCCTTAACTGCAGCAGTTAGCAGGAGGATTTGTGGTGCATTTTAAAAGCACAGTACACAGTTGGTAACATTTCTCTTCATTACGGTGCACATGGTGCTTTTGAGCAGTTTACTACATTTTTTGGGTAAGTTGTTTGCAGCATTTCTATTTGTTCTCTTCAATCTATTTCTATTTAAATAGTAAAAACCAATTTGCATGTGCTTTAACAGGCAGACTGCATTTCCTATTGCTGGATAAACAGGAAAAAAGATTGAATATGAAGAAAAGTTCATTATACAGTCAACTTGAAAATACTAGTTTTCACTACACATCCAATGAGAAAATGGCATTTTGGGGAAAAAAAAAACCCATAGCAAACAAACAAACTTTAAGGCAGCGGGTGAAAATTGCCAATAAACCTCCAAGCAAAACTGTTTTACTTTCCCAATGTAAATTAACAGATTATGTCCCCTCAAACTCCTCATGATTTAACAGTGTTTCAGAAACAGAAAGCCACAAGCAATTTCTGAAACGTGTGTCCAAATGCATGCAATTGATACAACTGCACTGGGAAATTAAAAAAGCCCAACACCTGCAAATGACTGTGAATGGTGCATTAAAGCTGACTAGCACTGCAAATACAGAAAAAGCATCACAGGTGCTAAACAAGGAGCTATAAATTAAATTATGCTTATCTGCCCAGTACATGTGAAACACTATCATTCTAAAGGAAATAGAGACAAAAAAGCTGTGCAGGACACTGGGAGAAAAGTACACATTGGCCACCTAGAATATATTTTTTAAAAGTTAATAATTTCCCTAATAATTGACGTAATTAGGAAACAGTTAATATTTACATACATTTTATCCATCACAACAGGCTCACACATACAATTGCACGCTACACAAAGGCATTCGACTGAGTTCTGCACTGGAAAAAGCCACCCAAAGTGACACCAGAATTGAAGTATTTCTCATCAATTTGCTAATTTAAAAACTCCAAAGTGAGGAGCACACTCATGAGCACTCCTAATGGCCTGTCCTGCCAATGTATCACAGGCTTTGCTTTGCCAATAGTAACTGATAGGAAGCTCTGCAACTTAAAATGAGGATTTGCTTGGTGGTCCTTCTGCTTTTAAGAAAACTACTAATGAGTCTCACTAGAACTAAAGGAATCTGAAAAGAATGAAAATAAATTTAGAAAAATAATAAAAAAACAACTAGAGAAACAAGCCCTCAAACGCCTTTTATCCTGCTGGCAGGGTCTATAGGAAAAGCCAGGGTCACCTGAAATGGTGGGCAGCTTGAGAAGAATTTCGTTATTCTCTGTCCCCTGCACTGAACAAGAACAAACTCTTACAGAATATGTAAATAAAAACCAAACAGCCCTACACACATTACAGTGATAATCAAGTATTCATCCGAACAGGGATCTAAAAGGTCACATTTTAAATTTAATTTGTAAATGTGAGGAAGCAAACACATTTTAAATGGAAACAGGAAAGCAAAGCAGCCCTGCCAAATGAGAGTAAGGGCAATATTGCTGTGCTACAGAGTAACACTTCACCACTCTGAGACCTCTCAAATTTGGCTGAAACAGGCATTCTCAGCTTTAAATGTTTCTGTGTTTAAGAATTCATTTCAACACTAGTTTTTGGCAGTTTCTCTCCATTTCAGCTAGAAACTGTTACAGCCACTGAAGCGCCATTCACTTGTGCCTCAGTTATGTCCATTCCAGACAATGGCTTCAGTTTTATTTCCTGGAAAAAATCGGAGTGTTTTTGAGTGCAATTCTCTAGGACACAGCCCAAAGATATCTTGTTAAGGAAAAACTATCAATGAGCAGATTCAAATGGAACAGCAAAGACAACTGTCACAAAGCAAGCATTGAAGCAAGCACTTACATACAGATAAACACACAGAGAACAGGAATGAAGGACAGCTCACAGAAAGTTTATAGAATATATGCCTGCATTTCCGGGAACCATTGACTCAGTAAGCACAGTAAAAGTCATGTGCTCAAGAACTGAGAATCAATAGAAATTACTGTACGATTATAAATATATACGGCATATGTCATCACTACCCAGACATAAACACAAGCATAAGAAATCTGAGTATTAAGCACCAAAAATCCCATCTTCTCTTGGAGATTATTTATATTATTACTATATAATACTATAGCCAGTGGCTTAACTACACATTTGTACTTGACACCTTTTCATACACCAGAAATGGGTTCTGAAACCTGAGTGTGCAGGAGCTTACAGCTTCTTGCCGCTTCTCCAGATTACTATTCCCTACTAAAAAATAAATTCCACATCTACTTAGAATGCACTTTTATACCCCCAGTAGGGGCAGGAAATTAATAGCCCTCGCTGTTAATTGCCAAAATCATTATCTGGGTGAATAAAGGTGCACTCTCACTTTCCAAAGGCAGCAGGTCCCTTCCCTAAGGTCACAGGCAGGCGACTGAACACCATCAGACTGTGGGAGGTAACTGGTAAGACTCCATCTACTGAATTCCTGAGCTGCTCCTGCCTCAGCTCTAAACCCACATCCACTGCCAGCAGTGCCTTTAAAACACTTTCACTGGGGTCAGATCAGCACTTTCTGGCCCCCAGCTCAGGCACACTGAAAAATGCATGAACACACAATAAGGCAACTCACCAGCAGCTGAGATCACGGTAATTCACATTTGATTGTGTTCAGAACTGGAGACTTATTTTTACAACCCTCTCAGTATTTCTGTTAAATTACAGTATCAAAAGCTTCAGACACCTATTTTTGCAAGAGAACAAAGCTTTTTTACACTACATCATGCCTGAATGTATCCCAGATACTTCACTCAGTATCAAGTTGCCTGGCCACATATGGTGAAATGTATCACAAGCAAGAGCATCATCACTATAAAAATACATAATCACCATCTAATCATTCTCATCTGCCTGATGGAATTCCTGCTTCGCCTTTGCTCCACGTAAAGCAGAAGCCTTGCCTCTGAAAATCCTGCTTCAGGTATTCTCAAACACTTAGTCACAATTTCACACAGTAATTGCGATATCCAGTCTCGCACTCAGATAGTGAGTAAGAATAAAATGTATTATATAAAACACTTTAAAGAAACGTCACAACATCCCAGAATGTATTGCAGTTCTGATTTTAAATTAAAGTATATCTTTTTACTATTTTAGAAACTCTTCACTTTATGTTGTGCTTGGCTCCTTAGAAAAATAACCTTTCAAAACAAGTTAGCAAGACTATTTGCATATTATCCAGCAGGTGAATTGCATATATTACAATCACAAAAAAATGTCTCCCTTCAAAATCAAAGTTGCAACAAATAGAAGAGTTAGATATCTTAAAAATAAAATCTTAAACCAGTGCCATGCTTTGGGTTTGTCATTATATATATTTCCCTCTACACATGATAGTTTCCCTGCTTTCCATATTCTCTACCTTAAAAGAGAGCCTAACATTAGTGATAAATTAAAGATGCTAAGCATCATACAAATGTCAGCCAAATTTGGCATGGAAAACTAATATACTACAGAGCTATGAAAAGGCTTAGTAAAAATGTTGGTATAATTAATAGGTTTCTCTCAGTTCTTGACAATTCAATTTAAGTCCTACCATAGAACTGGATGAAGAATCTCCTGTTTATTTTACAACCACCAACCTAAAATATCTGCCAATGATACAATTAATTTTTCTCATATCCAAAGCAACAATGTACTGCAGCCCAGTTCCTTACAAAAAAAAAAAAAATCCAGGATTGTAGACAAAAAGTATCCTAAAAGACAGAGATTCCCAGCTATGACTGCAAGTTTGGATCTCTAATTATAATTTTAGGTGATTTTTTTCCTTATTTTGTTTTAAGAAACATTTAAATGGACAGCATCACAAAAGTTGATTTATGAAACCCAACTTCTCATTCCTCATGATCACACACTTCACAGACTGTGCTGCCTCGGGGATCAGACATAGAAGAAAAACCTGTCCTATAAACAGCTTCCATCTCCCAACCATCCCGGGGGCATCATCCTCCCAGGCTTCTCCTACATTTCTTCACAGTCTCCCCTGCAATGGCTCTTACCCTTCCAGCTCCAAAAATCTCTCTTCCAATCTCCTCTGATGGCAAATACAAGCAGGCTGACTACCTCTAGAAATACAAGAAATGCAAATCTACCTGCATCTCCCTCAGCAGGGGTGAGGGAGGGAAGATTAATTTAGGTGTGTCTTTTCTATCTGGACAGTATTTCCTTATCCCAAAACTTGTGGCAGTGACAGGAGTCTTTGAAATCTCTGCTCTTCTGTCAGATTTAGCTGCAAGTGGGGAATGAGTTAAAGAAGGTGCTGACTTAGAGGCAGGAATTAGCTAAGTCTTCTTTCCTTGGAAAACCATCACATATCTATCAATCACACTCTACATCAAGGCTAGTTCTACACTCTGCATACCTGAACAGTAAAAACAAACCCTGAAGCCATTCCTGAACAAAGTACTTCCATAAATCTGAATGCAAAAAAATACAGGCCAGGTGGCATATTTTCCAGAAGAGTGCTAGAACTGTCATGGCTAAATTAATATTTTGCTCTTCTGAATTCTGCTATTGCACTCCTGATTCATTAACATACCTTGCTTCTCCCCTTTCTCTTTCACACAGGGTAACTACAGTGTCCTCCTTTGAACCCTTAAACTTCCTCCCAGTTTTTCTGGATCGTGTTCCTTGCACTCTAAATATGAGCATCCTCTCGGGACGGGCCTTGGGAAGTTGTCTGCGACTGTGCCCCAGTGGAGCTGGGAACAGCTGAAAACTCTGAGTCCTGGCACAGAGGCCCTTGGACATGACAGACAGGTGCTCCACTCCTTTCTGGGTACCCCTGTGCCAGGAAGTCACAAATTACACTGATGTAAAATCCAGGCCTTCTTGGGAGTTTTTTCCTCTATAAAAAATAAACTACAAAAACCCACATAAACAAACAACACCCTCTGTCAACCCAATTAGATCAGTGCAGTGAGTGCTTGCACATTAAACTGTAATGTTAAAAGCCAGCCTTCTCTCAGAGTCAGAATTTCAGCACAGACACCAAGAGACCAGTGCACTCACTGGGTCTTTGGTGGCCTGTGGCAGTAAGCTAGGAACTGGGAAGGCACCTGGTATCTCAGAGCACAGTTTTAAACAAGTCTAGGGCAACTCTAGCAGAAGCTGTACACCACAACAGCCTGGTTTGGACAAAAAGCAGTGTAACAGTATCAAAAAGATAAGTGCTGGAGATGATAAAAAGATGATTCCTCCATTTCTTGGACACACCATTGCAGACAACCTAAAACAGTGTATTTCTTCGTGAAAATGACCGTTTCAAAAAAATTACCTGATATTTACTGATAGGCAAGTCTAAAAACCATGGTCTGTTGGACAAGCAGAGAGATTTATTCACCCATACTGAATTAAATCTTAGAATCAGGTGTGTGATGCGATAAACAAGTTTTAGCCACTCACTGATACTTCCCTGCATGCATTTGCATCAATACTTAATGACAATATGTGAACTTTAGGAAAAATTCTTTACTTGCACAACCAGCTGGGATGCTGATACAGCCCCTTTGGCCACCTTCTCCTTTACAATAATTGCGGTCCTTTCCCAAAATCTTTTCTGAGCTCCATGAACTCCCTTGCTGAGCTTCTCTCAGCCTTCCATGGGAAGGATTCACTGATCGCTTGCACGTGGCTGCACAGATGTTACATCAAAGAAAAGCACCGCACACATTCCAAATGCTGCTGTGCAAGAGTCTCCTCAATCTGCCCACAGGTCACAACTGAGCCAAAACTCTGAATAAGGTTTTTGCTTTTTTCCTACTAGTCAAGAGGAATTAATTTCTTTTATGCTCTGGTCTGTAGAACTAGCTTGTCACAAGAGAGTAGATGAACCCTCTTGCTTAATTACTAATTAGGTGCTAGTATAACTTCGTATCTGAAAACAATTTGTTATACAGTATGTTCTAATCAGCTACTTACTTCAGATCTTGCAGAAGGTCCTTTGCATTAAGCATTGTTATTAAAGAGGTCGTGGCTGCTGGAATAATGATTATGGGAGTTCGAGATCCTGTAGAGATAATAAAGTTAGACTTGCCTGGAGGGGTTTTTTTGTTGTGTTCTGGTTGTTGTTTCTTCCCCTCCCCCTCTTTTTTTCATTAAAGGAACTGTACACAAAACCAAAACTCTTGCTTAACAGGTCCCAATCATGAAAAAATAGTCAAGGAAAATCAACAGTCAAGGTTTTCATTCACCAAAAAAGCAGACCCCTGTCTCATGAGTCTCTCAACATGTGTGGGACCCATATTTAGCAAAATAGAATGCTATTATGCTATATAGAATACATGCTACATATTCCACTGCTTGCTTATATTGTTGCTTGCAGTGTCAGGAAAAAAAAAAGATGACTGAGCACAATTCACACAAAGATGAAAAGGATCACATAACTAAAACTGACTCACCTTTTTTCTGGTTTGGAGGTGGTCTTGCTTGGGAAACTGAGGAAAAAAAACAACAGAAAATACAGCAGAATGAGCAGGACATAAATCCAAATGTCACTGCAAGGCATCTGTTTAATTGCAGGAGTTAATAGGGAAGAGTCACACTACAGTCATTAGATCATTTTTACAGATGCAAGACACTAAGATGAAGAAGAGATTTATAATTTGGGTTTAAGTATTCAGAAAAAAAACAGCTTTTGACCATGTGAAGCAGATGTTAGGAGAGTTCAGTCAATCTCTCCCAGTTTTACTGAAGCCACTCATCCCCGCTCCATCCTCCACAAAAGGCCAGGACACCGTGGACAAAAATTTCCAGCAATGTTGAATGTTGATGCTTGTAGATCCTCAGTTCAATAGCGCTGAACCAAGAGGAAAACCTTAACAAACTGATCTCCACCCACCCTCACCTTTGCATTAGTAATTATTTTTGTACGTGACATCCGTGGGATTTAGCTGTCCTGGATACATACAGAACTTTCAACAATCAAAACCTGAATTTCAGGCTTACTCAGGTTAATTTTGTATTGCAGTTTGAGTTATGTGAGGTTTTCCGGTGCCAGAAACACTCAAGCTTGACACTCATGGGGAAAACCACCCAAGCAACCAAAAAAAGGAAAAAAAAGAAAAAAAAAAAACCCAAACCCCACCCCCAAACAAAATTACCCTCAACCACCAGGGAAACCCACAAAACCACTATTGGACTGGTAGAAAGCAAAGAACTGCCTCCACCTCCCCAATAAAATGTTTCCACTTCAGTCTTCCAAGTTGTGACCACCTCAGAACAGGAGCCAGTGCATTCCAGAGGTGGAAAAGCATCTTTGTTTCTCCACTTTGGTGCTATTACTGAACTACCTGGCTTCCCCAAATAAACACTTTATGGTGCAGTTTTCAGGAGCCCTAACTTCAGGAGAGAACTGTAGCACTTGATAATCATCATCATCCGTGTTTATCCTAATTCAGAAAATGGTGAGTAGTGGAGAGATTGATGCAGACTAACTCAAGTCTCAACTGCTACTATGCATGACAAATTTCATTAATTGACTTCCAATTGCATAGCACCAACTTGCTCATGTTTATTTATGACCAACTGTTTCAGAAACTTCCTAGAACAGTATAAATATTCACAACACATACTTGCCATTGTTGAAATATTGAGACCATATCCTTAATTATCTTCTCCTGACACTGTCAAATGCACAGATATAATTGGCAACACTATATTGAACTACATGAACTTTACCCACCCAATGATTTTTAATTATTTTTTTTTCATCTAGGTATCTCCTTAATGTAAAAATGTTCTTGAAATATATGGGCAGAGCCAGCTGTCTTAAGGAGAAAAAACTCAAAACAAAAAAGGAGGGGGAGGGAGAATAAGCATCTGTAAGAAATTTAATAGCTGTACAAAGATGCATGAGGAGTAAAGTTGGTAATGCAAAATGGTGCCAAAAATGTAATTTAAGAGCACATCTCAGGTATTTTTTTCAAATCACTACTGTACAACAGTCTAGCCTAATTTAACTAATGCTTCCTATGTGCAAAGCAGCATCCTCCTGCAAACAGCATGTTTTAGTTGCTTTGACTGCTAAGAATAGAACAGCTGAATTTTTAAAATATCCAGATATCAAAACTCAAAAATATCCTAGAACAGGCAGAAAGAGAAACCTCTTCTGACTACACCTCCCTTCTTTATTCTCTCTTCAACTGCCAATCTAGAGGCAGGATAACGGGGCTGGCCTCAGAGCAGGGCAGGATCAGTGGCACCTGCATAATGTACAACCCCCACGCTGCTGGCAGGAAATGCCCAGGAAGTCACAGCCAGCAGCAGGGACTGTGACAATTCAGCCACATTTCTGTTCTTGCCACTGCTACCCTTTTCATGCTGCTGTCTGTCAACTCCATCTGCATTAGGATGCTTAACGGGGCTAGTGAGATAAGTATGACAGGCAGCATGACCTTTCCAGTTCCAAAATAACCAAACACGAGAATCTGTGCACAACAGCTTTTAGGCATGCTGAGAACATTCAATATTAGAATGGATTTTGGGGGAAGAAGCAGCTTTACAATATTAAGTCTTAGCATTAAATCCTGCAAACAAATCTCAAGGAATTAGCAAGGCACACATTGAAAGCATTTGGAGTCCCAACAAGGATATACAGTGTTCCAGCAGCACTTCTAGAAAATGTATATTCATTTTAACTGCTAGCTTTGTTTCCAAACCCCCCAAAATGTCCCCAGGACCTTCATAACATCATCTTGTTCTGAAATAGCACTGTTCCCTTCCACCTTCTTCCACCAAACCAGAAATTCTCACAGTATGCAAACCAGGGGCAAGTCTTCACATCACTGTTTGCAACCACTGTCCCTCTCATGTACTGCTCTTACACACTTCTAAAAACTCATCCTAAGGGTTTCTTATTTAAACAAAGCACATTTATCATCCCATCACTGAATCAAAACTCAAGATTCAATCTGACAGACAAATGGACTTGGTAGCCAAAATCTACTGAACGGGAATTAAAAACCCAGTTGAGGATTTTGGCCCCATTACAAATACCTTATGTGCTAAGAAGTGTGAAGAAGTAATGATAACACATTCAGGGAATTACTTATTTCTGATATATTAATCCTAGAAGTAATAGTACATCTCTTTTTGAGATTAGCTATTCTGTTTAAGTTGTTTATCCTTGGAGTATTAAGCAGCTCTTGTTAGATATTTGAGTGGGACTTTTGTGAAATTTTAATTGTGAAATTAAACCAAGAAATTTGTGACTTTTTAATTTCAGCAGTGCATCCTTTCAATGGGCTAACTGGTCAATACACTGAAGAGAATGACCCCAAGTCTCATTATGTAACATCGAACAAAAGGCTATGGGTTTTTTCCAATATATGCACAGTTAAAGGCCAAAAATAAATGACCCCTACTTCATTCTTGAGCTAACCAAAGTTTTAAATAGCACTTCTTTGACACTCGTGTGTATCTGGGCCAGAAGCACAAGTGACAGTGGGCCTCCTTACCTGGTCGTGGCACGGGCTGTGCTGCTGGAGTTTGTGTTTTCCGAGCAGATGCACCTTCCTTTGAAAAGACAGAAGAGGAAACGTTATCAGCTAACCTTCGGGTCAGGGACACGAGTTTTTCAAATGAACACACAGCTACAGAAAGTATCTGATAATGAGAGCAGTATGCTTCCACTAAAGAGATGGAAGAAAATAAGAGAAAATATTCCAAACCCTTTATAGATCCTGTTTTAGATTTAAGGAGGACAGACAACCTCAAACTTTAACAGTCTTACATTTTAACCAATCATAAACTTGTTTTAATATACATTCAAAGAAACCTTTCCTATTTACAAGGATTCCTTTGTTGTTTCATTTTACCTATCACTTTCACCAAGGGTTAGTCATGTAAATATAAGCAATTGGCTGTAGAAATTTCCAAATGAGATCTGCTTATGCTCTGGATGGAAAACCAGGACCAAGAAATTGCAATGCATTCCTGCCTTGAGGAGTTTTAGTGCCCAGAAATAGCACTCTCATGATAATTAGTTCTGCTCATGCCTTATCCAATTACCTTAATGTAACACACAAAAGACCTGCACTAGTGTTTATTCTTGTTAACTCCCCAGAGTCAGCACAGCACCAAAGAAAACAGTGAGGTCACACGTCTGCTTCCAAAGCAACACTGAATTCCTGCAAGAACAAATTCTGCTCTCAGTTACTGCTGTGAAACCTCGCTGAACAGAACACACAGCACCAACATGCTAAGGAGCTGCAGGATATTCCAGCCACTTCTATTTGCAGAGCTGACAGGAAAAAACCTTTTGACATGAAACCATGGATTTTATTTGAAAATTACTTAAACACTATGTGAAGTATCCTACAAGCATGCGACACTCAGAAAGGGCAGAGATCCCACTCACAGAAAAACCTGTTGGAAGGGACTCGAACATGGCATTATCAGACTTCTATGCCCATGCATAAATAACAGCGTGTTTTGTAATTCAGAATAAAAGAAAGCTAACGAGAGGGCTCCCGTTCCATGATTTAAATAACACTTAGAAGAACTGCTTTTAAGTTTCCATCATGAAAGTTAAAACTCTTTATCTCAGGATCTCTGAAGTACAAATAGAAGGTCCCACACAAGCCCATAGAAAACACAAATTTACTCAAAGCCTCTCTTCCCTGAGCTTCGGTGAAGCCACCCATGATTAGTTACAATAAGCTGGAGCTGGCATTTGGTGCAGTGTGCAGCTTTTTAACTTTTACAGGCAGCAACCTCCCATTAATCTTTAGTGTAAAGATTTAACCCTGCACTGCAAGTAATGGGTCTGTCCCAAATTTTGCTGTATTCTTTCCTGATTATTAAAATACCAACATTTATGTAGGGCAGTTGAGTCAGTACCTGTTATTTTAAGACTTACTTTTATAGCAGCAGAGGAAAGGTATTTTTGCCAATGTCCTTTCACAATAATTACTCAGAAAACGATAAAGACGAAAATATCACCACACTCTAGAGGTGGCAGCAGGAAAGGCTGACTACCTTTGAGACAAGCCTTGCAACTGAGAAACAGCATCTTTCTTTTTACTTCCACTTTCTGACTTTCCAAGAAAGCAAAAATAAAACATTTTGCACCTTTTCCTGTAGGATACCATGTTCTGTGTCAAAAGAATGATTCTATGCTGCACTAGTTACTCATTTTGAAGAAACCAAGAATTCCCCCATAACACTTCCTTAAATTCACAGTACTTGATGAAATGTAAAGAACATTATCAAGCTAAAGAAACATCAACTCCTGCCATGCTAAGTTTCAAGCTTCCAAATCCAGTTCAGACACATAACCACTGCTGTGTGCTGTCCCACACCTCCTTCCTCCTGCCACCCCTATGGAATGAGCAGTGCAGCTCTGCTGCCTCTGCCTCTCAGCCCGTGCCTCCCCTGTCTCAAACACAGCCTGCAGTGAGGGGAGGCAACCAGGAGCTGCTGCAGAGAAACTCTTGTGAAGAATTCCAACCAAATCAGAACCAAAGCCAAACCAGTGGCTTGAGCCTAATGAAGTAACCGGCAAATGATCTGTTTGGGATTCCTCACACTCTCCTCTGAACTGCCTGCTCTACAGCGACTCATGGGAAACTTAGTGCAGGAGCCTCAAACAGAAAGGGAAGGCTTTGAGAACACGGCAACTGAAAGAAACAAAATACACCACCCCCAAACCAACAACAAGGTACAGAAAAAAATTACTTAAAAATATCTGATTAATAGTAGGGAATAAATTCACTTAAATGAGTAAATACCATTTCCATGCCTACAACCATTCTATCTGTAAGACCAAATTCGGCAAATCAATAAATTACAGAGGTCACAGCTTTCAGTTGTATAAATTGGTACCTTAGACTATGATAATCTCAGGAATGAACCTCCCTCAGCTCACAACTCCTGATATTGAGGTATCCTCGAAGCTCAGCTGTCACCTGCTGAAGGTGTACCATCAATCCTTTGGAAGTGATTTACACCCCTTCTCTTTTTACAATTTTCAGTGATCTAACCACCACCTCCTAGTCTGTAAAAGCTGCAGCCAATGCAGCAAAAGAAACTGATCAATATTTCAGCCCCCCATTTCTCAGAAGATTTGTAAGGAGAAATGTATACTGTTAAGGTGAGGAAAAGAACAGAAGTCCAGAGCTGTGATGGTTGACAAGACCTGCAAGTGGACAGGAAAACTTGGTGTCAGGAAGGAAGTCATTATCAGGATAATTTTCCTTTGTCCTGCTAAGTTTGGATTTAAAATTAATGCTCTTCAAAAGCATTCAGACAGAGATACAAGCTTTTCCTATGACAACACACTGATTTAAGACAAGCTCTGTTCACAAGGCAGGTACAACCACAGAGAACACCATGCCAGGATTTCTCCCAAAGAAAAAGAATATTAATTTGACAGAGTAACCTCTGTAGCTGCTTCATCCAGCTTCACAAAGGAGGTGCTGCTGGTGATTTGTGGCCTCTCAGCTACTCAGAGGCAACTCCTTGTTTGCACGCTCTCCCCCCCTGTAAAGGCAGGAGTTACTTCTCACTGAGCGCACAGGAAGATATTTCAAATCTTCTCATGTGAAGTTTTTAATCTAAAAGTTACTCTCAAGTAACCAGCACGCTGCAAATTCAAACTCCAGCTAAGGGAGCTTTTGTTCGTGCAGCTGTACCCTAAGCATCACAAGCAGCAGAAATCACTATTTAGCTATTTAAAGAACATTCATTTCCTCAAAATTTCTGAATACTTAAACAGTTTTGCTGGAAAATGACATACCTAATTCTCATGCATAAGCTGTTTGACACTGTTAAGGAGTGTATTATGAATATTCATAAGTTGAAACTAATTTAGTAACAAAACCATGTAATTTGAAAAATACAAATCTTCTTTAAGACAACCACTTAACGTTGTATTTTAATCAAAAACATATTACTTGGTTTACTTGTGCTAATTTACCATAGAAGGTTATATATATATAGTTTACTTACGATCTACATTAAATATAGGAGATTTAACCATTCAGAAGCAACAACCTGACACAGGATGTAATCAGCTCCATACCCTCCTGAGCCTCCCTGCACCATTTCCCTGTAGTGCTGGATCTGCTTCTCCGTGGGACTCATTGCAGTGCTCCTGTTTCCATCATTTTACACATTTAAAATATCTCTGCTCAACAATGTTTTTGTGTTTAGTGTATTCTTTATGCTATTTATGTCCTACCTAAACACCTAAAAATACTGGGTTCACAAACCAATGCATGAGTGGGAAACAGCTCAGTACATGTGGTTAGTACGTGTGGTTAGTACAGCTACGGTTGCATTTAACTTACTTAAGAGTGGGTGCTGGGCTTTTGTTTGTTTTCTTTCAGACACCTTTTAAAACCTTTTGGAGGGTTTTTTTTTTTTACCTTTCTAAAAATAACAATTTTTTAAAAACAGCAATTATTTGTATTAATTAACAAGAATTACCCACTATCAATATTCACCTGACAGATCCATCAGGACCCAACTACTATTTTCCTATATTTTAGAAAGAAGTCTGTATTTTAGATACTTAGTACTTTTCTTAGGTCTAAATGAGCATTAACATCCACAGTTAGGTTACTTTCACTTCCCAGCTGGAATGACAAATTGCCTGAACAATAACTCCTGCTACACTTTAGAAAATAAACCCTCCTGTTTAAAACCAAATTATTAAAGGTCTCTTATGGCAGCTTCACAGGTTCAAATGGTGGAAGGAAAAACTATTTCGTTGCATATTTCCTTTCCCAACTGGTTTCTACACAGAGATCCATAGAGTCTGTAGTATTTTGACCTTTAAAAAAACCATCAGGATCAAAGGACAGAGTTGACAATTTGATGCCATCTTGTGGCTTTAATTTGGGAAATTTAATTACTATCTTGTTCCTTAATAATATTTAAATTAGTCCCAGAATTTTACCCAAAAATCTGAGAATTATTGGGTAGCTTGCATGCTCCTGCCCAGAAGCAATAGAAGCAAAAAGTAACATTTGATTCTGCAAGCAGTGTTAGCAACTGCTTGCTTGTAAAACCCAGAGCAGCTTCCAGCCTCTCCAGCCATGACAGAATCCACCCAAAGTCAGCTCTGTTTGTGAAGGGGAATGTAGTAAAACTTGGATTCAAAAGAGGAAGAAAATAACTACATGTGGATGGCAAGCTTGTAAAATTATCTTTAAGAACAGACTTCAATGTATCTATTCAATTTAGGGTACAAGAGACTCTAAAAACTCATTTTAATTACTGGCAACTCTATTATCATTTCCTGAGTGACTTAAAGTATTGAACCTTTGAAAATTCTAGTAGAGCCAGCCTGAAGAACTATGAAAAAATTAAAAACAACTGCATAGTTCAAAAGAATGAAACTTTTCTATAAATTAAATATTGTATATATCAATGTATGACAAACAGCCAAAACAAAGGGTTGACTTCAAAGCACGTATCTAGAAACTGGTCCAGATGCCCTGCTTGCAGCCTGATAGAAACATCTATTTCATATAAATTGGATTCTGAGAACACAGAGCTTTGTTCTAAAAATTTAAAGCCCCTAAAAGCCTTGGAAAAAAATCCAAGCCTTTCAAAGGGTCATGCAAAATAATCCGAGTGGCTCTGCCTCTGCAGCCTTCCCAATAATTCTCTGACTTCTGTTTGCATCAAGAAAATGTCAGTAATAATTTAACTGGTGTTTCACATCATCACTTTATTTATACATCAGACTGGCATAGTTTATTTTCATACTTCTACGCACACACAAATCTGCATGCAGCCCCCCAAGACATACCGAAATAATAAATTGCAAGCTTTTAACTGCCTTCCTAATTTTAAACTATGCTGTAAAAAAATAGAATTTGATTACAGGATCTAACTATTGTGCAAATACTTCTAATATTATAGTCACTTACACTTCCATTGCTTGCAATATTAATAAAAAGGTCATTTCTACTGTTTACATTGTTTCAACTTCCTTATTTCCTGGAAGGCACAGTGGGAGTTTAAGCAGAATTAAAGATATTTTTACAGAACAAATTTTAACAGAAGAAAAGTTTACCATTATTTATCAAAGGATTCCTATACCAACTGCCTAAAGAAAATAACACCACAGATTCACTTTTTCCTACTTGGACAACCAAAAAAATCTGATGTGACAAGACAAAAAGGGCTGATAAAAATACATAGAACATGTTTATTTCAAAATTCAAAACTCATCACAGAATCATTAAATTTGGAAAAGACCTTCAAACTCCTCGAGTCCAACCTTTAGTGTATTATACTAAAATATCCTGATGGTCATGTCTTATCCAGTGGAGAAATAGAAGGTTTCCAATCCCGAAATTCAGTTTCATGCCAGAAAACTCGATGCCAATCTTACAAAGGTAAGAGAAGCCTTTCCAACCACTGAAGTACAAATAACAAATTTCCCAAGAGGAAGGACAGCAGAAGGAGCACAGCACTGCAGGGAGGGAGGAGAGGGGGGAAGGAGAACCAGAGGAGGGTGGCACAAATAAAACTGCTGGTGCCACCAAGGGACTGCCCAAACGGAAACACTAACACCTGTTGTACCACAGCATGCAAATTCAACTTTCACTTACAAATATGGGCCTTTGTTAATCCATCACAGAATTAAAACTGACAAGATTATTCAAATTCAGAAACCCTGCCACTGTTAAACATAATAAACAACAGAGCTGATGGTTGTTTTCAGGAGCGGGTTGGACCTGGCAATGAGTGTCATTGAGTGAAAAATATTCACTGCCATTTCTTGTTCATTACCAGGTTAAAAGAAATTCTGTTTAAACGTGGAAAAATCTGACTGACTTAACTGGACTGCTTATTGATATCTTAGGAAATATTCTGGTTCTGCAAAGGAAACAAACCAAATCACAACTGAATCTAGAAGAAAACTGTAGTGACTAGTGAGCAACTAGGGACAAAAGCATAGAAATACGCTGAAATAGCAACGAAAACAAATACGCTGAACTAATGGAAATTACTAGAGAAGCTTTCTGAAAATAATTAATCAAAGCCACAACTACTGAGATGACTTAAAACCATTACCCCCAAAGTTAAGCTATCAAACCCCTCTGAACAGCCTCACAGAAGTGTGCTAGAGCTCCTCCCACCTTTATCCCTGCATAGAGTATCTGTAAAATTAAGATCTTTGTCTTGAATTTATATCAGTCACATATATTCAAACTGTTGCTATTGAAACAGTAATTTTTCAGCTGAGGAGGGATATTGGTGATGAAGATTAACTATGTAAAGCATTTCCATTTTCCTGGGGATAAGCTGTTTTCATCAAAAACAACAACTCTTAATCCTGAGAACTCCAGAGGGCTTGTTTGCTTGTTTGTTTGAAAAATAAAGGCTTGTCTATACCTACCCATGTTCATTTAAACGACTCATTTCCTTGAACTGAGTGAAAAGACAAAGGCAGTTATCACTAAAACATTATTTTTGCTCAGAATTCTTTCCCTTTGGGTGAATTATCTGAGCTGGCCTCACACATATTACTTGGCAGCCAGGGAGGGTTTTGAGAAGCACAGTTTGAGTATTAAGGGATTGTTTCATCTTTCTCAAAAGCCAGGTGTAAAGGTTTCTACACTACTGGTTTTCTGCATGCCACAGTCAGCCCAGGACACATCAACTCAACAGAACTGGAATTTGTATCTGATTGTGAATTTACTGCAACTGGCTCATGTTTGAGTCCCTAACTGACAACTTCACACATTCATAACTACCTGGTTGCAGTAGCACCTCTAAGGACAAGGGTTAGTCACTCACAGGAAGTGGTTTGAGCAGAAATTTAACACAATGTGGGGCTCAAGCAATCCGTTTGCACAACAGCACAACTGACATGCAAATATCAAACACACAGAGAAGCGCCGTTGGTTTTGGGTTCAGATTCAGCTTCGGAAGTGGGATTCAAGGGGACAGTCCCATTTACATCACAGAAAATGCTGCTCAGTACACAGCAGCAGGAAGACCCCACTTAGACCTGCATTCAGTGAGCAATACATGAGCAGAGGTCTAAGTGACCTCAGAAAGGTTCCTCTGCAACTTTTGGAAAGATTCATGAAATGCTTTACGTGAGAAGAATATTTTTAAAAGCTCTGCAGGTGCCTAAATGGATACAGATGGACCCTTAACTTCTGTGTGAAAATTTCTCCAAAAAAAACACTCCAAACTCAATCAAGACCCAAGTAACTGAATAACTTTGTGTGATGCTGTCCAACATCTCAATGCAACAGAAATTGCTGAGGCTCTTTCCAGCCTTCCCCTGCTTATACTGACTCCCATGGCCACAACAGGGGATGCTGGATTAGAACTCTAATACACAGGCAGCTATTAAAGACCTCAGGTTATTTCATGATTGCTTGTTCAACAAATTATTCAGCACCACTTGTTCCCAGTTGTACTGCATCCTGATGTGATCTTCTCCTTTCTATTCACTTAAAAGTAGTTTTGATATTATTATTCTTCTGTACCCCACCAGCTTTAGCAATCCCAGCACTACGGCTATATATTACATTATGTTACAAGAAAACACAATTATCATGGGTGGTCATGGGCAGAGAGATGAAAGCAATTTTCCAAGTAATCACCTTGGAAGACTTAAAATATCTGGAGAAAATCCTGACACTGAATTCCTTGAGGAGCCAATGTGCAAAGCTGAACTGTAGAGCAATGAACTCCAAGTTGTTTGTGTTGCCTAGAAAAAGAACTGCCGAGTTCAAAAATGTGTTTTTCAGGATCAAAAGCTTTAGCTGCAGCTATAACAAATTGTAACAAACAAGCCAAGAGATGAGGGCTTGAGTGATGACAGCGATGGTTGTGAGCAGACACAGGACTGTAACCACTCGGATATGGAAAGGGCTATTTTGAACTGCCACAGACCAGGGAAGGGCTGAAAAATGTTCGAATTGCAGAGTGCCTTGTACTCCAGGCTTCCTTCCCTTGATGAACAACAGCTCATCCGCTACG
This sequence comes from Pachycephala philippinensis, assembly GCA_013397055.1. Taxonomy (NCBI): domain Eukaryota; kingdom Metazoa; phylum Chordata; class Aves; order Passeriformes; genus Pachycephala; species Pachycephala philippinensis. Next base: position 1,197,266 of record VWZT01013523.1, on the reverse strand, counting down.
CAAGTTCAGCTCCAAAAGCAAAGATACTTTCTTTTAAACCCCAAAAGGTGATGATCCTGAGAACTGCTGTAACATGCTGCTGGTAACTAAACCACACAGGTGTGCAGTCAGCTGAGTAGTACCGGCCATGAAACTTGTGCTATCTCAAATTTTCTTCTCAACTCTTCTTGTATTTCTTTTACTTTGTGACTTTTACACAAGCACGCCCCACGAGATTTTTGGGGGATGCCCACTGCTTCAATGGCTACAGCAAAGTTAAGTGATAGAACTGTAGGTAGAGGGGAAAAAGGAAAAAGTAAGTGTATTTATATAAATTACCTATGCCATTTGCAAGAACCTCCAGCATGACATTGGTTAAAGCCCTCGGATCAACAAACTGTCTGTTCAGACAGAGCAGATTTACTGTCTTGGGTGCTGGTGATAAAAGTACTGACCAGATACTGTGACACAAAAGAGACCTGTACAACATGAGACAAGCAAGTTAGAAACAGAGCAGTAATTCTCTGCAAAAATTTCTGAGTTTTAGTCCAGCACAAAAGTGTTAAGATTTCTGGACTTCCACATGCTGCAGTTACCCACAGCCTGTAATTCCCCCAGACAGGGAAAACTGGATATTTTAATCTGCTTACAAGATAACCAGAACTCTGTCTCTGAACATTTGTCCTGCCCCACCTGCTTCAGTTCACAAGTCCAGTTTTAGTTGTCATATGGGGAAAAAAAAGTTAAAATTAACACAATTCACAGACCCCACAGATCCTGTCCTGCTCCTACTCTACAGATTTTATTTATTGCTTTAAATCATTGTTTAAAAAAACAGGCTGAAAGGAAGAAAATATGTTGTCTACCATGAAGACAAAGTGAATCGAATCAGGATGCAAGCAGAGGTTTTTTTGGAGGACAGGGGTGAGAGGACAATGGGTGAACAGACTTTTTTGGTTTATAACACTGTAGCTAAGCACCCCTGATCATAGTGGCAGCAGAAGGTATCCCTGCTCCTTGGCAAGAACACCATTTGGTCATTTCCCCTTCTCTCAGATGCTGAACTGGAACTTTGCACTTACAGCTGCTACAACTGGAACAGCCACGGTGAAATGTTTGCCAAGCACTGCACACACATGCACCACATGCAAGGTTAAAACACAGGGCAACAGCAACTAAAGCTTCAAACAAAGCTTCCTGCACCAAACCCACCTCCACCTGGGGTGCCACTCCTCCCACCACTGCCAGCCCTGATCTCCTTTCCTCATGTGCAGCCCCAGAACAGGCCTTGTTAACAGGCTGATAATGTGTACATCTCTGATTTTATCACAAGAAGCTGGAAAATCTGTCCCCAAACACCGAGTTCCTGGTTATGTTGTGAACGAACTTTTATTTCACTAGGAATCCTAAATCAGAAAAGCCAGGTGTTGTGAACGTAACACTTTAGATTTCCAATGTCCAGGCTTGCTATACGGTGCCCTATGAAAAAGCCTTATTTTCAGAACTTTTATGACCAGAGCTGACATTTGATTGCAACGTTTCTTTCTGCCCCATGACTTCACACATTTGCATCAAGTACAACAAAAGATGTCAACACAAAGAAAACACATCTGTTGTTGGATTGAAATGTTTATAGTCAGATTTCAATGATATAAACACACCCCTGGAAACATTTTCCCACATTTTAAGACAGGGCAGGGAGGCAATTTGGGATTCAAAAGAATATACACAAAAATCAAACCTACAAAGTTCCTAAGCAGTGTATGAATAGTACCTCAATCTTAATATTAAACTGCAGGAGTTACTTACCTGCAGCTTCCCATGCTTAGATATTTAACACAATAAAACATCACTGAAAAAAACTTGTGCTCCTCAGTATCCTCAAATGGCCGCTCCCACCTAGAGTCAACATCATTAACCTGTTTTTCTCAGCACGATATTCTCAAGTCAGCATTTCCAAAATTTGCAGTAATAGCATTCCTCTCACACCAGTCACAGCAGCTCTGACAAAAACTGCCTTCTAGACTACCTAGGTCTTTTCCTCGGCTGTAGTAGAAGTTTCACATACAGCATCATAATCAAACACCCTGAATAAAAACGCAAAGGGTTTGGTGCTGTTATGTGCCATTTATCACCCTGTCCTCCAGTTCTCTCTGCCTCCAGCTTTCCCTGTGAGATCCATTTCAACACATACTTTTCACTGCGGAACTCTCATTCCAGAAGTCTGCTTTAATTAAAATATTCTTTTATTTACAATTAGGAAGGAGTACTCAAATTAGACCAAAACATTTATTGTTCTCCCTTCTTCAAGAAATTTCCACTGAGTGCAGCTGGGTAACTACAAAAGGCCTGAAGTTTCCCTCCCTGGGTACAGATAAAACAGATGAAAACGCTGAAGTATTTTGCAGGTATCACTACTACGGAGCACAAAATCATACTATTGTACATGTCAGCAGAAAGAGTCAGGCAGCCACCTGAGCCCAAAATTCTGTGTTTTCTAAATTAAGCCTTTATATTCGTCCTATAGATTCCAAAACTAAAGAAAACAAAACCCAACCTAATAATCCCACAAACACAACAACAAATTAAAACCTTCTGGTTTATACCCAGAGAACAAACAGACAACACACATTAAAGCTTCAGTTGTCTCCATTTCAGCATGGTCTAAAAGCCTGGCTCTTTGCCAAGAGTAATGCAGCCTTTGGACAGGGCTGATTTCCTTCAAAAAGAAATCCCATCAGGGGACCAAACAACAGAATCCCAATATTAATCATCACCTAACAAAGTCACCTGGGACACAAAAGCATTCCAGTCGCACATCAGATTCACATATTGAGGACAGACAATAGACGAATATATAATGTATTAGCATCACAGCAACAAAGCTTTCTACTTGTGTGCTTCTTGAGAAACAGAGATGTTGAAAGAAGTGCCTTCAAGGTTTTTAGTGCTAGCACGGCTTCGACAGAATCTGTGTATTACTGCTACAATACCATCCCCCAAAGAGACTGTGCAAACTGCTCTTGGTATTGGTATCCTGAAGAAACATATCATTCATACCACCCTGCTGGAGCATAAAAAAGCTGATGATGTTACATGCCCATATCAAAAACTAACTGTAGTGGCAATAAATCATGCATTAAGTTAAAATACAGGAAGGCTTCTGGCTGTATCACACAAGAGGAATTTTTCCATTTGGCCTTCTGCCTCTGCTTTCAGCTTCCTTTGGCATTATATCTAAATTCCCCATTATTCTTTTCTCTTTAGCAGAGAAGATTAAATTAAGCCCTTCTCAAAGCACTAAGATGACAGCATTCAACTTTTATTTTTACATTTTACACACAATCCATACACTAGATAGACCATCTCCAGGCTTCAAGCATTGCATTAGGAGACCTGGTTTATCACATGACTGTTCTCAGCTGTATTTCTGGTACTGCAGAAATGCATCCTCTTAAATAAAGGTCAACTGACAAGGTCTCACACAGTCTGGGGCCATCCTATTCAAAGATGAGGGCAGGGTAAGGGCTCTACAAAACCAACAAATTTTAGGAGCTTCCTGTTACGCTGTGACTTTTATACAGGCTTCATCCATCGCTACAAAAAAATACCCCCTGACTAAATGAGCATACTCAACACAAAACAGGTTCTGAAAGTTATCAAAGGCTGTCCCCTCCCACTCTTTACACACACACACAAATTCACCTTTAAGAACCTCCCACTGTGAATAACCACCGGAGATGACTGACTCTGCCGGTCAGCACATTCACAGGTGAGGTTCACTACAACCATTATTTCTGCTCCTCACATGTTAGCAACTACCAGTCATCCATCATGATCCTGGGGATTTCACAGTTTATCTGAAGGAAATCTGCCATAAGCAGCAAGACCTCCTCAGCTCTCCTTCAGCCCTCACATCTGTACATCTGTCCTGGTACTTCAAATAGCTGTTTCACCTTTGAAAAGTCTAATGTCAGTGATAAAAAAAATAAAGTTTTTTTTTTTTCTACAGCAATGTGTAGCAAAGTAAAATCCCCTCACTGAAAAACTGAACACTTAAGTGGCAGGAAATAAAGATGAGAAAACCACTAAGAGCAGACAATGCTTTGGAATACAGTTAGGTTTTCAATGCCAAGATTTCAATGAGAGAAAAAGAACCCAACACAAAGTGTAACAAGATTCCTCTGTTACGACACCCTGGAACTTTCTGTACATGCTTAGGATGGTTTTACCAGTCACAAACAGATTCAATTTCATAGATACTCATCCAATAACTTCCTTGTCTTAGTCAGGTCGTGCTCTACTTTTATGAGAAAAACACCAAAACAAAATAGCAGCACCACCTTTGGAGCAAGGTCAGCAGAGTAATTTTACGTGTAGCTCAACACGCTGATAATAAGTACACAGACCAGAGACCTCACATTTTTCTATTTATTCCTGTGCTTCCAAAATGACATTTTAAAAATGTAAGAAAAAACAACTTTTCAAGAGTTAATGCCAGACTATGTATTTCTTCCTTATTTCGCAGCTTCTGCATTGGCATATTCTTGGGGGAATGAATATGTGCCTATTCTGAAGGAAGAGCAAAAATCCTTATCTCCTCCAACAGACATTTCTGTCACTGACTAGTGCCTAGTTTGAAGAGACACATCTGAAGGCACTACCACTATGAAAGCTGTTCTAAAAAAAACCCCAACTCATTATGGCCCTCAGATCTCAATCAGCTGGGATCAGATCTTTCCAGGTAGCACATTTTCCATTGGGGATGACGGAGGTGCCTCAGATTTCACGATTTCTTTAGCTCAGGGCAGCTTCTCAGAAGCACTGCTCGCTTCCTGCCCAGGCCAGCAGGCCTTCAGCCACAGCGCTGCACCCAGCATGGAGCTGCTATTTATAGCTCCTGCAGGCATCTCAGGGATGCCTCAGCATTGTTCCACAAGGAGCAGGCAGCTCTGCACAGAGTCATCAGAGCTTGGGAGCTCCAGCCACGCGGGACCCGAGGGCGGCACGGCCCGCTCTGAGCAGGCTGGTGCCTCTATTCCCACACGGCCGACATTCCACAGGGCTCGGGAGACTGTGTGCATTATCCTGTGTGTGCACACATCCAATATCGCTCTGGCACTGATGCCTAAAGAGGCCAACCTAGAAACAGAGACTAGCCAGGAGTGAGGGAATAAAGGTGGATATTTATTTGAAAGGCCTTCAGAGGTACACCCTGGGCAGGCCAAAGGCTGCACCCAAGATGGACCCCGAGTCACGAGTTCTTCACACTTTTATAGCTTTGCTCCATTTGCATATCAACCCAATTTCACCAATTAAACTTTAGCTAATGATGTAATTTCCCCTCAGCTTGCCCCCTTCTCAAGATGCTGGGTTACACATTTTGGGCCTAGGCCGGGCTGGGTGTCCTTGGAGAGCAGCCTGGAGAGGCTTTGTTCTGTCTGTCTCAGCATGAGAGAGCAGCAGCTCACAGGCTACAGGACACTGCAGAGTTACACACTGGGAATACAAATCTGAAAAATATAAAAGTTAAAATCTAAGGCATCAGCACAATGCCACCCAACCTGCCAGGGAGAGGAGAACAGAGATCCCAGAGATCTGCTCTGACCTCTCCTGCTGCACTCAGCGTTTCCCCCTTTACTGACAGATCTCCTTGCTCACTCCCTTCCCCCCGTGCACCTCAGGTAAGTGACATTTAATTACATGGAATAAAAAACCTCTTCCCCTCTTGCCATTAGGCAAACACAGCGTAAGAGTACAGATACTGGCACACTGTAATGAAAAAAAGAATAAGAAAAGAGAAAAACAAAGAAAATGGCAAATGTAAATTTCTCACAGTAGGGAAACCTTTTCCTTATGAGGTGACCTAGATTCTCAAACAAAGGGTTTCCCTTTCTGTACTGTATCCAGGCTTGATGAAATGAAGAAGGAATTTTTCTTCTATTTATTACTTTGCTTGTTTACCTAGAAATGCAATATAGATTTTATATTTGGCAAAATAAGGAACTTTTTATAGTTGGCAAAATAAGGAACACCAAGGCAAAGACTAACATGGAGATCCAAAGGTGTGAAGGAAAGAAAAAAAAAACAGAAAAAAAGTAGGTCAGATTTAGTCTCACCAACAGTTCAATCTTTTCATCTGCAATGTAAACCATAATACTTGCACATGGATAAAACACAAGCATGCATTAACCAAAACTTACAGAAAAAGCATTTGTCGAAGTCTGAATGTTTCATTACACAAATCCTGAGGAGGAAAAGACTTCAAAGAATCTACAATATGCAACCCATCATCCAAGGTCATGAGATTTTATGGGGTTTTAAGAGGATGACAGGTTTTTGTATGTTTTTAAGAAGTGGGGTGTTTTTTTTTAGATGACAGATGCTCCCTATAAATTTGCTTTAGCGAGACAGATCAGCGATAGAAATCTTTGCAGATGCTGATTATGAATTACAAGATTGTATACCTAACAGAAAAATGTCATCTTGAATTTTAGGCCGAATTTTATGGACTCGGCATTATTATATTAAATATAACCAGTATTTTTTCTGTTACAGACATACATCCCTAGAGAATGCATTAATGATTCTTAGTATTATATCTTGAGGTGGACAAGATGCAAGAGAGCTGTCTCTGATTTCTTCTTCTGTTAGAAGCCACTAAATTACAGAAAATAAACCAGCTGGAATTTCAGTTTGAAATACAGCTTAACATAGCACAAAATAATAAAAATTCTCTAGTTCTCAATCAATATTATCTGTCATTTTACATAATACAAACCAGACTGAGGATTTTCTCCAAATCATGTATTTGAGGACTAGGAGTCCTGGTTACTGACTCTACATGAGTAATTTATGTGAAAAAAATCCTCAGGCTCATGAAATTAATCTAGAGTCTTACACAGATTACAGAAGGAATTATGAACACAGTTATTCAGTCAAAATCCATTATTTCCACAGCAGAGCTTCCTTTTCCTTGGAAGCCACTCAAGGAATGGTATCATTTAAGTTTAATGTGAATTTTAGAAGCGGAAAGTCTGCAGCTTAATCTGCACTGCCTGGGAACTACAGCAAGCTGAGGGAAACACAAAGGTGGAACAACACTGGGTAAAACCAGGGACATGTCCCTGGCTGGCCAGGCTGCAGCAGTTCAGTCAGACTGGGTGCTGTGCACAGTGTTTGGAGGAATTTCAGTTCCTCCAACATGTCAAAAAAAGGGCAGTAGGGAATTGCTCTTAAAAGGGGATTTATTCTCCATTTTATGATCCAGGTTTTCTGTTGGCTATGAACAAATACTGCTGAAATTTACTACAGGAATAGGACCTCTTGAGTCACCAGAGGAAGGGTTTTTTTCCACAGATTTTGTTGGTTTTCCTAGCTTGAGCTTGAAGCTTGTGCTTGAAGAAAAGGATTCAGGCATTTAAGGCACTTGCTAAATCTTTGTTATTTCTGCTGTAAACCCTTAGTGTCCCCCAGAATTAGCTGTAAATGAGGATACCTACAGGATGGAGCTGTAGGAATTAACGTACTAAAGCTACTGAGGAAATGTGACAGATGGAAAGCGTCAGTACAGGTCTCAACCCCAAGTCACAGGAAATTCTGACAGCTCTGAAAGTCCAGTTCTTCAATTTCACATTATTTAACATTTACTAAACAAATGCACTAAACTATTTCAGTACTAGGAATTTTTGAGGCTGACAAAATGTTTCCATATTCCTGTACAAACCATATATATGGGGAAAAAAACTTGGGGAGCGAATGAACAGTTGGAGTTGCTAATCTCTTAACTGGTCTCACACAAAAGAAAAGAAAAAATAATCTCTGTAGCTCCTCCAGCACGGAGGAGTGCTGGGCAGGATGTCTGCAGCCTTTGGTGAACCTGATGGGCACAGAAAGCCAAGTGCAAAAAAAAAGAAAAGAAAAAAAAGGTGAAATGAGAAAAAAACCCATGAAATTTCTTACCTGGGACTGCCATCACTTGACAGCACCACTGCTCCCAACAACCAAACTCCCCAGTTTCCACCTCAGCTCAGCAAAGCTCTGGGAGTACAGAGCTGCAGGGAAGATCCAATGTTGTCATTTTCAGTATCTACTGTAAGCCCACTGCATAAATCTTAAGGATTCATCAGGATGGGCCTCTTTAAGTTATTGGGAGAGAAGTGTGGGACACCTCAGCAGCCTAAGGATACCCTGAAGGAAAAGGGGTGGAAAAGGAAGGAATCAGGCGGAGAAAAGGCCTGGACAGGTGGCAACAGATGGAACAAGACATTTTCCTTCCTCGGCGTAAGAGCTGGTGCCTATTATCTCCAACAGGATGCCATCTTCCTGCTTTGAGAGTGGATATTTAGTACCAGTTCCTCCCTGAGAGTCTCACTTTCTGTAAGAACTGGAGTTTTTATTTCTAATTCTCACACTGGGGATGTGAGGGTGGGTGTTAGGGGTACCTCGATCACAGAGTGCAGGCAGGTGGATGAAACAAGCCACGAGGTAAGGGGGAAAACACCAGCCCATTTCCCACTGTCATTTAAACTGCCTGTGAATGTTTGGTACTTGGGCTGCTTGGCCTCCTCTCCCCTGCTGTGCTGAATCAAAGCTTCATAAAGTCTCTGCTCTTCTCAGAATGCAAAAGCAACACTTGTGACAGGCAGAAAATATTACTGCTGGCACTGGCTTGTCAGTTCATCTGGGGAGAACCACACAACCAAAAATCCTGCACAATACAAATGAAATTATGTTGTCCATCCCCTGGAAGAATAAAATCTGCATTTAGCACTTGAGATCAGCAATAATTGCATTCAAAGCCCGGGGAAAGACATAAAAAATCAGAACACAGAAGAAAGAGAAGACATGATAAAGCAAACAACACAGTATTGAAGAAAGAAACACGTCTGGACAGTAGTCCAATATACATTTGCATAACACACAAAACCAGAACTGAACTAAAGCAGACCAAAACCAGTTTGTATTTTGGCTTTTGGGTGAATTTTGAAACACCCCCAGCCTGTGTTCCTCTAAGGAAGCTGTGATAGGACAGTGGACTGAATTCTAGCTGGATACCTAGAACATCAGTTTAATTAATAAAAAAACCCAAGCTTTAAAATTATAGACCATCTCCTTGAAATGTTTCCCCAGAAGCACCCTCCTGACTTGAAAACATCACTTGGACTTCTCCCTCTCTCACAACCTTGTGAGGTTGGGGATGTGCTTATACTCCTTATGGAATGATACAGAACAATAATCAACTACATAAAACCCCATGCATGTTTCACAGTAACGGGGGACTTTTTCTGGTTTTATAGAAAAGGGATTGATCTGAATTGCTGCATTCAAGTTATAAAGTTACAACACTCAATAATTAATGCAATCACCAAGTTTATGGGTTGGGTGTTACTAGAACAGAGTGCAAAATCTTGTCCATTTATAAAACAATGCACCAAGTGTAAAAGCTGGATTTCACTACCAGCTAAGCAATGGTGAAAATCTATTAAGCAAAATAAGGCAGGCAATACTGACACTTGTGGTCATTTCTAGATTGCTATTTTTCATTCACTTACAAACATGCTTGGGATAGCTACGAAACATGCTGGGATCTCAAAGTAGCCAAGCAAATTCCAAGTATTTGCCAACGCTGTCTCCACTCTAGCTGAACTTACTGCAGAAGTATTCTTTCTGAAGGAAAGAGGAGAATGGCCACTGGCCATATACATAATAATTCTTACCATGGAAAATTAAAACTAAGCATTTATGACATTCTGTATTAACACATTTCCAGAAGGTAAAAATAAAGCTTAAAAGCAAGAATAACCAACCTTGAAAATGTTGCCATTAATCATTCTGAACTGTCACTTGAAAGGTTTTCAGCACATTACAGTTGATATAATACTGCATTTTACTATGATAAAGTGGAATGAAGTTTGCGAAGTATTCCTGGAGTTTCCAGAAAGCATGGTCCATATGGGAATAGTGATATGTCAGCTATGACCTAAGTATTTAAACTCCCACGGGGCTTGTGCCACCAGGCAGAAGTTACCAAGCAGTACGTGCCTGACTACTGCAATTACTCCGAATTAGTTTGAGGAATTTCTGCTAATGTTGTCAAGACAGAGCTTTACCGAATGGCTCAACCTAAGAGTTTATTACAAAACCAGTTAGACAGAACTCTGCTGACACCCTCTAGAAATGACACATAGGGAGTTTCTTATTTTTTGAAGGAAATATTCCAAACCTCCCCAAGTTTGGTTTGCATTGGTACATTTGCTCAGTTCCCAGCTGTCACGTGCACGGGGTGTTGTGAGCAGCCCTCTCCTCTCCCTGCCTGTCTCTTTGCAGGACTCCCTGAGCACTCCCATTCCTGGTCACGGTAACTCCACCTGCTCCTCACAGGCTGTACATCTTCACTTACTCCTTGGAGCCTTAATAGGTGGCAGCCTCTCAAACACTAACACTGCAGCTTCTAATTTCGGATGTAACCATAGAAACATTACAGAACACATTACAGAACACATTACTCCCTGCATCGAGAACAAGCAGTCCACTGACCCTTCGCGCTGAGATTGGGCTCAAGTAAAGCTCATTCCAACCTCCGACCCAGCGAGATTACCAAAACCTGCAGCTCCTATTTCCAGTCCAAAGCAGGACCTGCCCTCCTGAAATACCCACAAACACATGGTATCACAGGAAAGCAGCAAACAAAAAAGTGCTATACAAGAAAAGGAAAGTGCTATACAAGAAAAGGGAAGTGCTATACAAGAAAACTAAATTCTTCCCAAAACTTTGACTCTAAAGCTACATCAGTCACTCCCAGACGGAAAGCAGTATAAAAATCAAAGTTTTTTCTTCCTTTTCTCTGAGATGAGCAAAGAATGCTCATACTTATATTTAAAAAAAAAAAAAAGAGAGAATGAACAAAAGAAATTGGCCGCTAATATTTAAGAATTCAATACTCAATTTGTTCACAAGGCAGGATGACAATTTTTACACATATCAACAGACAAGAGCTCTGCCTGAACTTTACAGGCTACACACAAGGGATATGGCCATTTAATTAAAAGCTGAAGCTCATGACTGTTCCCTTCTAAATTTACTTTTAAAAGGATTCTATTTAGAAAAACAGCCCTTGGGATTTTTGTACCTTTAATATTTACTAATGAGCATTTACAGAAAAATAACGTTAGGTCTACCCCTTCCAATATAATACGTAAACATCCTAACTATAGCTCCCAAGCTTTAGCAGCTAGACCAGGTAAAACTAAGTAGCAGCAAATAAATTAATTTGAAACAGCATAGATTTTGATAACCATTCTGTTGAGATTTGAACTCGTTTCCCAAATACGAGGTTACATGTCTTGTCTGAAAATTCAAAGCTCAGAGGCAGATTTACATGTTTGTGTTTGCAAAAGCATTACTTCCTTCTGCCCAAGTCCCCACGGGTGCACTGACCACATGAATAACCCTTGGTTCCCTGCTCACAGCCCAGAGCACAGCAAACTGCGAGCACGCCTGGCCACACTCTCACACGTTTGTGTGCATCAGCAACACACTACGCAAAATTCTGAGCGTTAGACAGGGCAGGCATCAGAAAGCTTTGTGTGTTTAAGTGGGAAATTGAGTAGTCTGGGCACATATGGAACCTCTCGATGCACTGATTCTCAATTCTTCACAAAGGTCCCAGATCAGTAAGTGGTTCTGGACACAGCCCCTCTTCTCATGCTCCACCCCCACACTGACCCCTCCCCTCCAGTTTTTAAACATTGATTTGTTTAGACTGGAGGAGATACAAAGTCCTTACTGCTATGCACTTCATATTTATAATTACTATTTAGGATATATGCTCATGATCCTAAAATGTCCTCAGACAGGATCAAAGGATTTGTGGAAATCGTTATTAGGTTAGGAAATGCATGCATTACAAACAAGACTAAATTAATAGAGAAAGTTAGTGTACATAGATGATTTAGTTAGGAGGATCTAAATCTGATTACGTTTCTAGTAAATTATCATAATATGCATCTAGAATAATAAAACACACTGACTGCCTGGGGAAGCCTTATTTCCCAGTAAGGGACATGCCTACCCCAATCCTGCAAATCAGACACACCAGATAAATTACAGTTTCTTTACCCTTTGGCTAAAAAAAAGCCTAAAGAGCTAGTCATTAGCTTTTCAAAACAGAGTGGGCAAACACAGTGACTAATAAATACCTGGGTAAGTATGCTGCTAGCTCTCTCTTTTCCCAGCTATCTATTGTGGTATTTTATTTTTATAGTAAATACAGTAAGATGCTTCAGCATAGAAGTCATTGAAAGGAGAGAAATGAAAGGAACACAAGTTTCCTTAGGAGCAAAAAGACAAATTCTATGATACAGGTATGTCTGTAACAGACAAAAGACATTTTAGGTCCATCAATAATTGAAATGAAGAGCCCCTGACTCTGCAATGCCAGACTTCAGGCTGTACCATAGCAGAAAGCCATTAACAGCAGAGAGGCAGCTTAACAGCATGTGCTTCTACATCAGTGTTGTTCAGCCTAATTGAATAACCTCAGATAACAAAAAGCAGCTTTTAAAGGGTAAGCATGTGTAAAGGAAATATGAGCAAAGAAAGACGTTTTTGTCTTTTCTTTGGCATGAAGGCACAAACCATTCGTACTCCAAGAGAGACAAACGGGTTAAATCAAGCTTCAGCATTTAAATGCTTATAATTCCCTTGCACTGCAGAACAGCTTTAGGAATATAGGAATAGAACAGCTAGCATTAAAAATCCCCTAGAGAATCCTAAGTTACAGTGTCAAGGAAAAGTGAAAACAATCTGTAAAAACCCTCAATTTTTCACTTAATGATCATGCAATTTTTATACTATTCACCTACCACTGTGCATGAACTGAGTATGTATCATTTATCAAGTAAGAGCAAGAGCCTGTAAAGCTTCCTGTCTGCCTTTGGATTTAGTCAAAATGAATGCAAACAATCACGTGGGATTCAGCCAAGCAGTGACGTTAAATTCTGCTCTGTCAGAAGACAGCATCTGTCAAAGCCCACATTTAAACTGCTGCCTGCCTGTGCAGCAGCTGAAGAACTACGGAATGGATTTTATACACCACAATTCTGGGTTAAAACAGCTCCAAACCATTTCTATTACTGCCTAGCAACAATGAAGGAAGGAACAGAGGGAGATCCTGTTACTGAAGACAACTGAGGCACTACGCGCTAGCACTCCCTGCTAACATTTCCACCAGAAATATGGATCCTGAGGAGAGCAGAACACAGCCCTGCATTGTCCGAGCCGGGAGACACCAGATGTGAGAGCCCCAATGCAGCGGCTGTGAGCGGCAGCAGCCCCGCGCCGGCAGCAGCCACAACTCCTGTCCTTTTGTCTGCAGCATGAACAAAAAGCCCCGAGACAAGGACGCCACTTCCACGCGAGGAAGGTAACACGGCAACGGGCAGGCAGATGGACAGAGCGGATCCCGAGCACAGCGGCCGCAGGAAGCAGGGCTGCTGGGGGATGTGCGCATGGTCGAGAGCATCTTTTTTGCTGAAGTGATGGCGTGCCCAAACTCTTTTCTGTGGGTATAATCCTGCACCGCAAATGGCCTGACCAAGGAAGGTATGTCAAACCCGTGTGTGTGATGTTCATTCGCTTGTCTGTAACCTTTTCAGCCATTACAGATAATGATCGTTCCTAATTTGCGGCGCCCTGAGATAACACTGTCTCTGAGCAGGGAGAAAGAATTCTAGCAGGTTTTGCTCTCCCCCAGCACAATGTCACTCCCTTACACTGACTAAATGCACCGCTCACAGTCTGCCAAGGCTGGTGTGGCTGGAGAGGAAGGATTAAAGGGATAATGGAGCTCCTGTAATGATTGCTATTAACTGAGAAATTAAAAACCCGAACCCCTCCAATACAGAAAAACCAGTTAGAAATCCTCTCAAACTAGGTCAGAATTAATCCTTATCTGAAGTAATCTTAAAGCACGGTAAAATGGCCATAATGTGACATACTGAGAGCACTGAACCATCAAAACAGACCACGCAGTCAAAAGACATTATCCAAAAAGTCCCCTCAGCCCTTTTTACACTTGCTTTTCTGCCCCCCAAACACAAGCAAAATGTCACCAGGGCACTACCGGCCAAGCATAAACTGGGAGCATGCAGAAGACTGGGCACGATTTAAACCATCAGCAGTGCAATCAGGCACCACGATTTACAAGTAACATCAGGCTCCCTGACATCCCAAAAGGAAACCTTCAAACACTACACACTCAAAATGGTAAGCACGTAACTTATCTCCTGCCATCACTGCAATTTCTGTTTAATATGAAAACACTGACTGTTTAACTTGGATTGTAAAATGACATTCCATCTAATTGCCATTCATCCTTATTTATTGTTGAAATTTAAATACTTCGTCACTAGTGGCAAAAAAAAAGATGAATAATTGCAATACAAATTTAAGACCTAAATCTATAGCAATTCAATACACCACAGAAAGAAAGTGCTTATCTGCAGAATCTACCAATAAGCTATAGTAAATCATTAAATGTCAATATAAATGTGCTTTCTTTGCCCAAGGCAATGCCAACATGAAATAAAACAACTGCAGCTGGAAAGAGTTCACGAACCAAGGGATGCAGCATACAACAGACACTGGTTTCAAATCAGTTTTGAGACATTTAGAACATAAAGTCACTTTACAGAACTTTTAAAACAACAACAAAAAAATGTACCTTCAGGCAACTGTCCAGGAGAAGCACACCTGGCTAATGTAAGACATTAGTATCAGACATTTAAAAACCTGCAGATCAAACCTTATCCCAAATACTGTTCTGTGCAGAAGATTAATGGGGTTTGTAAGGGAAGTCAGGCACATTAAATGAGGCCCAATATGCAACTGCTGTTCATTAGAATACACACTCAGGCTGCCTTTTGAACTCTTCCCTCTAATTTAAGAGTTTGCCCACACAGCTAATCAAAATATGAAAATCCAAGACGTGTGAATAGGAAGTCGAATGCTTCAATTTGCAAAGCTGTAATTATAGAGCAGAACTGCAAGTACCAGGAACCAAAACACCAGCAGAGCACAGACCACAAATAAAAATTCAAGAGGCATTCACAGTTTATGTATTTGGCATTTGATAATGCATCAGTGACTGCACTGTCAAGTGCCAAAAATGAAGCAGCATTATCATAAATAATATCTCCAAAATGCAGTTACATGCAACAACACTCTCTCAGAGGACAAGGTGAGTGTTCTAGAGACCCTCTGCTGTACTTAGGCTTTTTATGTACTGTCAATAGTTGGTGCCTGTTCATAACCTGTCTGTGAAATGGAATTTTAAGCATTTGGGAAAAAAAAGTAATGCTCTAACCCTAATTAAATGAGCAAAAATAATACTTTAATTATACTATTCGATGGTGGGCTTAACATCTATTGATAGTTTTTTACATTATTTCTAAACAATGCACCCTAGCATGTAGTATTTTTTTTAAAGGTGCAATTGTTGTTGCTGTATTTTCAATGATTAATACCCCACTGTATATTTTGAAATGTTTTACACACCAACTGCAAAGAAAATGAGCCCAAGTAATTTGGGTTTTTTCAGTCAATAGCTTTATGAAGCTGAAAAATAGATGTAGGTGCTTCCCCTATTCATAAAATGCCTTTTTAAAGGGCAGAGACAGATTTTCTAAGACACTCCTACCTTGAAAAATAAAGGAAATACGTAAAATAATCAAGGAAATATGACTCTCTTAAAATGTCTTCTGATTCTAGTTCTGCCCCTCACTGTGAAACTTATTTTCATGTGCACTATGTGAGCATGCAGCCTAATAAAAAAAGGCTTTGGCCATTGGAACTGCCTTTGCTGGGACACTTCCTCAGTGCATCAGGGAAACACAGCACCTGCAAACAGCTTTCACTTTACAGAAATATTTATGTCACTTAAGAGTCTCATTTTTGCCTATTGCCTTATCAAAGTAGCTGCTCAACAAAACACTAGCTCAGTTAAAGATTAAACAGCGATTAGTAGTGCAGTGCACTTTTGCTGAAGTATTTCCATCTAATGACTGTACTTTTATAAGTGGAACCATTCAGTGTGACAAAATTAATCTGAGTTCTAGCTGCTACTCCACATTCGTGAAATTCTGGCTTTGATTTTCTTCCTAAACTGTGGACGCATGCAATGGAACGATAATTAATCAAACATTCCCACTGCTGCCCTCCAATCTGCCATCAAATAATTAACTTCCCCGAGATCTGGGCTATCCTTTGAAGTGGCGTTTATGTTTGCTTATGCAGAGATATTCCCCAATAGCTGAGTGGTCATTTACAGCTCACTGCACACTGCAGACAAACTAAAAATTACGAGTTTTGAGGGGAGGCTTCTGTTTTTCCAGAAGGCAAAGGCATGTGCGAGTGGCCAGATAAACACGAGTCTTGCACATTTGGGGAGTCTCTTCTTTTACATAAGGACAACACTCGAGTTAGAGCAGCACAAGCGTGGAGCGCCAGGCTCATTCCTGAACTACAGTACAGACACAAGCGTTTATGATTTTTTACAGAGGCAGCTGAGTCTCCGGGAAGTGGCATCAGCCCCGGACAGTTGAATAACAAAATCAGAGATACTTTCAGCAAGCTTTAAAACCAAACGCATGAAAGCAGCTGAAGTGTACCGGGCTGGACGGGAGGCGCCGCTCGGGGGTTCCCGGGCCGCGGCTCGGGTGTTCCCGGGCAGGGGTTCGGGTATTCCCGGGCAGGGGTTCGGGTATTCCCGGGCCGGGCTCGGGAGTTCCCAGGCAGGGCTCGGGAGTTCCCGGGCAGGGCTCGGGTGTTCCCGGGCCGGGCGTTCCCGAAGGATCGCGGCGCGCGCGCCCTTCTCGCGTCACAATCGCCGCGCAGCGTCGCCCCCTGGCGGGGGTCGCTGAGGCGGCGGCCCGGCCGGGAGGCAGCTCCCGCTCGCTCCGGAGGGTGTTGTGAAGATAAGTAAGTGAAATAAACACCAGTTATACCCCTCTCCCCACCCTTCCGAAATACAAATATTCCCTTTCGTGAGCAGGGCAGACTGGATGTTGCATCACACACATACAACTCAATATTCTATTATTCGATTGACATCTCATCTTAAATTACTTCCTTACAACGCTAAACCCTGTAATTTCCCAGGTAACATATCACTTAGTTTTTAAATGCACAAATTAATACAAATATTGGTTTAAGAAGATAGCAAAGCAATTCATAAATTACATATTTCTATTAGAAACAGCGTTTTCTATGGACTCTTGTTCAACTGACATCCTTTTTCCTACACAAAACCCTAGGGCCCAGGAATAAATTAGAGCAAATTGAAAATCGCAAACGAATTGCTACTGTGCAGTGAAAGGTTCATTTACGAGATGATGTGATCAGCTTTTAATATGCAGCATCATGAAGCTGCCATATTGACTCTGCTCCTGAATATGAACAAAAATTTAAGAGAAAATGAAGCACAGACTACTTTGGCACTTTTTCCTACAGCTACAGCTGCTGGTCAGAATACTTGAAATTTCTGACTGCTATGGAAAGTACAGTAGTTACATATACTTTTATAGAGGAAAAAAAAACCCAACCAGAATCATGATCATCAGATAGCTGGCCAGAAACATAGTCCTGAGCAAATTTATTTCCAGTTAACATGATCACTACCCAAGATTTCTGCCTACTAAAAGAGCTTAATTTTAATTCAGCTGCCTCTGAGCCTGGCACCACAGCCCAGTGTTCCGTTCCATGTTTTCCTCCAGCACGGAGTACAAGGTGCAGGGTGCCTGAAAGGTGACCGGGAATGTTATCCTGCACTCGCCTCTGAGGGCTGTGCAGTGAGCTTACTGGACCCTGAAAATTAATTTTGACAGGTGCATCTTCTCATTGACTTTCCTTGCACAGTGGGGGCCGGTGGAGACGCGCCAGGCGGTGTCCTGTGACTAACACAGCTCTGCCATCCCCAACCCTGCGCCGTCTGTCCCACCACCAGGCACGGCCATTTGCAAAAAGGGCTCTAAACTGTGAGCCATCCTAGCCTCTGCATGTCAAATCAATTTTAATTAATGCCAATAAACCTGCCATCTGCCAGCAAGGCTTTTTCATTCAGTCCTTCTCAAACTCTCTACAAGGATTTCACAGCCATGGATATGAAGCTATTTACGTCTACTTCACACTTTTTCCTGCTAATGTGATCCATTTTTTCCCCCTCCTCTTTCTTTGGTATCCAGGATGTTTGTCAAAACTTTTACCATGAAGAAAAGTATTTTTAAAATCTAACAAATCAAGTTAAATCATAGAACAAGGTTGGCTTTTAGCATAAACTAAATCTTGTTTTCATTGACATGGGCTGTTTTTTGAAAAAAGTAAATTTAACTCCATTTTATATCTAGTTTCTATTTGTAACCTTTTATATTACGAGTGTGTAAAATGAAAGATTTCTGATTTTTCTTTTTACTCTTTGCAGAGTGAGCCATTTGCAGACAACTACTCAACATGAACAAAGGAAAATGAATACCAAAGAATAGCAGTGGATTCTAAACCAATTGTAAAAGCCTTGTGCTTGAGCATTGTCTCATATCCCATCACTGGATCCTTACAACATGCTTCAGTGGAGAAGACGACACTGCTGCTTGGCAAAGATGACCTGGAATACCAAAAGGTCTCTGTTTCGCACCCATCTCATTGGCCTGGTCTCCCTGGTGTTTCTTTTTGCCATGTTTCTGTTCTTCAACCATCACGACTGGCTGCCAGGCAAGGCTGGATTCAGAGAAAACCCCATGGCTTACACCATACGAGGATTTAGATCTACCAAAAGTGAGACCAACCACAGCTCTCTAAGGAACGTGTGGAGAGATGCTGTGCCTCAGACACTGAGGCCTCAGACAGTCACCAACCCCAACAACACGGATCTGTCCCCACAGGGAGTAACCGGTTTGGAGAACACCCTCAGTGCCAATGGAAGTATTTACAACGAGAAAGGCACTGGGCATCCAACCTCCTATCATTTCAAATACGTCATCAATGAGCCTGACAAGTGCCAGGAGAAGACCCCTTTTCTAATACTGCTCATAGCTGCAGAGCCAGGCCAGGTGGAGGCCAGACAAGCAATCCGACAGACCTGGGGCAACGAGAGCCTGACACCTGGCATCCAAATTGTGCGGATTTTTTTGCTGGGCTTAAGCACCAAGGTGAATGGATACCTCCAGCGAACCATCCTTGAGGAAAGCAGACAGTACCACGACATCATTCAACAAGAATACTTAGACACCTACTATAATTTAACTATTAAAACTCTGATGGGAATGAACTGGGTTGCAACCTACTGTCCACATGTTCCGTATGTTATGAAAACCGATAGTGATATGTTTGTCAATACTGAATATTTAATACACAAGCTTCTGAAACCAGAACTTCCTCCGAGGCACAAGTATTTTACAGGTTATTTAATGAGAGGTTATGCACCTAACAGGAACAAGGATAGCAAGTGGTATATGCCACCTGATTTGTATCCAAGTGAACGTTACCCTGTATTCTGCTCTGGAACTGGTTATGTTTTTTCTGGAGACTTAGCAGAAAAAATCTTTAAGGTCTCTTTAAGCATCAGACGTTTACATTTAGAGGATGTGTACGTGGGGATCTGTCTCGCCAAGCTGCGGATTGACCCCATGCCCCCACCCAACGAGTTTGTCTTCAATCACTGGCGAGTTTCTTACTCCAGCTGTAAATACAGCCACCTAATTACCTCCCATCAGTTCCAACCTAGCGAACTGATCAAATACTGGAACCACTTGCAGCAGAACAAGCACAACGCCTGCGCCAACGCGGCCAAGGACAAGGCCGGCAGGTACCGCCACCGCAGACTGCACTGAGGGCGGCGCCCGGCCCCGCTGCCACCTGTAAATAACCAGCGCTGAACGATGGACAGTGAGCGGAGCAGCCCCAGGCACAGCCCCAGGCACAGCCCCAGGCACAGCCCCAGGCACAGCCCGCACCCAGCCCAGCAGGCGGGAAATTATTTTTTTAAGTTAAATAAAAAGTATAGCTCTTGAATATTATGGAATTATAACCAAAAGGTTTTCCCAGCGAATTTGAGATTTAAAAAAAAAAAAAAAAAAGATGGTATATAAGGATTTCTGTGTTAATGTGCAATAATAAGCATGCACACTTTGGTGGTACAATTGCTGATTTATGTGCCAATAAAATATAATTGAGCATATTTTCCACACTAAAATTTTATTTTAAGAAGTGCATTCATAGCTCTAGTTCTCTTCCATGTAATGATTTGTTGTTATCTAGAAATGCTATAAAATGAAAAATTAAAAACTAAGGAAATGCACAAAGGGCAGATCAGTTTTACCTTCAAATGCCACATGACAATTATTATACACTTCTTTAATGTACAACACATTTAGCAATGTCGCAATTTAGAAAGCCACTACCAAGAAATTCTAAAGCACTAAGAAAGTACTCCCTTGAAGTAGGTCCAGTTTTGGGAAGTTTGCTTATTTGGTTTGGAAGGAGAAATAAATGAAATCAAAGTTGCAAATACTTGCTTTGTACATTACCTTCAGAAATGCAAGTGGTGTTCTGGATGCAACTAGATTGTCCACAAAGAGCTGACTGAAAGTTATTTCGTTCTCTAGAAGTCACAGGGCAAGCTCCTAAGATCTGGTGCCAAGTAACATTCATTCCCCTTGGCACCTTCACGCAAATTCATTGGATCTGCTGTTAATTTCCCTACATAACTTCAAGGTAACTCAAAGGCTGAGGAGAAATGTAAAACCTAAGTTCCAGTCTTGCACCGTTCTTGACAAAGCTTCATTTTGTGCAAAGTGGGAGAAAACTAATCAAACGTGTTGATTTTGCTCTTTCCTGTCCGACAAAAAACAAGGATCAGCCAAGTGAAAACATCTGCCTGAGAAAATGAAGCCCCACACCTGAGTTTATAGGTGGGGAAGACTAGGTCACAACAGGATTGAGAGTTCCAACCAGCAATATGGGCAGGAACAAAATCTAAGCAATTTAAAGTCATAACACGTACCACTGAAAACAAATTGTGAGAAGTGGGTTAAATCTATTTACAGGTTTCCAGTTTTCTACCAAACAGAACTTTTAAAACTTATTTTCCAACTGTTACAGCAGAGTTGTATCAGATTCAGGTTATTACTGCTTGTCACAGTGCCAGGGTAAGCAATACCCACCTCTGATTTAGCAGCAAATGATCGAACTACAATTAGTTTTCTGTTTGACTGGGACTTTTTAATTGGATAAAATACAAATATTTGATGTACTTTTATTATTTAATAAAATTGATTATATTTATTGTCTTAAGATTTCACTTTTTCTGAGAAAGCTGCTCAGGAAGAAAGAAATTTCTAGCTTTAGCGTTACTTGGTTTTTCTAGTGTTCCCTAGTCCTTAAAGCCTGGTTTTCATGCACAGTACAGAGATCACAGCAGGGTTTTCTCCTCTATAATGAGGAGACAAATCATATTACTGAGCATTCTCAGCAGCTCTCAGGCTGTCTGTCTGCAGGAACTCTCACACGTGAACAGACTGCAAGGCACTGGGTGCACCTCTGAAGCAATTCCAGCAGCTCCTACGGAAGGTGGGCATGGGAATTTGCTCAACACCACGTTTTTGGTGATCCTCCACTAAATTTTTTCCCCTGCTGTATTTGGGGTGTGCTAATTGTACATTTCTGCATTTCCAACACACCTCGAATCATAAAAATGTCTGGTTTTGGAGAAAGCAAATACCTGTAAAAGTAATAAAACTCTTCTGCAGAGATTTTCCAACTAAATTGAAAGTTCATACATTGGTTTACGTGATGCCTGCTGGCATTCATGCGAGAGAGCTGCCCAGGACAGATGTTTGGGAGTGTGCTTTGAGCACCCATTGCGGTTTTCCCCATGCAGTGTGCTGCTTGCTCCCAGCTGCTGCAGGCCACGGCTGACATGCAGCTGACAGGCACCTGGCTGAAGGTCACTGCAGGCAGGCTCTGTGCCACACTGCCAGCTCTAGACCCCCAGGGCGAGTGTGGGAAGCCAGCTACTGCTGCAGGGGATTGAATTTTGGAAGATGTCCAATGCCATAAGTGGCCTCTCCCCGAGCAGTGCAGGCCAAGGACGCAGTCCAGCCTCCCGGAGAGGACTCCAGTGCTGCTCCTGGCCCTTGGCGCTTTCCAGCTCCACTGCCATGTACTCGATTTTACCAACTCTGCCTAGTCCTAAATGCTGTTCCTGGCTCCTGGGTGTAGTCCAAGAGGTTAATACTAAACCTTAAATAGTTTGGCACTGGAACCATCGAGTTTGGCAGCCAAAGCACCTCTCGAGTGCTGGGCTTTGGAGCTCCTGCACGATGCTGATCTGCCCGAGCTTGGCAGAACCACGGCGCGATGCCCACGAGTCCAGCATACCAAACCTCCTGCTACTTACAGCACTAGTGAGGAGCACCAGATGCTAAATAAAATGCCATTCTTAATGCCCTTTGAAGGGCCCAACATGGTTTTTAAAATTTG
Organism: Pachycephala philippinensis; assembly: GCA_013397055.1. NCBI lineage: Eukaryota > Metazoa > Chordata > Aves > Passeriformes > Pachycephala > Pachycephala philippinensis. The sequence continues at coordinate 1,174,754 of VWZT01013523.1, read as the reverse complement.
TATTAATGTTTGGGTGTAAGTTGAAACTACTCTATAAACATACTTGAATCCTTATCAAGATGGTCAAAGGCTACTGAAAACATTTCCATCCAAGTACCGTTTTGTTGCACAGTTTGTTGTAAAGCTTTCAGAAACAAAAGGGAATCATTTTGTATGATGAAATATGCAATTACAGAATGAAAGCTCTACATTCCTTTCTCTGAATGTTTTACTGTTTTCTAGCTTGTGTTTAAGCTATTTGCTCACTCTACTAGAATATAAAAACAGTTCATATTAAAAATAGTGCAATAATTATTTGTATCATTAAAAGCTTGAACAAGTTCTCTCACTTTCTTTCCCCATAAAGCAAGAAAAAAATGCATTTTTCATTAGCAATAGCATACAAACTTGTAGCTAAAACTCTAACATGTCTGCAATGCAGTAAAAAAAAGGGGGAAAAGGATATAACTATTCATTGAATACGGAAGTACAAGAGTTTGTATAATACTTGCTCTAAATGTTTTAACTTCTCCGTATGTCTGCTTCAGGTTGAAAACAAGTATAAAAAGTCATAATGGCTCAAAAGTTATGATGGGAGAAAAAAATTGTGACATCATCAGCAACATTATTATGGCAAAGAAAACTCTTAGAAAAGCTGGCCTGGTAACAAAAATCAGAAATTGGAATTCCATCATTTCCCCATATGTATTTTACTTTCAACTAAATAAAGATTTACACATTGATACTATAGGACCAAAATAAAGTCCCACCAAAAAAAATTTGTTTATCAACAACAGAACTGTTCCTTTCATGCCTCCAATTAAATCAGTGGTGTAAGTTATTTGCACATCCCACACCAATAGAATTAAGAATGGAAAATGCACAGCTACAGCGTTTGGTGTAGTAGAACTGATCCCATCCCCTGTCACTGAGAGATCTTTCATGGGTAAAGTTCACAATCTGTTCTAAATTTTAAAAATTACATGTCAAGGTACTTCCAAGCCTCAGTCGTTGTTCTGAGAGAAAATTCAGTGCCCACTAAGATCTTCACTTAAATTTATAAACTTAAATTATGGGATGGCAGTGATCTAGAAGAGATGAGACAGACTGCCTTTCAGGTTAACCTTACTAGAACAGCAATTTAGAATCTGCTTTTCTTTGCAGTGCAGTAATATAAAACGTGTCAGTCCTCATTTACAAAATATTTTCAGAATATATCAACATGTTAAGACATGCATTAACTGTCTCCAAGCCCAGGCTAAATCAGGCACTGGAGGGGAGGGAAGCACCTAGAGGCCATTACTTTAGACTGCCTCCCCCTTCCCACTAATTTTCCAGATATGTTAAACACAATCCCCAATCACGCTCCTATCTAAAATACCTACACAATCCCACAGGGCAAGAAAATCTTTTCTCTTGAATGAATGCTCATTGCAATGCGTGGAAACGTCCTGGGAGGAGATGAAAGGGAGAGGGAAGATGCTAATACAGAAGCTACTACTTCTTCCATTTGTGCTTTTGGGAAGAACAGGCTTGTAACTGATTTGCAGAAACATCACTTGTCGTTGCCATATTTTCCCAATTTTAAATGCCATTTCTCAATCTCTCTTATGCTGTTGAATAGCACAAATAAATAAATATTGGACAATCACTCAGTCACACTGTGAGAACTGCACCTCTCAATGAAGAGCATTATTGTCCTTTTCATTTCAGACTGTCCTTCCAAAGCAGGATGTGACTCGGGGCACAGTCTCACCCCCCCTGCTGAGCACAGCACTGGGCATGGCACAGGCTGTCATTCCCACAGATCCCACCTCCAGCCCATCCAGGGCTGCCTCGCTTCCCCAGCCCTGCTTCCCAAGCCCAGGCACTCGGTGGGCACCCAGGGGAAGGAGGGAGGCAGGGAAGCTGCACGGGCAGCTCTGAAACGCTGCACTGTGCAAATGTAGGTCAGCAAGGACAGAACGCGGGCTCTGCTTTGTACCAAGAGTGAATCAAAGGCTTTCCGGGGCAGGAGGCTGGGGGAGGGCTCTGGAAAACAACTTCTTGCAGCAAGTCAGTGAAAAAGGAGCTTGAATGTCAGAAAACAGAAGAGCAAAACTGAAAATGCAGCAGCTGATCAACACCACACAGGTTGGAAATACAGGGCAGGCTCAGTGGCAGGGAAAAAGCACTACAAAAGTGAGGCCAAATTAGAAAGCAGGATCTGGAACTGCAGTCACAAGTGTTCACACTTCTGCACTTAGAGAAAATAGGAACCTATGAGGTAAATCCATTCTTCTAACAAAATTTTTAGTGCATGTGTTTTATTAAGGCCTGAACCAAATTCCAAGTTGTGACACGATGGCGTGAACAGCAGGTCGGTAACTCCACAGAGAGTACTTTACACACAGGATTGTCCGTGCACAGGCAAACCAAGAGCAAAGCAAATTAGATCACTTGTGCCTAGCATTTGTATTTAATCTTCACACAAAGAGTTAACTTCAGCCTTCATTTGTTCCAGGTTAGCTCAAAAGAAACAGAGCCTGGTACAATATGGTACCTTCCTTTCACAGCTAAAAGACTGCAAAGGAATTTAGCTGAACATGGGATATGGATGAAAACTATCACGTTGCTGTTCTGATATTGCCATGGCAACAGTTACAAGAGCTCTCTTAAGCATTTAAATCTGACAGTTTTCCTGATAACACTAACTGAATGATTGTAATGATGCATTTTGGTTCATGAGCTAACTGCTCTATAACCACAGGGTACGAACTGGTCTCTTTGCTCTTCTCAAGACTGCGCTTTTGGTCAAAACGTTCTGACCGAGACAGTAACCTTGAATTACCACTCAAAAAAGAAAAAAAAAGGAAAAAAAAAGGTCCCTCCAGCTCAGGGAGTACTCATGGCTTAAAGCTTTATGTACTCTCAAAGGTTTCCATTTGAATGCTTAAGTTGTGCACAGCCGGTGTGCAGGGTGGAGAAGTCAAGACTGCTAAAATCTTTGACGGGATTTTTCTCAAAGGGTTTTCATTCCCCTGGGAAGGCTGAAGGGAAAAACCCCACCTTCTGAAGGGTAGATTGAATTGTTGCTGACCTTCAAGATGTCATTTGCTCAAGAAAAGAGAAGGAGGAAGAAAGCGGCGTTTTTATACAATCTTTATCAGCTTGTAACCAATATCCACTTTTTTAAATAACAAAACACTGCAAGCTGCTCCACCTCAGTAGAGGCCAAGGTGCACTGAGGAATACACGGTGTGCTCTGAGGACAAGGGCATCACAGCAACGCCTCCACCTCCTATTAGCCCGTTTAGCTTCAGCTAATATTAAGTGGCATTTCAGCTGTTTAATATGAATACTCTGTGAGCCACTCGCTCTGATCTCCCAGATGCTCAGTGTGGGCATAATGGAGAACTCTTTTTCTTTACCTCATTAAAAAGTGAAGTGTGTGAAACACGTTTGTCATCCTAACATTTTAAGGATACCAGCTTTGATAATGTCTTGCAATACATTCAACTAAAAAAGATTAAGATACTGAAAACAGTGTGAAATCTTTAAAAATTTCCCAAGATGACGAAATTTCAGATTTCAGAAGAAACAGTCATGCTTGCAAGGATCTAAGAGAGGAATCTTTTCAACACAAAAAAAATCTTCAGAACATAAAGTATTCCCAGTTCTTTCGCTGTTAACACTTTTTAAAGTTTTATATTCAGTTAAAAATTAAAAGCATCCATGCCATCCTAAAACCACCAAATCCCTCCACACTCTTGAAAAACCACAACCCCACCACATCTTTTCCTGTGGAAAGGCCAAGTGTTCCCACGTCTCAGGCTCAAAGTTTAAATCGAGAAAAACCAACTGCCACAAGAAATCCTTTGTTAATAAAAACCAGACAAGGCACCAAAGGAAACTAAAACCTTACTCACTGCCTTTCCTAAATATTTAACATGCCCTGCATTTAAACAAGCTGAGGCCTAAGAACTATTTTGAGAATAAGAATAACCTACAATCTCGCAGGTTTCATTCAGGATGTGTGTCACTGTCATCACTTTCAAAAGAAGCATCAATTTACGTCACATTTTAAACCTGTTTTGCCCTAACATAGGTTGATACAAGATGATAAAACAAAAAATGAAACACTGGAAAGCACCATCTGTGACTCAGTCAAAAATTTAGTGCTGCTGCTTAATGCAAATGCCAGTCTTTTTATAGGCATTCTTCCAAAGTCCACCTAGACATCGATTTTTGCAGCCATAAAAATTCCACTCAATTATCCAGCCTTCTGAATGAACAGAACCAATTTCCCATTGTACCACCTTTAAATAATTTAAAATCTTGTATTTTATTGACTGGTTTTTAGTACAGAAAAGGGTAACATTTTTATATCCCAAAAATGTAAAGAAATAAGACTACAGTTCAGAGGTACTCTTAATGTTACTTGAGACTGTAAAATAAAGGTAAATATCTCATCTATACCTGAGGGAACAAATAACACCTCTGTTGCTCAAAAAGCAAATTACAAAGCTTATGCTGTACCCACAGTGAGGCATACCAGAGGGAAAAAGGAAAAACCAACCAAAATCCAACAAACCCCCAGAAATCACGTTGTTCGTATATAGCTGTATCTTCAACAGAAAAGTATTTTCAATAATACCTCTATTTATGTCATGACAAAATTCTGTCTTCCAAATCTGAAATGATTTTTCAAACCTGATGCAGCAGTTTACTTCTATTATTTGATCAAATACGACATGGTTTAATAATTTTGGAAGTTACCCATATTAATTAAAAAACCTGATCTTTTCCCTGAATTCTCAAAATGGTAAAAAGAAAATAATTAGGGCAACAATGACAGATAATTACAATTCTTTTACTTTACATAAATTGAAATTTATTCAGAGTTAAAAGCTGTAGTCACTACTTCCTAGTATCCAGCCATGAATTATCCCCTTTTTAAAAAGCAGGCAAATTTGTTTGCTACATCCATCAAAGGTATGATTTGCTTTCTAACCAAAATTCAGTTGAGAAATGGATGCTGCAAACAACTTCAGATATCCAGCTTTCATTAATGTTAATAAAGGAATGACAGCCTTGTGACAATAATTTGGAGGCTCTAAGCCTGAATGAAATATAATGCTGTCCTAGTCATTAAGAAGTGCACTGCCTGGATCCCTCAAGCATTTTAATTTTTTTTTCCCTTTCACCATTTCAATATTTTCTACTAGTAGAAGTTAAGCAGTTTGAATGATTTATTGTCCAAATTTCATGCTAGCAGAGCAGAATGGAAAAGCTAGAATAAAGTACACAATTACATTTCTTCCCTACCCATCCTCCTATTCATTAGAAAACTTTACACCCATGAACGCACTTTTGTTAAGTAGCATCTTCTGCACACATTCCATAAATTGAGAGTTTTAAGAAACACTACTTTGGTTTTGCCTGTAAGACTCCTTATGACCAGTCAAGTATTAATGTTTTACTTCTTCCAATTCTGTAAGAAAAAAACATCTATGAATCTTGTATTAATTTTTTTTTCCATTGTAAAATATTTTACATGGAATAAAGAGTGGTTTTTTCCCCCATTTCTTATCACAATATTCTCTTGGACTTAGGCGTATTAGCATCTGAAGCACAAACATAGCACTTGAATTCCTCAGACCCTGATTTACTCATAGAACAGATAAATCCTAGGATGTTCCTGACAAAACAGAAGAGTGTTAAGTGTTGTTTCTTTTTTCTCACAACAGTGGAATTGCAGCAAGCAGTCCCTGCTGACATATCCTGGCTAGGACATGGCAAAGTTCTTCTACAGCAGTTCCAAGTGCAGCCATTTCAGCACATACAACTATGATCCAGTTTAAATTTAAGATAAATTGCAGTTGGACAATGCTCACACTCCGAAAGGATGGACACTTCTTCCACGGGTTCTCTGGGCAACCTGTTCCAGTGCCCCACCACCCTCAAAGGAAAGAATTTCTTCCTGACATTTAATTTCAGTCTAAATCTCCCCTCTTAGTTTGAACTGTTCTCCCTTGCCCTATCACTATGTGCCCTTACCAAAAGCCATTCTCCCTCTTTTCTGTAAGCCCTGTCTGAGCACTGCCAGGCTGCAGTGGGGTGTCCCCAGAGCCTTCTCTTGTGCAGGATGAGCAGACCCAGCTCTCCCAGCCTCTCCTTGGAGCAGAGGAGCTCCAGCCCTCCGAGCACCTTCGTGGCCTCCTCTGGACCTGCTCTACCAGGGCCACATCTGTCTTGTGCTGAGGGTTCCAGAGCTGGGTGCAGCACTGCAGCTGGGCTCTCACGAGGGAACAATCCCCTCCCTTCACCTCTGGCCACCCCTCTTTTGACGCAGCCCAGGACTCAGTTGGCCTTCTGGGCTGTGAGTGCACACTGTTGGCTCATATCCAACTTTTCATCCACCAGAACCCCCAAGTCCTTCCATGCAGTCCTTCTCCCAGTCTGTGCTCATCCCAGCCTGGGATTGCCCCAACCCAGGTGCAGCACCTTTTGCACTGGGCCTTGTTGAACCTCATTAGGTTCACCTGGGCCTTCACACTCTTCATCAAATTCAGTTGTGTAACCCAAGGTGCTGGACAATTTCCATTTTTTTTGGTGACACTTTAAGACTTGGGCAAAAATAGCTCTACATATTTGCTGAACATATTTCACACTGGCTTTGTCAGTTACTTGAAGTGAAAAATGATGACAATGAGATGTGTTACCATAGAAAAAAAAAAGCTGCCTCCCACCACAGCCAACTACAACATTTGGCATTTCATTTGTTTCAGCGGCCAATACAGACAAGAATGTGTTTGTCCCTGGATTTGGGGAAGTCAAAAAAAAGGAATTATTTTTCCAACTGTCCATAAAGCTTCCTTTTCTTGTTGTCCTGTTTCCCTTTTACAACTACCTCTTCACAGCTAAAGGTTTTCTCAAGTTATCAGAGATATGCCGTAACCCCCTAAAAACCAGTCTTTGCAAGATGCAATATGAAAAACTAAGCATTTTCTAAACAAACCCCATAACAATCTCCCTCCTCACCCAGACACCTCAGAAACACATTAAACATTCACTCTCAGAGAAATTTCTAACTAGTCCTTTTAAACAAGTGAACACTAACTCCCTAAAAACCACTTTTTTAAGACTCACAGAGATGGCACAAACCTGTCTGCTTCTAATAAATACCAAACTACAGTTTCTGAATTTTCTATGCAACGTTTTCAAAGCATACTAACAAGTTTTAGTCCTTTAGAGAACTGGTCATATACTGCAGACCAACTCTTTGCTTAGCAGTGGCATCAGATGATATTAGACCAAATCAAAATTACTTGTTTCAAAAAAACCAGTAAGTATAAATAAATGGTGATCAGGACCTGTTATTATCCATACTCCCTCCCTGAACAGTTGGTAGAATTTAGCCAACAAGTCACAGAAATATTACCCAAGTTTCCCCATTTACTGAAAAATATAAGGGCAGAAGACAGAAATTCACCTACGCAGATTCAGCTATAGGGATGTTGTCATCTAGGACTGCACCATCCTCCACACATGCAGAATGGCAGCAGAAATCATCAGCACATTGACTCTGCTGCTGCTAACTGCATTAAATGAAAAATATTCTAAAAACCCAGTAGAAATCCTTTAGAATAATGGACAGTAATTACAAACTTTGTAAGCTGTGACACTTCAGTAAGTGTTACACAGTGCATCTCTTTCTATTAAAGAGGGAGATAGAAGATGCAAACCCCACAAAAGTCGTACTTCAGGGGAAATACACAGGCAGGACAAGCACTTAAAAAGAGAAAATATTCTGCCCTAAGGAGCTTATGTAAGTAAATAAGTGGGCAAATTTTAAGTGGTAGGCTTCAATTCATCAGTTTAAGTACTGGAAATGAATGTTTTTTCTTGTGTAATGACAATTGAAGTAAAGTGTGAAAGCACTGACTATGCCCTAAAATAAACAGTCTATTAAGCATCCACAGCAATTTAATTTCCTATTCCTTTCTTAACTTTAACACCCCAAACATAAAACTGAAAGCAAAACAAATTACCCTTGTGTTTGCCAACCAAAATAAAACCAAAAGTTAAAAATACCTTTACAATTTTTAACTTTTTTTTTTTTTTTTTTAATATATACACAGAACGAGTGCATTATGAAAAATTTAAAAGGAACTGCATTTACTGCTGGATGTCCATGAGATCCAGAGGATCCTGAACTGTGCATTGTGGGAACATGCTGGCTTTGCAGGTTAGTTAATTAATACTATCGTGGCTCTGTAAAATCCAGCCATTACTGCCCGCAGTGAAGAGCAGCAGTTGAATTTTATTTGTGGCTCTGGTGCAGATCAGATCTGTAATCCCATGGGAGCTCCACACAGCCCTAAGAAATGGGACCTGAGCAACCAGAGGAGCAGGAATCACACGTGACAGCCTGGGGAAGCTGCTCCCAAACCGAACGGGCAAACAATGATCTGAAGGTTTATCAAGATTCAAGGAAAGGTGGGAAGTCAAAACATATTAATTTAAATGCACTGAATTCCCATGTGAGTTTTCCAATGCAGGAGTAAATTGGCCTTCACTCACTGTAAACCAAGGAAATTAAACTACATACAGCTCACTAAATTAATTTTATTCCTAAAGACATCACCAGCCAATGGCAATTTAATGCATTATAACTTATGAATGTTGATGTTGTACACTTTGGTAATTTGCTTTAATTTGCTTGAGTGCCTTGATCTAGATATAGCCTTAAGGAATCTTGTATATTGCCATTTTAGATTGCATCATCCATTGTATTAAGGAGAAAAGGTTACTTGTGAATGGCAGAACTATGAAGCACTTGCTTTAATGGGAAAACACAGACAATTATTGAAGACTCTTAACTTCCTAACGACTCCCAGCCATGCTCAGGTGGCAACAGCTGCACCCTGGAAAGACCTGATGTGTTTAACGACAAATGAAATATAAGTTAAGATTTTAATCCATAAAAACAAATCCTGGTTTGGGGAGCTCAGCAGCTACAAGAGAAATCTGGGAGGAAGTTCCACAAGATCTTCAAGTCCCTGAAGGGCACTGACTGACAGAGACACCAAGGCTACCAGGAAGAAACACGGTCATGTTTCAGACCCAGGGAGGGCTTTTTTCACCCCAAAGCCTTACACAGCTATTGTGCTTTGATTGTCTTTTGTGTGAGCACAAAGGCACCTCCAGAAACCTATTTATTTGTCACAAAATCCCTTAACAAGCCTGGAATCCAGGAGGATCCGATGATAAGAAAGGCAGGTAACTTGTGAATTTAAATTATTAAAGAGCTCCCAGGTCAGCACCAGGCTGGAGGCTACCACAGAGAGGTGAGGTTTCAGAGGTTAAGGATCAGTTCATTCCAGGAAGGGAATTCTGTGAATTCTGCTAGAAAGCACACAGGAACCACCATGAGTTTCTCCTACAGCAGCTTGGTCATAAGGAGTAAGCCAGACTGCAGCCAGGGCTTTATCAACAGAAAAGAAAAATAGCAGAATATTAAGCAAATGAACTGAAAACTAACTAAAATGGACCAAGATGTAAATAATATAGGAAAATTCTGAGTTTTAACCATTTTACAGGGAAAAACAAAGAAGTAAAAAGGAAATAAAATTCACAGTAACACCTAAATTTACCCTGAAGCATAACAGATTCACTACAAATCAGTGCTGGAGTAAATGAACTACTAATACATAAACCCAGAATACATCTTTATTTTTCCATCAAGATAATGTCAAAGAGCACATGAAATGTATTACAGAAAGGCATAAATGCCTTTCTGCAATTTAACTAGAAGCAAAACATTCCCTCCCACTACCATTATCTTCAGACTTGCCAGAGGAACTCATGCTACTTCCTTCACCCCTGAGAAAATAAAACATCTGCCCACCTTTTAATCTTCTTATGGACAGAATTAATTTAGCTTCCTTCTGGGGAATGTGGTGGGAGAGGAAACTGGCCAAGCCTATTTGAGCCAAAGTCAGTCTTTTGTTTAAAGGAGAAAAAGAAAAAGAGGGGGGAGGAGGGGGAAAAAATCATAAGCTGTGAATACTCTTTAGTTATGCCACATTTATGAAGTATCAATACATTTCTCTGCATTTTACCATAGTTTAAATATGACTTCACTAAAGAAACACCACTTTACTGAACATAAGGCAGAAACTCCCTGAAGCATGCCAAAGATTAAATGTCAGGTTTATCAATCACTTCCATTCCACTTAGGAGAGGCATCAGAAAAAGTTACATTATTTCCTTAAAGGTATGATTCTTATTCATAACTGAGGACTTTCACAAATATTAGTATACCAGTAACACTATCCTAGTGTTTAACTTGAATCCATTCTGGATCTTAACCCGGAGGATGTTGGGTACTTATTACCTTTTATATTCTATTCCTCTCAGCTCCATATAAAGGAGTAATAAAATAATAGTTGAAAGAATTTTCTGTGTACTGCAAATTTCTGTCTCTAAAATGTTCCCTGCATATGGATTACTGTTATGGTACTCATTCTTTGAAATTATCTAATACCCACATTCGTATTTGAAAGGATTACAATTCACAGTGTTTGGCATTACAAGCCAAGTGCAGGCAGCTTTCCAGAGAAGAAAATAAAAGGACATTAAGAGTCTTGCTGAACCCTGCCAGGGGAAGGAATATAAGAGACATATTGAATGTGTGGTTTTGTTGTGCAGTACAATAACACACATATGCAAGCCACCCTTATTAAATATTTAGCTCACCTTAGGTGGGCAAACTGCCTGATTAGGCACTTTCATTATTCTGAATGGGAACTGTAACAAACAAGCAAACACAGTTTTCAAAAGATTTCAGCCATGAAAAAGGAAGCTGATTTACTTATTAAAACTTCACCTTTGAAATCTGAGCCAGCTATAAACCTACCCTTTAAAATCAGATGTAACATTCAGGCAGTTCAGAGTCCCTTTCGATTTTCATTTCTAAGACAGCATTATGATCCATTTAGGATTTTAATATGTATTTTACTACTTTAATCTGCATTTCACCTGCTGCTCATGTCCAGATATTTTTGGAAGCTTTTTCTTAACATTATTTTCCAGACATAATTATGCATGTGAAAGCTACTATAAAAAACATTGTTTGCTACAGCACACAACATCACCCTAAAACAGAATGGCTTTTATAGACCAATATGAGGTAGCTGCATATGTTCTGTATATTATAATATATTCTATGTATTATTAGCTACAAAACACTTGGCTTAAGGCACTATAAAGCCCTCTCTATCCACAAGTCTTTTGTTTTACTTAGCAGTAATGATAAAACACAACTAATCAGGCAGGTTATCTGCTTTAATGATGACAGTATTCCATTTTTATTTCAGTTATATGTAAATCTGTGCCTGATTTACACCAACTGCTTCAAAGGTAACAGGGATTAGGGCTGATGGAGAGCGCTGCATAATGCACTCTCAAGTCTCCCATTCCACAGCAAAAGGAGAGTTGGATTTTCCCCACCTCAGGAAACAGAGCTCTTCTCAGCCTACTTTAGTAACACTCCCTCCCTCCTCCCACAGCATGGTTTGAAACTACTTCCCAATTTCAATAAAACCTGGAGAAAAGTTATTGCCTTGGTCAACTTTTATGAAAATTACTGGCCAGGGAAATTAAACCCTCGAATTACTGCTCCTGGGGAGTGAAAGGCAGGCAGTGCTTTCTCTGTGTCCCCTCGAAACAGCAGCACCAAGCCACCCAAAGTTGCACATGTGTAACTCAGCAGCTGCACTTCTCTCCAGGCCCAGGGAGGGCACGAGGAGACGCCCACCTCACTTAGAGGGAGAGAGGCTCAGGCAGTTATAGACACAAACCCCATTATTTACATGAAGAAACGTAGAATTTTTTAACAATATTCTAAATGAAAAGTACTATGAATTTACAGCCACTAGACTGACAGTTAACTACAAGCAAACTTATCACATCACTACATCACTTTGCTTAGTCACACCAAGTTTTCCTTCGCACTTGGACTGAATTTTAAAAGCATATCTGTTGCTCATGCACAAAATCTACTCATATATCTTTATGGAGAGCCAGAAAGGAAGAGATTTAAATTCCAAAAATACATCCTAAGTTTCTTAAAGCAGCAAACCAACGGCTGAATAGTTGGACTTCCTAAACCTTAATGTGCCAAATTCAATGGTAATATAAGGTGAAATAAAAAGATGCTTTGTTAATATTCATGTCATATAAAGTCTAACCAACAGTTTTATAGGCCAGCTATTTAAATGATGTATTTGTAAATGACGTATTTGTAAAAACCACAGCTGTTCTCAAAGTTATGTATAAATTTCTTTCAATTTACCAACTGCCTTAGATGAATTTGACATTTTAAGTACACTGGATAAACCTTCATTATTTAAAATAGTTAACTGCTACAGATGCATAGATCCAAGATTAGCTTTTTACATTTTAAAAGAAAATCAAGATGTTTGTCTCAAAGAAATTTACATTCAGGCTACACATTTATTGATTCACCAAGGTAAGGAACCAGATTTATTTTACCAGATCACCTTGTTCAGTGCTGAGTTTCAAGTCCCATACGCATGAGACTCGTGTTACCTAGAAAAATCCCAAACCAAAAATCTCCAGAAAATCCCATGAGCCTTTTGGGAACAAAGAGAGGCAACAGAGAAAGTGGTAAATGAGAATTAAACCAGCCAATGCATCACTCAGTGCCTGCCTACATGCACTCACATACACACATCCCCCCTGAACTCCCCGAGCTCAGCCCAGTGAGTTTGAGATGAACACAGAGCCACGGCCCACCCTTGCAGCAGCAGTAGCATATTGCTCAGCGCAAACACAAAGCCAGCTCCAGATGGCAGCTCAGCAGCTCGCAGTCACAGGTATATTCCGGGAGGGATGAGCAGTACTGCCCAAATGCCAGGTGAGTGAGCCATAACTAATGCAGAGTTCATTCTATGGCCTTTACACTCATTTACCTAACGAGGAAGCCTATGCTGAACAGACTTATCCAGAAGCACCAGGAGCAACCCTGAGTAAATCAGGACTTTGCCTACAGACATCCTAAAAGTGAGGATGCTGATTCAACAGCAACAGTGTGGTTGCATAAAAGACACAGGCAGATTAACACCTAGATTCAGATGGAACACGAAAATCTCACGAATTTCGAGACCTAAATATAGTCACTCTTAATCAGTTGCCTTCTTAAATGGTGCATGAAGGAACTGCCAAAAAAGCTTAAAAATATGTCCTATTTTGCTATTCTGACTGGATCTTCTCATTAGTTATGTTGCAGTACCTGGAAATAGTGCCCAGTGACATCACTTATAATCCATCCCCCAAAAGACTAAGAACCAGGGCCAGCATTTCATCAACATTTGCCTCTAAAGCTCTGTCTCAGTTCTGAGCTCTGCAGGTTTAATGTGCTCTGAAAAGACTATTTTTGCCTTACATATTCTGATGGAAGAACTAAAGAACACCTGCCCGTGCCACACTGCTGTAATAACTGTGCACCTGTGAACAAAATCTGCCACACTGAGATAGATACCCTCTGCTATCACACACTCCCAGCCACATACTGAAAGAATTCAACAGAAGGGAAAAAACCCAACTAAACAACAAAATAAACCCACAACTGCAAGGAAAAGGAAAGGAAGTGAACTTTTAAAAGAACAACACCACAACAAAGCCCACAAATTGAAACAACAGCCCTTAAGTATGTTCAAAGAGGGCAACTATAAGGACTGAGCACAGAACTTACAAAAATAATTATAAATAAATCAAAAAGGAGAGTTTGCTCTGGCTTAACTAAGTAGTAGTAAGTGGCATGAGTGAGACGTACAAGAGCCTGGGCTCTGAGGCAGTTCCTATGGATATTGCTAGGGTAACAAGCTATCCTATTCCCCAAGCTCAGAGGAAGGAATGGCTGTGATATTCAGTTAGATACAAGCAAGTACTCCAAGCAGAAAACTTGTTTCCACAAACAATGAATTCTACCTTACTCTATTACGAGCAAACACCTAAGGAGTAAAGTGTCACAGGGCCTAATGACAATGGTAGAATCTCAAAAACTGACCAGAGAAGGAAATACTGACTCAGTTCTCACATTAGTTACATGAATTACTCAGATGATTATTAAATACTTTAATTGTAACTTTGATTTAGTTACTGTATCATGAATTGCAAAGTGTGTTAAAAACCTTCAAAATTTTGTTAAAACTCTAATTCCAAGACGAAAGGATGGCTACCCATAACCTGCAGGGAGAAGAAGGTATGCTAAAGTGAATTATTTTTTGATCCCCCATCTGACACATGTTCATTTCTACTGGGTCTGCAAGACCTTTACACTACCTTCAATAGTTGTGAATAAATTACAACCCTACATAACAGCAGAGCTGTTCTTTCCCCAGAACTGCCAGGTGAAGACGCAGCTGTTAGACATTTGTGAGATGTTTGGAGATAATTTGTAGAGGGAAAGGTGTTGACCCAGTTGTTTAACATAAGCTTGTGCAGTGCATGATGTCTGATTGTTCAGAGAACTGTTAGGACAAAGTATAAAAATCTGTAGTTCAGGTTCAGCTGGTATCACTGAGCAGCACGCTATAAAACTTTGATTACACACAAACCCAAAGACCTGAGAAACAAAAATTACTCCAAGCAGAATCCTATACAGGATTCATGTAAAAGTTAACATCCAATCCAAAGAACACAAATGAAGTTTCCTAGGCAGTTTTATTTGGGGCCATGTTTCCAAATGAGAGTGACTCCTGAAACATTCATAAAGGATCCCGGTCCTACTGCACAGTGTGCATGGCAGATGAGTTCCTCAGGGGATACCCCTAGGGCTGGCAAATACACTCCTGTCATTCAGCTTTGGATCAAGACAGGTCTAGGAGGTCATCCCAGAACTCATACCAAGCATGTCTGAGGCTCTCAGGCCTCTGTAAATAAAGCCTGCCAGATGTGTAAAGCTTTAATTGAATGTACGCTCAGAAATGCTTTGGGTTCTCACACTTGGTACTCTCCATTCAAACCGCTCAAGGACCTGCCAGCCGTGCCAGGAACACCCTCAGCACTGACACAGCCGAGCCTTGCCCACAGCAGTGACTCTGGGCACGCTCATTCAGGGGCAGAGCTGCACGGCTCCAGGTCTCGCTCCCTCTCGCTCATTCAGGGGCAGAGCTGCCCGGCTCCAGGTCTCGCTCCCTCTCGCTCCCTCTCGCTCATTCAGGGGCAGAGCTGCCCGGCTCCAGGTCTCACTCCCTCTCGCTCATTCGGGGGGCAGAGCTCCCCAGCTCCAGGTCTCGCTCCCTCTCTCTCCCTCTCGCTCATTCAGGGGCAGAGCTGCACGGCTCCAGGTCTCGCTCCCTCTCGCTCATTCAGGGGCAGAGCTGCCCGGCTCCAGGTCTCGCTCCCTCTCGCTCGTTCGGGGGCAGAGCTGCACGGCTCCAGGTCTCGCTCCCTCTCGCTCCCTAGCACACTGGTGCTACGCAGCAGCGCCTAACTTCCTGAGCCATGACTGGTTATACAACATCCCCGTCTTTACTTGCATTTGCAGTCCTTACTCTCAACACAAAAGAAAACCTATTATGGGGAACAAAACAGGCAGTTCCATTGTGTAACGCAGTACAACAGCCAGATATCTTGGCACAGATGTACACTATTTACAATCCCAAAGAAAACGAGTGCACCATTGTTCAACCTAACACATTTTCTTGAAAGCGGCATTTGTATGTGATTTTTCTTGGTCTCTATCAGCTTCACTATTTACACTAGAACTCTTTAAGGGAAAGCAATTTAGTATTTGAAACACGACTCAGGCAATGAAATGCCAACCACTGAAACTGCTGTGTGGGCCTTAAATATAAAATACAATAACAGTTCTTAGGAAACTTGCATTTCATCCACTCTCATTAGAGTCATACAGACACACAAAGCCTTCTTGTCTGCTACCCCAAAGCAGGGTAAGGTTGTTGGCAGACTGTTCTGGAGAAACATCCATTTCTCCAGCTCAAAGATTTTGAGTTGATGGTCATGTCCTGGCCCTTAACCCTCATGGACCAAGGACCTCATGGGTATGNTCAGGGGCAGAGCTGCCCGGCTCCAGGTCTCGCTCCCTCTCGCTCATTCAGGGGCAGAGCTGCCCGGCTCCAGGTCTCGCTCCCTCTCGCTCGTTCGGGGGCAGAGCTGCACGGCTCCAGGTCTCGCTCCCTCTCGCTCGTTCGGGGGCAGAGCTGCACGGCTCCAGGTCTCGCTCCCTCTCGCTCGTTCGGGGGCAGAGCTGCCCGGCTCCAGGTCTCACTCCCTCCTGCTCAGCAGCACACTGGTGCTACGCAGCAGCGCCTAACTTCCTGAGCCATGACTGGTTATACAACATCCCCGTCTTTACTTGCATTTGCAGTCCTTACTCTCAACACAAAAGAAAACCTATTATGGGGAACAAAACAGGCAGTTCCATTGTGTAACGCAGTACAACAGCCAGATATCTTGGCACAGATGTACACTATTTACAATCCCAAAGAAAACGAGTGCACCATTGTTCAACCTAACACATTTTCTTGAAAGCGGCATTTGTATGTGATTTTTCTTGGTCTCTATCAGCTTCACTATTTACACTAGAACTCTTTAAGGGAAAGCAATTTAGTATTTGAAACACGACTCAGGCAATGAAATGCCAACCACTGAAACTGCTGTGTGGGCCTTAAATATAAAATACAATAACAGTTCTTAGGAAACTTGCATTTCATCCACTCTCATTAGAGTCATACAGACACACAAAGCCTTCTTGTCTGCTACCCCAAAGCAGGGTAAGGTTGTTGGCAGACTGTTCTGGAGAAACATCCATTTCTCCAGCTCAAAGATTTTGAGTTGATGGTCATGTCCTGGCCCTTAACCCTCATGGACCAAGGACCTCATGGGTATGTCTGAATTAGTTACAGATAAGTATACCTATGGTGAAAAATAATTTACAAACCCAATAAAAACAAGTCTCTACCCCAAGTATCAGCTATGGAAAACTTTTCTAAAAATATCTGTCCTCCATGCAAATCTATGTAACTTTATGATTCTATACTATTACAGTTTTCCTCACCTCGTCGTGCTGGTTAAAAACTGAATAGGATGCACAGAGAGAATTCACAGAATGCTGCTCAGCCTGCAGAGGGGAGTAGGAGTGTGGGCAGGCTGGTGTTGCACTCACATTGGGAATAATGACCACCTTATGCACAGGCTGCATGAAAATTATGCTGCACTTCAGAGCCCATTTCAAACATTTCAAAGAGTCTGTTGTTTTGCTGACTCCTCCCTCAATCCCACTGTCCTCCAACATTTTAATGAGATTAGGACATGACACAGAAAACTGGTGATGTGGATAAGTAGGTGTCTCTCCTCCATCTCTGATACTAAAGATGTATTAAGTTTTTATTTCTTTTTAAAAGTGCCATTTATCCGAACACTGAGAGACAACGTCCAACACCACCATATGCTTCTTAACAGTCATTTTGAGTTTCAGCACTGAATCACAATCTTAATTCCTCACAATCAATTATAAGGTCCTGTGGATTTACCCACTCACACAGAAGCATATCAATTTTCTTAAGTCTTTCATATGAAGTACATGCACACACCCTGTTGATTGTTTCTGCCCCAACTGCTTCTTCTCCAATGGCCCAGTCTGTAAAGTGCCATAATTCAGTAATTCCCTTCATTTAAACTACACACTATTCCTTTGAAAATACACCACAGGTGGTTAAACAACCTCTCAGTTTACAAAAAAAAATTACAGAGATTATACCCAACCCAAAATATTTTGAGGGCAATAACAGTAACATCCTTTGATTAATTAATGCCCCAAATCTGGTACTGACCACAAAGTGATGAAAAACGCTGCTGACCTTAGGGGTGCTAAACCAGTCTCCAATTCTTCTGAAATTACACCTGCTTGGACTGTGGCTTACAAAGGGACTCATTTTTAATTAGTTGGTGTCTGTTGGGACTATGAAATGTATTTGTTGTAACTGAAATGCAATGCATTTACTTTAATTATTGATATTCTCATATGTTTACTCAGGGTACTTTTACCCAGAGATTGCTGTAAAGCCTGGCAGTGTACAACGGAAAGAGGGATGTTACTTTTGCTGATGCCTGACGTTTTAGCTTTAGGCATAATTGTCAGTTTGGAGGAAACACACCACTGAACTCAGAAGCACTGAAAATTTACATAGAATTTCTTACTTGCAAAGTTTGAATACACCACAGAAATTTGCACTGGAGTTTGTTATAAGTGAAGTGCCTCAGCTGAAGCCCTCACTAACTACACTGATCCATCCAGGTGTAGCTCCAAACTCTCTGGGAAGGCCATCAGCTCAATCCTACAAGAGCTCTTGTATCTGCCTGTTTACCGAACAAGAAGAGAAATAAATGCCAACAGTAGCTCTGGCTGCTTATGAGTGCAGGTGATCAATGACAGATTCCATTACTAGCAGCAAAAACCAAAGACAAAGGAAGCTCCCAAGCTTCAGCAGCCCTGAATGCTAAAAGAAACAAACCCCACGTTCAAAACAGGAGAGCTTTCCAGCAATTAGGAATGACAGCAAAATCATTTCTGCAAGGGCCTACTGCAGTGCTATGCAGTTCTTGTTCACTTGAACACAAGTTCCCAGCACCTGAATCACCCTGACCAGCCAGGGCACTCAGAGGAAATCACCCTACAGAACTCCACAGGCGTTCATGC
This sequence comes from Pachycephala philippinensis, assembly GCA_013397055.1. Taxonomy (NCBI): domain Eukaryota; kingdom Metazoa; phylum Chordata; class Aves; order Passeriformes; genus Pachycephala; species Pachycephala philippinensis. Next base: position 1,156,042 of record VWZT01013523.1, on the reverse strand, counting down.
TATTTCTTTCTTTCATTCATATTAAAGCCATGAGAACTCAAGGCAAAAAGCACAAAGATGAGTAAACCCAGCATCACCATGACCATTATTGTAATGGACAAACAAATATTATTTGCAAGTGCACACAGTCAATACAAAGCACGCCCTCAGCTTGGAAGAGCTGGCCCACAGCCAGCTTTATCAGGTGCTCACAGAACAAGGAACTTCTCCCTGTCCTGCCCTAGGTACAGGTAAGTGATCTGTTCTGATTTTGACACCTCGAGCTACACTAACAGCTAAATGCTTCACATATCCTAGTTACAGAAATGAATAGTCCCAAATTCAATTTCATTGTATGCAAAAGGTGAGACCCACCTTCTGGGCTTCCACCAGATGACACTGGCCTGGCTCCAAGTTAACATTTCCCTTTAGAAAAGCAGGAAGCTAAAGCCCCAAACATGTCAAATTTAAACAAGTAATAAAGAATATGTTCAGAATATCAGCTTAAGATTCCCTCTCAGCATTACCTCACACCCTGTGTGGTACAGAAATACAAACATACTTCCCTTCCAAAGATTGACCCACCTCAAACAGCAAACTTTCCCAGGTAAAAACCAGAAGTTGTTCTGCTGTACTGGGGATTATGCTTGGAAGTGAAGCCTGCAGGGAGACCTGCATGTTTTGAAAAGTCATGCTGGACAGTTTGCTACATGAACTGCTGGGAAACCAGATAGCAAGAGCTGCCACCACTAGCTTACTTACTAATTTTCCAAAACATCATCAATCCAGGCAAATAGAAGGTGCCACAGGTATTAAAAAAAGGAAAAAAAATAATAAAAAAAAATCTTTCTGAGGAAAATGCCTCGCTATAAACAGTTCCAGGTCCGGAATAATGAGATCATCCCTTCACAATAAAAATTCAATAAATAAGTCAGTTCTTCCTAAGAGAAAGTGTGCCAATTAAGCAAAAACCCTGTTACAGGGAAGAACTGCCAGCAGCACAAGTTATTTTAGCTGACATTACTTCAGAAAAAAGCCCACTATTCACCATCTGTTCTGGCACAAACTCTGAATGCTAAGAAAGTTTCCAACATCACTGATGAAAAGAAAGCAGTCAAGATGAAGAAGTTTTTGTTTTGCTGTTAAAAAGAACAAGCATCTAAGACAGCTCACATTTCAGCATGAACAAACACAAAGCAGAAGTTTTGCACATTTCATAAAAATCATTACAGAGAATTACCATAAGGTGCAGTGCAAGTGTAGGGAATACAACACAAAACAAAAAAACCTTCCACAAATTTTATATGAGAAGCAGGTGGGCAACTCCAAACAGAGCATCACTTCACACTGCAGGTAAGAAGGATGAGCTTTAAGGGAATCTGACTGCTCTCTAGAAACACATTAATGGAAGCAAACGCCACAGAAGAAACGGAGGAGCCACCATGATAAGGAGAACAATGGGATAAAAAAAGAAGCTTTCAAACGTCAGCATCCATCTGGAAATCAGAGGTCTGAAGTTTGAAGAGAGCCTCTAACCAAGAGCTGCCTAACACTCCAATTCCTTGGAAATGTTTGAGGAGTTCCTACAGGGATTGTACCCATACTGTGAGGACAGCAGATGAGATCATGCAGGTGGAATGAATTCCAATGTTATCCTCCATATTCCTATGATTTAGCCAATGAGTATAATGTACTTTCCCACTGAACACCTAGGGGAAGCAATTACTTTCCCATTTCCTCCCTAATTTTGCTTAGCATAAAAAAATATAAACAAACCACAAAAATCCTTGAGTAAAAGCAAAATATGAAACTTGCCAAGTGGCAGGAGATTAACTATTCTCCACAAAAATACAGTCTAAGATTACAGGTTAGAACTATGTGGTCCATCACTATGACAAAGTTTAGACAAAAACAGATGAACATAATTAACAGATTTATTTCTCCCCCACTGAAACACAAAGCCAGGATGTCACTGCAATTTATGAATGAGCTAAATATTGAGGGCACTTTTTTAATAGTCTGGAAAATAAGGCTCCAAAAATCCCTTACCAGTTCTTTCTTAGACAAAAGCTAAGTGACAGATGGAGTTTTAATATTTCTCATGACACCAGATGATGCTTTACGTGCAGTCGTGCAATACCTCTTAAACAGTTATTTTAAAAAATTCTGGTTTATGTTAAAAAAAGGTTCACTTGTAATTTAATATCTATTAAATTTTCTTCCTAAATGGAAGAAACCAATAAGGACAGTTTAACAACCTCAAAAGCCTAGGCAGTATGCTCAATACATGAGGTAGGATTCCTAGAACAAAAAACCTTAATTATTTTTATGACCTTAAAAAAACTTATAATTTTTAGAGATACTGTACATCCCTTCACTTCTACAGATTTTGCACTGATAAGCCTAAAACATTTCAGCATTTCTGCTTTACTCTAATCTTGCTTTTCTCTTCCTTCCTTCTTTTTCCTCCCCACAAAACAATTTAAACAGAACCTATTTATTAACCCATTTCAAATCACTACCCCTTGAAGCAGACGTAATATCCCATAGAAACCTGGGTTTGGTATTACAATACTTTGATTCCTCATAAAGCAGCCCAAAATTCATGCAAAGTTCAAGAACAAATGTTCAGACATAATAGGCTATCTTTTTCAATTTCTGAATTCATCCAGAATGACGCTATTTACTGCTAATTAGATTCTTTCCTTAAATATTCCCTTCCATTTTCTTTACAGTATCCTAAGTCAAGATGAGTTGGGAATGAAAGATTTGGGAAAGGACTTTTATCAAACAAACAAAAAAAAACACCTTTGAGTGTTTTTCAGAAATTTCCACTCAAGATCCTGTTTTACGTTCAAATGAGAAGTGCAAACCAGAAGTAGTGCATGGGTTTAGCAGTGTCTACAGCTGTCTATTTATCAGATTTACACAGGTATGCTGACAGCAAAAACCTTAATGAGGGCACTACAGCAGTTTTGTAGCATCTATCCTACTCACCAGCAGATCAAAACAGCATTTACTTGAGAGCATTCAACCCACTTCCACAAAAGCAGAGAAACATTGGCCAAAGAAAGAAAAGGGAATCTGTTTGAGGGTCTCTCTTTCTCGTCTGTGAGTGCTGCAACTCCCACTGACAGCATTGTACAGCCATACAATAGAAGTCCATCTCACCAGGCTAGAAAGCTTCAACAGTAATGCTGAGGTCTAACTCCTCCACCACCAAAAAACTTTATTTTATTAAATGCAGAGTGGGAAACAGAGCTATACTCCAAAACCTGTGAGTATAGTTTTATCACTCATGATTATGAAAGATGTCCTTCCCAGACACACCTGAGGTTAGCAAAAACCTGGGAATGTTAAGTATAGCAGAAAAAGGCTGCACCTCCTCAAGAAGCCTTCCCAGCACACCTTTTTACTGCAGACAAACAAATCCCTGGGGCACAGACCTCTAAAACATGCACATCAAACAAAACACAGTTTGTCTTTTCACAGAGGAGAACTTTCATCAATTAACTACTCAGCCTAAGTGACCTTCCAGAGCCTAGGCCAGCAGGACAAGATATCTCTATCTCTAAACATATTTTATATACAGGTACGCAATCATGGCTATAAAACATATTTAAGCAAAGACTTTCCACTCACCGTCACAGACTTCAGAGTCATCCCGTGGTAGGTGCCCATGGTGTCAATCTTGAAGCCTTCCGTTTCTGCAAAGACAAAAAAGCCTTCTGTAAATGCTTGTGAACACAGCAGTGTCATGTCTAAATGCCACTGGAGATCTCTCTGAAGTTATTTTGTCAAAGAACACATCTTGCTGGTGGTGGTGGGTTAGGTTCTGTTCCCAGGACAAAACCTGGGTAGTCAGTAGGAAATCTGCTTTCTTTAGACAGAGGTCAGTTTGATATTTCTGCTTTCTGTAACCAGAGTAAGCTTTTGCTGCTGCATGGAATAATTGAAAGCACTTCAGAGAAAGGCTACAAACTTCAATCTTTGTGAGAATATGTTACAACTTGCATGAGGTCTTAGAAATTCTCCTCACTACAAGAGTGAGAAGCCCCTCGTATTCCCAGAACACATTATAATGCAACATCTTCAACTTGTATTAATGGAAAAATATACTTCAGAAACTGATTTACATGCCAACCATAAAAGTGTGGCCATTGTACTTCCTAAATTCACTTCTGGAGTGCTGAAGAGCAACAATGCCATTGTCATCTGATACAGAGGACAGCATCTGCATAAATACACAGTACCAGACTAAAGGTTATAAAAAGGGGGGTTCTTGGGGTGGTGTTTTTTATTAGTTTTAATTAAATTGAATTTATGCTAAGTGTCAGAAGCCTGCAACTGCCCAATGACTAAACCTGCTGTCAGTAGCCTATTTGCTTTTGAATACTCTTTCTCTGTCTCCCTATTCTCGGCACTTTAATATCAAAATAAGCTCCTGAATAGGACTCAAAAGAAAACCTTTTTCCTTTTGTAAATTCCCTAGCCTCATGCATCTACCATCAACTGATCCCATCATCCAACCATCCAAACAATTCCTACCTAAAATGGCATGATCATCACCAATCAAACCACGACAAAGAAGCATTTGTCTACATCTAAGCTATTTTTGGGCTGTTTCAACTAGAGTTGGGTAAAGGGAACTGATCCTGTGCAGAAACAGCTACTTGGAACTGGTATGTTTTTGTCATTTATTACACCCCCTTCATACAAAGCATCAGCACAAAAACATGATAGATGAAGAAATAAGGCAGAACCAAAGCATGGCTCCTACCCAAACCTAAAAAAAGTCCAAGAAAAATATTGAATTTTCAAAACTGTTAGAGCTTCTTGCTCTCATAATGAGTAAATTAACTTAAACTGAAACCCAGACAACCTTGAAAGCAATGCACATGCTCTGGGAAACATCTGTGGCTGCTCATCCTTTCTTCCTTAGATCAGGAAGATCATCAGACACTCAAAGGAAACGAGGCAGAAAAGTTTCTCAGATTTAAGAACTCTCCAGTGCCTATAAAAAGATACTCCAGAGTTGGAAACTGATCATACTCCTCTCACCACAGAGACAGCTATCTACTTTCTGAACAGTTTGGGGTTTCACCTTTTCCCCCTCATTCCCTCAGTTATGCCACCAGACCTGTCACCCACTACCAAGTCAAGATGCCCATTGTCACTGACCATGGTTTGTCTTAGTCACCTCAGTTCCAGCTCTTCTTCAGCTTCACTTCTCAAGGCCACCCCCCCCCTTCTGCCAGATTTAACATTTCTGAACTACACACATGATTCTGAGAAAGTAAAATGCAGGTACAGACACACATGAATCCAGTCTTTCCTTCTAGAACAATAAAAAAGACAGCAGCCTAGCCTTCCTATATAAATTGATACTGCCTCCCTACATAAATGATAGTGCCTTCCCACCTTTCCCCTCAACCCCAGGCTGTAATTATGCCTTGAGTCTTAGCTCAGAGGTCACACCGCTGAACTTGAGCTGAAGATGGTCAGATGTGACTGCACGAACACTTCCATGGAGAACAGTTTGCTCTGTGACTATATAGGTCACTGCTGCTGGGCAGGGAGCATATTAATATTTCAGGTGGTGCCTGGAGCCTTGTAGAATACTTGGTAGAACTCCCTAAGTTGAAGAGATGCTTTTGCTGACTTGGAGTGACATAAATCAGAGGTGTCTAATCTAAGCTGACAGTTGTTTGTGAATTTCAGGACATCACCACCAGAAGAACCTTTATCCTTTCCAGACTGACCTATTATGGGTTCCTCGTGCCTGTGACACAGAGCATTTCCAACTACTTTGGTCAGATGTTCTTTCCAAAGAATACAGATACCCCATAGCAAGAGCAGCACAGCACCATCCTCTGTTGTGCCTGGCCCGCCTTGGCTTCTTTCTCTCAGCACAAATCCTGACTCTGTAATTAGCTCTCTGTGTTTGTTCCCTGTCTCCACCAGCACTGCAAAGGGAATAAAGGCCCACAGAGCCAGCAGCACAGTTAGAAAGTAAATCAAAGGGGAGAGACGCACCTGGCAGGGAACAAATCTCTGCTCAACTGCCACTGGTTTCACCTTTTGCAAAAGTCTTCCCAAGTCTCTCATAAAATCTGTCCTGGTTCATTTAATGAGCCACGAGAGCCACAAACCACAGCTCTGGCTCTCATCAGCTTCCTGCTCCCAGCCTTGTCCTGACCCTTCTTTCTAGCAGCAGAGGTAAATAACTTGGACGAAGAGCCACTTGTTACCTCCAGCAAACTCCAGCTTCCTGCCTGATGAACGTTCCCAGCAGCTACACAGGGCCCCCAGTGCTATTTAGCAGCTACTCAGGTAGCAAATAAAACAGTTCTGGTAATTAGCAAATAATGGCATGGTAGCTTTCTGTACTAACCCAAATATAAGACATGTTAAATGGTCAGTGTAGGTAGCCACTGTCATTGCTGCTAACAGTTCCTGCAGCAACTACGAGAGCTACTCTGCAGGGCCCATACTGCCTATCTGCAGTACGGTGGCATCAGTAGAAGAAACCACCTCCCAAACTGCCACCAGCTCTCCAACTTCCTGCCTCAAACTCTCAGGCAACTGGTGAATTAGAGTTAAGCATCTCCAGCTTCCGGAGGGCCCTTGCAAACCCCCTTGAGGTAGTAACAGCACGGACACTTTTGTCAGAACACAGCTTTGTTGATCCAATCCTCTCACACGCACCATGTGGTATTGTACCTGTCAGCCAACCACTTCTCCTACAGAAATAAACACTGCTAAAGCAAGAGCCCTGCCCCTTGCATGTCTGTACCATTCTGTAAGGTCTCGACAGTTTGTACACTTGGCCACGCCCAGCAGCATCCTGAGCTCCACTCACTGTGCACAGCCTGTGCAAAGCAGGAAACAAATGCTTCCAGGTCAGGGACTCCACAGTTCCAGCTTCATTCCCACTTCAAAAATTGCTGAGGGTGTCAGCCAGGTTAACACTGTAAAAGATATTCAAGAAGCAGGCTAGAAAGCAGAGGCACTTCTTCCAGAGCATTCTCCAAGGCCAGGGGCTGACGCTGATGCAGCTGCTCAAAAGCAGACCCGGGATACTGATGCCTAAAGAGGCCAACCTAGAAACAGAGACTAGACAGCAGTAAGGGAATAAAGGTGGATATTTATTTGAAAGGCCTTCAGAGGCACACCCTGGGCAGGCCAAAGGCTACACCCAAGATGGACCCCGAGTCACGAGTTCTTCACACTTTTATAGGTTTGGTCCATTTGCATCTCAACCCAATTTCACCAATTAAACTTTAGCTAATGATGGAATTTCCCCTCAGCTTGCCCCCCTTCTCAAGATGCTGGGTTACACATTTTGGGCCTAGGCCGGGCTGGGTGTCCTTGGAGAGCAGCCTGGAGAGGCTTTGTTCTGTCTGTCTCAGCATGAGAGAGCAGCAGCTCACAGGCTACAGGACACTGCAGAGTTACACACCAGGAATGCAGAACTTGAAAAATATAAAAGTTAAAACGTAAGGCATCAATACAAGAGGAACCATGTGGCACAGCAGAGAGGAGCAGAGCAGAGAGCAGCCTGGGTATGCTGTGCCATACCCTCCAAGAACACAAACGCAACACCCCTCCTCTCCTTCCCAAAGCAGCTCCAACCTGTGCTGCTGAGTCATGCACCAGCACAGACATGAAATGGTAATGCTTGGCCAAGAAGTAGTTTATAATTCCACCTTAAAAATCCCAGCTTCACTGGTGGTCATGGGAGCAGTTAAAATAATAAACAATGTACTGAGAAAACGGTATTTAAGAAAAAAATCCAAACTTATAAATAAAGGTACCATGTTGGTAAGACTTTGGACCCTTATTTTTAAACTTGGAAATAGATGCAGAAAACTATTAAAAAACTTACTTGAGGGTCTTCAATACACTGGGAATTTTCAATATAATTACTACAAAGTTATGACACACATTTCCTTTAAGGCAAAGAGTAGTACATATTAAATGCTTCAATCACAGGTCTAACACTAAGGACTAAAGAAAGCAAGCAAAGCCCAACAATAGTTTTGACATGAAAAACTGTACTGCAACCTTTTGTTTGCCAAATACAATCAATTTTAGAAATATACGCATTGTTAAAAATGCCAACACCAACAGATGCCTTAACACTACATCTTGAGAGACTAAACATAATAACTAGAACTGAATAAACAACTCTAATGCTTCAAAACCATAACCTGTCACCAGAGGTTTTTTTTCTTCTCCAGTCATTGCATGTATTGTGGTCAGAGTTTCACAGTTCCATGACCCAAAGACTGGTAAAAGCACCATGAACATTTCCAGTGTGGTTCATCACTAGTTACCTTTCTAGCATCACCATGCATCAATCCGAGTGTCTTCTCTTATTTAAAATAACTAGACCAGGAAATGAAAATACGCACCCTAATGCATCAGCTTTTCAGACTGATTATATTCTCCATCAGCATATGGGTGCATGTTCCATTTCCTTGCATGTAAGTATTAAAGCTCAGAGTGCCTTCCACTGCTTAAAGCCACTGCTCCACATCCATCTAGGTCACTCTGCACTTTGATTCTGCACCTGCCGCAGCTCAAGTCACCCAATCCGGCTACAAACTTGAGCTCTGATACACTACCGAAAGAATAAAAGCTTGAAAAAGACTCAAATTAACCTGAATTTCTGGAAGGAAGTCAAGGGAAATAAAAACAGAACAAAGCAGCATGTCTCAAACACTGAAGAGCTCAAGTTAAAGACTTGGTTTGAATTGTGGATGAGTAAGACTGAATAACCACTTCTTTTTTCAGCTGTATACTCTTCAAGCCCCAGATAGCAACACTCTGCAGACTGCCTGGAAATGATTCACTACCCCACTTCACAGCCCCAGTAATTTAATCCCTGACACCAAATTTCACTCTGCATGAGAGTTTACTGAGCACTCCTTTACAGTACTGTAGCCTAACAAGGAAAAGTTTCACACCTAGATTTCCAAGCTACACTAATTACTTTACAAATTCTCTGTACAGCTCATATATAACAGCTCTGTAATAATCTTACCAGTAATTAACAGCAACATCTTAAGTTTCTCACAGTAAAAAGCAATTACAGTATGAATCCATGTGTGTTTTCCAGCACAGAAGTGAGTGCACAGTGCTGAAAGTTTTTAAGCTACTTGGTCACACCAAGCCAGAAAATAAAGACAGACCACATTCTTTTTCCAAATGTGCATCTCTTGCACATATTCTCTGCTAGGGAAAAAAAAAAGCAGAATCCTATAAATCTTAGAAGTGAATGCAATAAATAAAAGTCTAACAGGTCAAACTAAGTCTGACCAGTAAAACTTCAGAACCTTCTATCTCCTGCTACCAGTTCTACTCTCCCTGTATAAAAGGATATCACACAATTTAAAACAAAAGAACTTATGATGAGAAATGCTTTATAAAGAAACTTTCTTAGCAATGTATGGGAGAGAGAGAAACAAAACGTTATGGTCCAGAGTCACCTCAAATATAACAAGTTCACACTCCTCTGCGGCCTGGGCTTAGCACTTGGGACTGACTGAACGCCAGACAAACTTCTGGAAAATGGCAGCTATGTCTGAAAATCCAATAAAATCAGAAATAAAACATAAACTGACAATAGCAGAAAGTCAACAGCAAACTTTCCTGAAGGAAACACTCAAACGCAGTCAACAATATTCTTTTCACCATTATGGGCTGAAATCACATGGCAAGACTCTCTGATTTACACTAACAGGACTGAATATTGGTGGAGGTTTGGGGGGGTTTTGTTTTGTTTTGGAGGGAGTAGTAACAACTGGCTTCTACTATGTTGAAACTTTGAGAACAGGAATGGTCTTGGAATAAGCCTTGAAGACCTAACCTTGAGCAGCACAGGGAAACCTGACTTTGCCATCCATACTGAGAGATGCACTCAACGGGTCACAAAAATGTTACATCTTCAAGACTACCCTCCTAGCACTACTGCACACCTTTAAAGTACAGAACAAACAAGCTTGTGAAAAGGGTCTTCTGAGGTAAAGGTGCCCAAGAAAATGGGGGAAAAACAAGGTATAGCATCCAAAACATATGTATCGATAATGTGTCTTTAAATATCAAATATTAAGGCACACAGGAGAGGACAAGAAATAAGCTCCTGAGCCTCAAATGGCATTTGAGCACAGGACCTTTAAATCCTGAAAAAGATTTTAAAATTATGTTGCTCAAGAAGGTATGACAGACTGCAGTTCGAAAAAATATCCCCAATTGTAAAGATGCACATTAAATAAAGTGTAAAAAACACTCGCGGGAGTAATACGAAGGAAAGGAATGAGTACCAAGGTAAAAGCAGAGGAAGTTTAGCACAGGATGGAGCTCTGTGTTGCTGAAGAGACGATACCATCACTAACTGCCAGCATGAAAGAAACCACAGCAACAGGAAGGAAACAGCACCCAAGGAAAGTGATTGCAAGGAGTTCACCTCCTCACCTCAGAAACATTTCAGCAGCTGGGCAGGATGGCTGCGCTGCCAAGCAACGTCTTCTTCCACTTTCCATGTGGAAATACCCAGGATGTGCAATTCCTACTGCAAACAACATTCTAACACATCACAGAACTTGAAGAATGTCAAAGAAAGGTTTCTCTGTCCTGCCTGACCAAAGCTGCAGGATCAAGACCCTCGCTGGACAAAAGGGGACCAAGCTCTGCCCCAGGCTGCTGAGCAGTTCCACTGATGGCATGTGGAACTCATTGTTTGCTCTTCAAGAGCAGCACAATTACCACCCCCTCACACTGACTATTAAACCTCTCTAGCAGCAAAGCCTGTCCCATCTGGTATGAAAATTTTAAGTCAGTCAACCAGAGAGGCATCCTGATACACTGCATCAGAAATAATGATCCATCACAAGAAGCAGAGAAATTTGGCTGCAACTCAACAGTTTACTTAATGCATGTTAAAATTCCTAAATTTACTCTCTTACCTCTACAAGCTTTGAATTTCTTATGCTAAGGACAAGACAGCGAATGGAAAACTTCTGTATTAAAGTACACAAATATTCAAAGAAAAATAGTTCACCTCTTTGCTGCCTAAACTTTAAATACTGTAGTATTATACAGAACGGAAGACAGGCAATATGCCACAATCCTGCTGCAACTAGAAGAGGACTACTGTGAACCCTTCCTAGGATTTCAGTACCTCTGAGGAAAGAGCAAACAGGTGAGACAAAAAAGCCTAGAGACCTTGTCTTTTGGCTTTGTTTCAACCTTTAGCCAAACCCACCACTGTGCCCATTGTTAAACACATCACACCATCCTGCCTTCCACAATTTGTAGCCAGCCACAGGCAGTCACAGAGGGCAAGGTGTGGAAACCCTTCAGAATGGCAGAAATCTGTAGGATTCAGCTTTATCTTAGGTGTTATCCATCATTACTAATAAATGTGGATACAATGGCATAAAGACTGCAAGTTATTACCCTTTGAACTTAATTATCTTTCTTTTCCTTCAGACTTCTTTCCCAAAAGTCCCAATACTGCGACCTTTCCATAAACATGTGTCATTCCAAGTTCTTACTAGACTTATTGTAAAAAAACTGTTTAATGAACAAAAAGTGCCTTATTTTATTTTTATTGATGAGTATTTCTGCTTGTAATCTCACTTCTACACTGAATATTTGGAAGCCACAGGTTCATTTTGAGGGCAACTAAATAAAAAATCCCATAAGGAATGAGTTCACTTGTGACAGAGCTGCAAGTGATGTGCATCGTTCAGTTTTAAGCAAATGACATTACCAGTGCATTAATGCCTAATTATGACAGGAAAACCACCTGCACTGGGAGTTCCAGTTAGACTACAATTGAAATGTTAGTAGTTTTACAATGGAATACCCTAGAAGTAAATGAGATCTTTGCTATTTTCTGAAGTTAATTTGAAGCCAAAGAAGATCTCAAATATCTCTAGGTCCTCTCCTAAGAAATCCAGATGTTAATTACCAATTCTATGTAACTTCCATAAGTGATGTACCAATACCTTTCACAAGTCAATCTCACGTTTAAAATACCTTCTTTCCAACACCTCATTTTTATTTCCAATGCTAGCCTACACTTAGCTAACTTGGTATTATACCACTGCTATTCTTAACCTATGTATTTCTTTAAATATACCTAGAAACCTGAAATACAAAATTAACTTTGTGTGACTGAACCAAATATAATCAGAAAGTTAAGGCAGATAAACACACTCTAGAATGGAGTGTGACAGTGAGTTAGGCAGGTAGAATATGACCACATCACAAAGGAACCTTTCAACTGCAACAAGAGCTGCAGTCCAGTCAATCCCATTTCAGCACCAAGAGAAACCCCAACACCACATTCTCAGAATCACCAGGTTGGAAGAGACCTCCAAAATTATCAAGTCCAACCCATGCCCTAACACCTCAACTAAACCATGGCACCGAGTGCCACATCCAATCTCTTTTTAAACGCATTCAGGGATGGCGATTCCACCACCTCCCCGGGCAGATAATTCCAGTACTTCACCACTCTTTCCATGAAAAACGTTTTCCTAATATCCAACCTATATTTCCCTTGGCACAGCCTGAGACTGTGTCCTCTCGTTCTGTCAGTTGCTGCCTGGAGAAAGAGACCAACCCCCACCTGACCACAGCCACCTTTCAGGGACTTGTAGAGAGTGATAAGGTCACCTCTGAGTCTCCTTTTCTCCAGGCTGAACAACCCCAGCTCCCTCAGTAATTCCTCATAGGGCTTGTGCTCCAAACACAACACTGAAATGGATTTGTCACCATTGCTAATTACAGACAACCTTTTTTTTCCCTGTCAGTCATCTGATCTCATCTCTGCTTTCTGCTCAGAAGTTTCTACATTAAGCTCACATTGATGAGCTGCTCCACAAACTCTTCTGGGTTCTTCTTGCCTGCCATGCAAAAGCTGTTATTTCCTGTTCCCTCCTGAACCACACACATGTGGTATAAGCAAAACACCCACCCACCTGCTCAGGACAGATGCTGCCTGCAGGGCTCCTGCCCAGAACCATGTCACTGGCAGCTAGGAGGGCTCACACCAGCCCTGTACCTGGGCTTCTTGTTGTAAGAGAGTCCACAATGAATTACAGGCTTTGGTATGTCTGAACTCTTACACTTGCCTATTCATTGCTTGCTCTGCCTTTTATTATTTCACACTGTACAGTTCAGATATTTGCTACTTTTAAATCTCAATAGGAAGTGGTATTAAAAGGGAAACTTCTTGGCAAATAGATGAGTTTTGAAGGTTTAAAGTATTAACAGAAGGAAACTGAGTAAGGACTAGTAAAAATATTCATGGAAGGGTTGGTTTAGCTTTATATTTTTTTGTTCCTTTCTTTCCCAAATTCCCTTAGCTTTTCTTGTAACAATTAATTCTTCATGGAAGCTACTTTAGATTATTTTTCAGTGCTGAAAAAGCTACCAGACATCCTGCTTTGGCTTTTTTCTCCATCCCACCATGCAGCTGACAATGAGCAGTAGTAAATAAAACCAGTGCACTGAAATATAAGCATATTGAGGCCAACAAGGAATAGATTTCAAGAGGATGTAATACAATATCCGACCAAATTTCCCATAGGAAGTTTCATACACAAACAAACACCCCCATAAACATAAAAGATGTATTCACATGTAAATGCAGCTTTACAAAACTTTCTTTTTATTTAAATAATTTCAGAGATGAGTTGGCTACAGTTTCCCTGAACAAAAAATGGTAATAACTTGGACGGAGTCAAATATTCTAAAAAGAATGCAAGCTGAATTGTTCACCTACAGTTTAAAATGGCATTTAGCACCATGTAAGTCCTTGCAGCCAGAATAGAAAGCCCTTAAAAACACACATGGGAAGTTTCATTAAAGAGGAAAATGACCTTATTTGAGAACTAGAAGTGGCAAATCAGAAGTGTAACAGAATTTGCATGACCTCCTGCAAGAAGCACAAAACCATCCAAGCACAACAAACACAAGATTGCAAAATAAAACCACAGCAAGACATGAAAGTGAAGCAACTGAACTTGTGCTAAAAACAAGATAAAAAAAGCAATGGGGACAGGAGAAAAATTGCATTAGAAAGACAAATCATTACTCAAGTTCAATGTTCACCATGTTTTAAAACTGGTGACAATTCTTCAATATTGTAGATTGTTTCCATCTCCTCTCCAGGAGGGCGCTTGCCTTTTGCACTGCAGTTCCCAGTTTGTTTTTTAATTTAAATAGACACAACTAGATAATATTTACTTGGAATTACTGGAGGCAATTTTTACAGTAGCTCTGACTGTTTGAGGATAGGGAATCTATTTCATGTCATGCACCTGACAATCATCCTTGCCCTTGTGCTTTTTTATTAATTGCATATGATCCTCCCCATACAACTCTTTTTTCCCCCAGGAAGTTCTGGTTTTAAGCTCCCTAAGAGGTAGAAGTAATTTCTAAGAAATAATACTTTTGGATTTTATTACTTGGAAAGCTATCTTTAGGCATAGTTACAGATCCTTTTTTTGTCTTTTCATAGGTTTGTGAAATATTAGCAGAGAAAATGCCCTAATATGAACTTTATGATTTGTCAGTTTTGGTTCTCAATTTTTTTTTTCTTTTGAGAAAAAGCATAGCAGTCAACTTACCCTCTTTGCCTTTAAATCGTTCCTGATCATATCTGTTGTAGGCAGCTGGAATAGGTTGCTTATTTCGTAAAGTGGGATCCTAAAACAGGTTAAATAACATTTGTAAAACATACTAAAAGGTATTTGATGGTTTTTGAATTTCATTAAGAGTTACTTAGAACTACTCCAGAGTATAAAACCACTTCATTTTTGTAGGAGTTTGAATGCATTTGAAAACTTCTGATGTTTCCATTCCATATCCACTTACAATCTTACAGACACAGAGTTTAGTACTTAATGCAAAGAGAACAACCTGAGGCAAAACTAAAATAACAAACAGTAAAAAACTACATTACTAAAATCTCTACGTGTAATGAAATCACTGACTTTCTGTTATACTTAAAGAATTGGCGAGGAAAAAAAAGTATCTGCTGACAATTCATGATTAAGGCTTCAGCCACACAAAATTTCCCTTGTCAGCCTGATTGAGATAAAATTTTGCTCAATAAAATAAATAAAAACTAATTTTGAGGAAAAAAGGCATTCTGGGAAAAAAGTTATTAAAAAGCACCAATCTAGAGGCACACTTAATACCAATTCAATCGTTTTTGTGGATGGCTTACTTATGTATTCACAACTATTCTGAGTGGGACATTTGAATAATGCCATGCACAATTTAAGAAATTCAACACAAAGCAAATATTTACATGTTGGAATTCATCTTGCTATTTAAATTTAGTTCTTTGTTAAATGCAGTAGCAGCAAAAACAAAACCAAGTCTGATTAAACAGCTTTTAGAGCAGACTACCACCATGTTCAAAGATATATTAGGTTTAACAGAACACAATAGTAAACACCACCATTCTAAACAAATCCTGTCTAATACCTAGACAGAATTAAACAATACAGCTCTAAGTCTGTCCTGATTTATTGCAGGCAAAAGAAAGCTGGTTCGAGCTGTTCCCACTCATGAGTCATGCTCCAGATTCTTAAACATTTGCTACCCTATCTGTCAGAAAAGCAGCAAAACATTTCATTTGAAATGGCAGCACTCTCATCGAATACATTTTTTGCAAAGAGATGCAGCATGTGGCTAGTGCCCGATGGATGCAGAAGCTGGCACTGGCTGATTAATCTCTCACTAACAAGAGCATATTGAACAAATTAAACTAATATATTCAACTCTTTAAATACGAATAAATGCAACTTAAGTCAAAGAATAGCTGTGAAGTTATCCTTGAAAAATGTGCATTTTTTGGAAGTAAACCAAAACAAATTGTGTATGCAACACTGAGAAGACACCGTGCTCTCACTTTTGATGTCCCAGCCCTCGTGTTCAGCCAAGCACTGCTCTTACCGTTGGTGCTGTGTTTGGTGCAGGTCTTTGCTCAGGTGCTCGGCCTTCTTCTCTGGCTTTAACTGATTGAAGAATTGCAAAAATATTCTTGGCAAAGTTCTGAAAAAGATATCAGGTACCTGTGAACCTTGCTGACCATCTGCATTTCACACAACAACCACCCAGGTGGAAGACACCATTTGGTTAACTGACGTTCACTGAAAACCAAAACTGGTACACCAATTTTCTAAATAGATTATTTCTGACCCCTTTTCTGTAACAGGATCCAAACATTAACAGGGTTTTAAGGCATCATTGCTACCCCTTATTTTTTAAGGCCCACACCTGCTAAATCTAGCTGGTGTCATTACACCACAAGGTAAACCAAACTCCTCTCAAAGCACTTGTAATCTATAAACTGCAGAGTTAAGTGTACACAATGTCTGTCACTAATGTCAATTTTCAGTACTGGTTCATCAGTAAAAGAAACCTTTAATCAATTAAGGAAAACAGCTCTTTTTTTACTGGTTCAGGATAATACAAAGTATTCACAAAATGCTTACACTGTCCAGAGTATTGTATACTAACACTGAAGTGGTGTTAACACCACTGGCACCATGAAACAAACACATGAATTACAAAACAAAGACTTCTGGGGTCAATTTTGTAGAAATCACTTAGAGAGAGTTGTACTGCAAAGCTTCCCTAAGCCTGCTCACTTGACCTCAGTGAGCATCTTGTCAATCCACTGCAAGCCAGCTAGGCAGGAACTGGAAGACCACCAGAAACCACTTACAAAGGCAAAGCCATCCCTTGAGGAAACCCAGCTCTTCTGACACAGTCTGAAAGAACTCACATAAAACTGTATTCAAAGTTCTTTTCAGTCAGAAAAATCTGGGGAAAAAACCTTTCAAGAGCTGCAGGCCATGCACATATCAATGATACGAGGGTACCCAAAGTCTAAACTACAGGCTTTTACTGCAAATTCAGATTTCTCCCAAACTGGGGCCTAGGCAGTATATCAGTCACAATTCTTGTCATTGCTGTGCTTTATCACACACTGTCCCTAGGAAACTCTACTCCATCTTCTGAAACTCACAAGGAGGAACTAATTAACAACAGGAGCAAGGTTATAAGAGTGATTGTCCATGCAGAAGCCACATCTCCCAGTCACAAGGAAGTTACAACCAATTTTCACATCCGTATTTTACTTGTAAAACCTACAGTTAACATAGTCTTAAAGTGAGTTCAAACTTCAAATTATGAATTTTTCAAAGGCCTTTAAACACATGTGATTTTAATAGCCTTAAATTGCACATCCTGGACCAAACTCAGGTAAAAAAAAACCCACAGGATTTTTTCTCCCATCTGCTGAAAACAAGCCACTAATAAGCACGGAATTAGAAGTGTTCTTGCTGATGTCTTTTTTCCACAGCATGAAAATGCAAGTCCCCCAAGGCCACAGCCAATGTCTGTTTGGAAGGGGAGAAAACCAGCAGTGTTTTAACAAGCACTCAAACTAACATCATCTTCTTGCTGCTCACAGGCTTGGGCAGGGATGGGGGATTTTATTACTGTGACAGAAAAATGATTGAGCAGCAAGTCCACTGCAGGTACCAGCTGATTTGTAAAGCCCTGCAGAGTTGCAGGCTGCTAAGTTTTCGTTGTTCATCCCTTCAGAGATCAGAATATGAATATCCCTTAGCTTCTGCCCTAGATTTAGTTCAACTTAATAATCAAGCGCAACATTTTTACTACCAAAAACTTCTGATCTGGGGGACAGAGCAGAAAAGAAGAAGGAAAAAACCCCCAAACATCAAAATATTTGTTTCTCTGCACAGATGCTCTATCCCTTGCCAACACAGTGACTAACACACACCAAGTTAAGTTACTATCACTGGTGGGAATTTAATGCCAGGATGTTTTTGGGGAAACCCCAGGGCCAGTCAGATCAGACTGCTCTGAGGAGGAAGGCTTAATGAAGTCACATCATTAACTAAATTTCTTTTGTAATAAAAATACTTCCATCTCGATATATCACAGTTTATGCTAAAAAATTGCAGTCTTTAATTTCTGTAGCTCACCATAACCCTAATTCTCATTAACAAAGACTTCTAGTCATTACAGCAGCTTTATCATGCTAGCAAAAATAAATATTTTTCTAATAGTGATCATCAAGGATAAACATTGGTTTCAGCTTCATAGAAAACAATTCTTGGGGAAAAATCTGAAGAAAAATATACTTCATCTCAATCATCTGACAAAAATAAAACCTTAAATCTAACATGTAAATCTAGAAGCATATACACTGTTACACAATATGGCTTACAGAGCTTCAAGATTTTCCTATAGCTAAGTTGTAACCACTTTTTAATCAGATTTCCATTCTGGTGTTTCACTGCAGAGAGAGAGGAGCCTCAGAACAACCATATAAACTCAAATAAACTCTTACTTGAACTGACAATCAGGAGTTCTTGGACATGCATCCCAGGAAAATCAAGAGCTGCAGAATGCTGTAAACACTGTCCAAACTTAGAGCAGGGCTGGAGAAGAAAGAATTGAACCCCAACTACATTTCTTTATGCTCAGACATACTGCTAAATCCTTTACAGCCACTGACAGACTGAAAGGCATGATGCTTTCCAAAAAGGCAATATTCCCATCACACATTTTCAGTAATTCCTATATATGGCATGACAAGAAAAATGCAAACATTATTCAAATGGCCTCATAAAAGTACAGCAGAAATTAAAACACTGCTCATAAGGAACATGAAGTGATAAACTGTATATTTAAAAGAAAATATTTTGCACATCTAAATTTAAAGCACGTATTTAAATCTGGAATTCAAATCAAAAAGTAAAAAAATCATTTAAGGCATCACTCTCCTATGCCTCAGAATATGTATTTTCAATCTGCAAACTGTTCACCAACTTTGAAGTTGATTTTCTGTCCTCCCTGCTCTTGCAATTCACAACTGCAGGGGCTCACGGTGCCCCTCAAACTGTTCTCTGCACACTTTTGAGCTGGACAAGCCATGCTGGGGCACACAACAAGCACACTGCCACACAGGAGATTGTCAGAATAACCCCCTGAATAAACAGGTGTTTGTGATCCTGCTTTCAGGACAATGGTAGTTTAAGAAATTCACATTACACTACTGGAATTTATATTGCTAAACAACTGAAAGCAGAGCACACAATGACTTTGTCAAGCTTCAGATTAGGGAGCCAAAAACTGTTGATGAAATTGAACTTGTTACTAATTGTTGAGGGAAAAGAAAATAAAAACCAACACTCCTTTCACTAAAAGTTATTCTGGGCATTTCTTTATGTTCCACTTAAAAAGTTAACTGTGTATTACTAAAGCTGAACTGAAAACAGAGCTATGACTATATTTGCTCCCTGCATAGCTGTGGCCTATGCTCCCTGTACAGCTCCCTGTATATTTGTGGACTAAGTTTCCAGTAAAAAGGTCCAATTCTCACCTGTTCCATGTTATTATCACTAAATTTTTACAGCAAGAATATTATATGAAAGACAACTGAAACATTTAATTTGAAATGTTAATTCAAAAGTGTGAAAGAGCAGCCACACTGTAACAGCCTGAAGATACAACACAGTATAAAATCTCAAAAATCCCAATCCCCCGATACATAATCTTAGTTTATTTCTCCTATGAATGCAGCATGTGGAAATACATAATTTTCTAATAATTATGTTAGAGTAGTGTTTAAGGAATTACTTTATAGCTGACCTAAATGTTCTTTCAGGAAACAAAATGCTTTATTCTACAGGGTTTTTGGCTGAATTCAAGGTACGTATAGACAAACCAAGATTTATTATTGTTCAATATAAATACAATTTTTAAAATCTGGCCCATCTTTCCTCTAAATGGTACACTCAAAATGTTCGCAGTAGTGCCTGGCAGCAATAAGAGCCTGCCCAGTTTCACTAAGGAAGCCAGTGGTGGGTGAAGTGGAGTTTGGGCACTCGAGCTGTACCATGGCACTTGAGCACAGCCACTCCAAACCCTCCTGCTCCCTCTGAAGGACCAATGAGGACACTGGTGGCTACAGCCTGGCACAACTTTCCTTTTTCAATTTGCTACTGAAGTCCCCACTGCTGTGAATTTCACAAACGTGGGACAATTCTGCCACCTAGAGCCCACACATAAAGATGCTTTTACAATCAATTTCTTTAAAATATCCAAAATTTTACTCTCAGACCTCTTCGTTGTCTAAAGTGATTAAAATACTATTAGTCTTGCTTCAAAATTGTTTTTCCAGCTAAATTAAATTACTGAGACTGTAATTATAATAGTAGTATTAACCTCCTTGCAGGTGACTTCACTAGTAAGAATGGTCAAGAGGCATCAGAACAAAAATATGAGAACTGAGAGTAATTGAAAACGTGATTTTTCCCAACATTTACTTCAAACTCAGTAGTTACTGTGAAAAGGATCAAACCTATAAAGAAAATACATTAATTTTAAAAATAAAATATACAAGTACTAACTGCAGTAGTAATATTTTGCAGGTGGTAACAAAACTAAAAATCATGACCACCACAAAGATCACATTCATATGCGGGAAGAAGAAAGTTCTGCTCTTTAATACTTACGTACAAGAATATAGAAGACCACAAAATAACAACATTCTGGAATACTTCAGCTGCTGTACTAGATAAATTAGCAATTGTGGGTTACATCCAAGGTAAATGCCACACAGCAGGAAAATGCCAATCCCTCTAGCTAGGTCAGCTATAAACTCCAATTATCCTACTCAGTTCTGGTCTTCTCTCACCACACACAAAAATACCCAGAAGCTGGGGGTGGCACAGTGGGGAAATACAAATCAAGATTATGAAATTTAATACATAAAACTCACAGTCAAGATCTATGAAATTAAATTGGAGCTTGAGGTCTATTCCCTTCTGTATTAACATCTTGTGTCATGGATAACAATATACTGGCATCAAGTAACTTTTTCCCAAAGAAAAGTATGGATAACTAGTACATTACAACAGGGCTGCAATAACTGAAGATATAGAATCTGAAAACCTATGAAGGCTTAAAAAAGAAAGCTGTTTATTTAATCAAATCACTTGTTAGACAATATAAGATTTCCATGCTTGCAAAACCAAAACTTAAGAAAATGTGCTGGATAGCCCAGTCTAAGTCTTTCACATAAGAATGGAGGATATATAAATACAAGGATTAAGGCAGGAAAATATTTTATTTGATTCAGGCTTACTTCTTATCTTATTAGAAAGAAAAAAAGAACAATTTTTATATTAAGAAAGCTGTAATTTAGAGTATTTTCTTAAATTTTTTGTATATATTAAGCAGGGAAAGGGTAACTACCCAGATTGTGAGAGAATCAAATTCACCAGTCTGCAGCAGTGAAGCAACAGCAAGAAAAACACCAGACCACTGCTTCAACATTTCGACCTTGACCTTGTAAGTAATATACACTTACAGGAACAAGGTTACACTGACAAGAAGATACAATTTCATGATGTAAAGGTTATGAAACTACAGAGACCCAGCTTCACCTAACTCTGATCCCATACCAAGTCTTACTAGTGTTCCATTATGAACAGATACCTGCAGAAAGAGCCCACATCCAATGGTTCCTAGATTTTATACACACCTAACTCCATTAGAAATACGTTTACCTCAAATGCCAATTTCTCCTGTTCAGCTTACATGGTTCTACCTCAGTGCTTTTCCCTGGGCTGTCTCCAGGCAGGCAGTAAGGTTAAGATGCCACACAGGTCACTCGAGACTCCCAGTGCCCGGCAGTGTCTTCAAAAGACTTACACAAGGCTCAAGGAGGAGAAAAGTATTTCCAGGTATGCTAGAAGCTGAGAAATGCACCAGCACCACATATGTAAATGTGTCTGCCTGGACAATGCACCTACATCAGGAGTGTGTAGCTACTGTTCAGCTTCTCAGCTGAAGAGACTTAGAAAGGTTATGTGCTACAACCTTTAAGACTTCCCATAAGTTTGACAGGCTGGATTATGTTATTTCCTTGTACATAGGGTTAGAGTTCACTTGAGAAAAGGTAATTCTAATATACTTGCAACTGTGAGAAAATAGAACTGAAGAGTGCTGGCCAAACTGTAAAGTTTTAGCACTAATCTGTAGCACTTTGCCATGAACTGGGTGTGGCTGAGCTGGAGTTAGCTGTCTCCCAGCTGCCCCAGCAGTGCTGCACTGTGCCGTGGTAGCCAGAAAGGCGTTGGTAACAGCCCAGTGTTTTGGCTGCTGCCGAGCAGTGCTGCCCAGCACCAAGGCTGTCTCCACATCCCCTCCTCACCAGTGGGCTGGGGCTGGGCAGGGTCCAGGGAGGACAGACAGCCAGGACAGCTGCCTCCAGGGATATTCCCCATCACCTGACACCTGCTCAGCAGTAGAAGCTAAGAGGAAGAAGGAGGAGGGGCATTTCTTGTTACAATATTTATCTTCTGGATCAACTGCTAAGTGTCCCCAAGCCCTGCTCTCTGGGAAGAGGCTAGAGATCGCCTGCTGAAGGGGAGTGGAGAACACATACTTTGTCTTCCTGAGCTTCCCCATACATCCTTCGCTTTTATTCAACTGCCTTTATCTTGACCCACACACTCTTTCCCATCTCATTTTCTCCCAGTCATCCTGCTGAGGATGGGAGCAGCTTGGTGGGCACCTGTCCTCCATCCAGCCAAGGTCAACCCACTACACTCTACAAAAAAAGGATGAAAGTTTTGGTTTTTTTTTCAAAGAACATCTGACATGCTCAGAGCTCACTGTTCATATCAGAACACTGGTTCATTTCAAAAAGTTACAAAGTCACAAGGCCAGTATTAGTGCATTTCCAAGATTCCAGCTTTCAGATTTCTCTACACATAAGTAGAGCATGTTCAACACGGCCCACCCAGCTACCTTGCTGCTTATCTAAGAAACAGTTCTGAGCAATCTGGGAGATTAAAAATAAATAACTAAATATAAGTCAAGTACACCACCAGTCACAGACAAAAACACACTCTCCAAATACACCTGTGAATGATGAAACTCCTGCTTAATCTACTTTAATTTGTTCCCACAGGAAAAATTCAAGTGCCAAATACATTTACAGTAGAGATGAAATGAGGAGGCTTTTCCTTCAGCAAAGATTGCTGTAGCCTGCTACAGAAGATTATAAAAACCAAAGGATCTTTAGGAAGAAAAGCTAGAGGAAGGATGTGAACGGAAGGAATCAATTTCAGTATAAACAGAGGTTTTTTTTCTAGGTGTTTAACGGTTTGTTTTACAAAACAGCCTCATATTTATCTAAAAACATGTACACGGCTGAAACCTGTGCAGAGCACTGATGCAAAACGTAACATTTCAAACACTTACAATAGTAAATAGTCTATGTATGGATTCAAAACTCTCCCTGAAATTAAATTCCTTTTAACAATATATACTGTCAAAGAGTTCTAAAATTAAGTTACTATGAGAAGGAAAAAAAACCTTATATTAAACAGAGGCAATTTGGCTCTGAAAAGTGATCACATAAAAATGCCACATTATTCATAAAAATCTAGAAGACTACACTACAGACTTGGGGAAAGCCAACAAATATTTAAAACAGACGGAGCAGGATGACTCATCTACTAGCAATTAAATCAAACACTGTGTTTCCAAAAGAGGTAAAACTGCATAATAATCATACAGAAAACTATGGAAAAATAACTCAACAAAAAGTTTTAAGCAAAGCGTAAAAATAAGCAAGCAGATAAATGCAAATGTAGAAATCTTAAAACCAAAGGAGGACAGGTGAACTGAAATGTCTGATTTTACAAACAACAGGAACTCACAGGAATCAGTACAAAGACATCCAGGGATCAATGCAGCATGTGATCAAAAGAGGGGAACAGAGAGGTCACAGACATGGGACTGGTGTGATGCATTACAGAAATCTTGAGTCAAATAAACTGGGAATGACACAACTGCTGAAGTATCTTCTACAACAGGAGCATCCATGCACTCAAATTACACATTCTCAGAAACAAAACAAACCTCAAAGCCAGGAAAAAAGAAATCTATCACTGTAACTTCAGCAAGGGGAGCTTTGTGACAATGAAGATGCTGGCAATAAAAGCAGCAGCTAAAAGGACAGAATGCAAATATCATGAGAACTTTTTAAAATGTTAAAAAAGAATACTACATCACTGGAGACTTAAAAAAAATCCTGGAACAATTCTATAAAGCAAACTTCAGAATTGGGAAGCGTGTCCAAAAGGAGAAACAGTAAATGCTTCAGAAATACAGTTAATATTATTGGCATCTAGGAAGAATTCAGAGGAGCATATTGCTGGAGGAATCAATACTTTCTTCAAACATATCAAAACAGAGGAAACCTGTTAGTAAGCTGAAAAGGTCAAGAGATTTTTTTTTTTGTAGTGTGGTCTGATCTTCCTATTGTTTCCTTTTTGCATCTTAAGCAGTCTCTGCATCTTAGTTTACTGCAGAGAACACTGGGAAAACTCACACACACAGAGGAGTGTTTCTCTGTGGAAAAGAGCTTGGGAAGCAGCCTCGGATTGAAGCCATTTTTGCAAAGAAACAACAAAATTTACATTTAGGAGTGCTCACTGTTTGTTACCATTCACCCAGGAGTTCCAAAGGAATTCAGATATTAAAAAGGCATGCACTGCTGAAGTCAATTTTGGTTTTAAATACTCTAGGAGGATTCAAGAGATTGCAGATAAACCCATACCAAGTAGACAGTGAAAAATTACAATAAAAAGAATTATCAGGCACATCAGCAATTCAAGTATCACAGAGAAGAGTCAAAACAGCATTTGCAGAGCAGTATCATGCTTCCCTGATCAAAATTCTTTAAAGGAATAGGGAAGTCGGGAAGAAATTATTTGCCTGAGACAACATATCTGAGTTTCTTCACAACTTTTGAGAAGGTCTTCACAAAAGTTCTTGAAATAGGAAAAAGAAGGGGGGGAAAAAAAAAAACACCAAAAAAACCCCAAACACACACCAAAAAACCCTCCCAACCAATGTACAAATGAAAAACCTGAGCTGTTCTGGGATAGATCACAGCCCTCAGTAACATGTGATGTTTCCCCATCTACTTACTCTCACTGCTACTTGTTGGAAAATATAAACATTAACACTCGGTGATTTCTGTCCAAGCTATCAAGAATGTTCCTGCAACCCTGCACAAACCGAAATAGAAGATTTGCTGTTACGCCCATGACACTCATCAGGCTGCTCACAGTAAATGCATGCTAGAGTCCAAGAACAAACTTCATCTCATGCCTCTCGTCTGTCTTCCTCCCTGTGTCATGTTTTTTAAAATCACTACCTCATCTCACTGTTACTACAATAAAACATCACCTCTTTCCATACTGTCTTTGCAATTTCACTTGGAAGAAAAGTAGAGCTAGGAATGCCATGAATGATTCACAAAAGGAAGATGAGCTACACAGATTCCTTCACTACTAACCTTTCCAATGACTAAAGCATCAAAGCTTTTACCAATTTATCAGCTGCTCAGCAGCGAGGCTGCTACAAATCTCCCAGATTCAAAAAAGCAACACTCACTCTGTAGGTGGCAAACAGGGATGTGCCACATATCCAGTAATTACCCCATAATTCATTAATTAAATTATTCTACCACTAATGCCCTGGGACAATACTGGGAAGTTGAGGGCCATGTAAAATACTGTTAGAAGTAAGACAAATGAAGACGGAGACCTCATTTACTTCTAAACATTATTTTCCTGTGACAATACTTAAAAGAAGTAGTGAGGGCAAAGGATGCAGTTTGACAATAACCTCAGGGAAACAGACCCTCGCAATCTTTTAGAAATTGACTTAGTGCTTCCTTGAGAAATTTAGTGCCAAGTAGCTCTGCAATACAGAAAGCCTTACTGTCCAGAGAGAGCGAGCTGTCAGCTGTGCTTGCAGCCACATTCAGAATGGCACATAAGCAAGTGCAGCCAAAAGCAGCATAAAGGGACAAAAACAGCCAAAAGCCTCTTCATGGTAACACTTTCTGGTTTTGTTCATTCCAGCATTTTCCCTCCTTACTTCTTTGGTGTTTTCCACAGCTTAGAGGCCTTTGGACTTTCAACGTGCCTGTGTCGCTCTTTCTATCAGTTAGTCCCCACTTTGGTGTGTTTCCAACCCACAGCTACTTTCACAGAGCCCTCCCGCTGCAGGGCTCAAGCCAGCTTTGGCTAAGAGGAATTACATGATTACTTAGTATCTTTTAAACGGCTGAAGCAAGTTGTTGGAGATACAATTTAGATTTACTGTAACGTGATACGGACAAACTCTTCTGTCACTGCGCCAACAGCCCTGCAAGCCCACCTTTCCACGGAACACTGAGCATAATCCCCCTGCCATCTCTGATTAACAAATTAGATACAGAAAATAAAAATGCAGTTTGCCACAGGGATCATAAAACCCAGCTTGGTATCCAGAGCATTACCTTGCCTGTGCTTTGTAAGATTGTAGTTCTTGTCCTCCATACTCTCTCCCTGCTGACAATATCTCTAGTTACATCCACTTCAGCATCAACAAAACTTCTCTGTTTAAGAGCAGTTATGTCATCATCCAGATCAGTTTTGATAGTGGATCTTTTCTTTGCCATGATTTTGGCTTTGATAGCAGCAATTTTTTCCACTGACATAGCTTCAGACAAGGACCTAAATGAGCAAAAATAACAGTAGAGACTGAAAAATTGCACAAACAATTCTTCTGAAAGGATTTGTGAATGAATAACTTCATCCTGCTTAAAGTTTAAGGCTATGCTATAAACCACAAAATAGTCACCTTGTACACACACTGAAATATGATATGGGCTTGGCATTGCTGTTTTGGGCATGAGAATCAAATTTGTGACAAAAGACTCACAGTACTAACACAAAGACCATCCAAAAATCCCAACTATACCAAACAAAAGTAAAGAATCCAAATGTAAAGCATCAGGACCAACACCTTCATATATAACAACACCTGAATTTCAGTTCCCTGTTACTTTCAGTGGATTACAATTTAGTGTCCAGTCGACCAACCCCTGGCTGCTCTGAGGCTTTCAAAGCATTCATCTAAATCTTGGCTGAGGTGCAGCTATGTGGACTTGGTCCCTTGGAAGACGTGGTACCTTCCCAGACCATGCAGGCCAGCAAACAGCAGATGGTGGTAACCTTGTCCACATTAATCTGGCTCTGAGAGAGACTGAGGTTTGAGGATTCGAGTCCAAGAGCGCAACACCTACGTGTGTTTGCTTGTAATTGTAAACACAGATTTGGGTTGTCAGTGAGCCCTACTGTTTTGCAGCTGAGCTGAAGAAAAAATAGATAAAGACTGAATTGCACAATGCTCACTGTCCACACCAAATTCACTATTATGTGCTTTTTATTTTTGAGAATACATGAAAAAATTAATGCAAGTACTGGTTGTGAAGTATTCTCCTTTATAACTACATTATTGGAAATGGAACTTCTCTGTGTTGCTGCTTGGTTCACAGCAGAGTCAAGCATGGAGCTGAAACTCACTGCCTGTAAATACCTGTACTTTTTTAAAGGGGCAGTCTTTTACATTGAGCATTAAAAAAAATAGGTAACTAGAGAATACAAAGTAATTCAAACAGTATTTAGTAATCCTCACTGCAGCATTGCAGAGTTGTGATACACTCAAGGTAGCACCCAAATTATTAGTTTATACAATATCACATGTACTTTTTGATTTTTTTTTTTATTTTTATGCTTTCTAATCATGCCACAATCAGATTTTTTTTACCTATAGTTTCCTTTTAAGTACACCTATATAAGAGACAGGAAGAAGTAATTCAAAATATGTGGTTTTCATGTGGTTAGCTATAATTATGGATTTCATAAATGCCTCAAATCTGCGCTGTCGTAAGTGTTTGAAGTTCTGACTCCTCAACCTTTACTGAGAGTATCCAAGGGAAGAAAACTTCCACTGCGAGCTGTTGAACAGAATAAATCTGGCTGCCTTGAACAGCACAAGAATTGTTATCCATGCTGTAATTAAGCATTATGCAAAAGGAGAAGTAATCCCACCTGATCTGCTCTGTTTGCACGATGCCCTCTTTATGTCCCTCCAGCCGAGCTGCCAAGCGCTCCTTGTCGAGGCGTACACACTCCTCATCCTGCAAGGAACAGCCAGGTTTAGGTTCTTGTGCATTCTCTTTTCAAAAATAAACACACCTTGGATTAAAGCTATTCAGAAGTGTTTTCTTCACATTTGCAAGGACAATCTTTATTTCCAATGATTTTTGTTCTGGGCACCAGCATTAAGTGCAGAGCTATTGGAAATTTCCTCTCAAGAACCACAGTTCTTCAGTTCTGACTTCTAACCCCTTCCAGTTCCCATTCACACGAACAGAAGCACTGTGTACACCAAAGCACAGGTAACCCAACGGAATCCCTACAAAAACAGATCAACACTGTCATTTACCTCCACCCCAATTTGTATTGATGACAGTTACTGTCATTACCTCTATTCTTGGTTTCTTTGCTTCTGCTAATATTTCATCTGCTGCTCTTTTAACTACAAGAAAAACAGGACGTTAAAAATGCAAGATTGTAGTAGATTTTTATAAAATAAACCTCAAAGTTATTTCTTAGTTAAATTGTACCTTGAGTGGATCGTTGAAGACCAATTTCAAGTGGAGCACTTCTGTCTATGCTTGATGAGGTTGCTGCAATCAAAGAGAACATTCAGTTTCAATAGAAAATCTTTGCAATGGTATTTGGGTGTGAAAGAAAGGACAACAGATGAACTGCAACAATGGAAACTCTACATATTAGGTAGCAAAGGTGGTCAAACACTGGGACTAGTGGAGTGGAGATATTCAGAACCTGACTGAATGTAAAGTTAAATCAGGTTGCTCAGGGTCATTTGGCCGTTCTTTGAAAAGGGGATTGAGCCAGATGACCTCTTCTGGTCCATTACAACATAAATTAGTCAGGGATTCTATGATCTCTATATACCACTCATAAAAGAAAACAGAGTCACAATGAGAATTAGAACCTGGAATCAAGATCTACCAGTTTGTCTAGGTTTTTTTTTAAAAAGACAACCTGCTGACCCCTTTAAAACATATATAAAAAGTGATTTTACTCATCATATTATAGAAATTATCTCAAATTCCCGGATACTTAAAATTTTAAGACCACCTACGAAACACAGCATCTTATGAAGGTGATATTTTTCTTTTTCTCAGAGAAACCTCTTTTCTCTGACTATTGTTAACAAAAAATTTAAGATGATGAAATGCTAGGCAAATCTGTCAGACTGACAAAGCAGTGATTTGATATATTTTATTAAACTGAAGACTTCATCCCACACATTTCTTGCATTCATGATCAATGTACTACTGAAAGCTTCCCATAGTCTAGAGGAGGAAAAAACATACATGCTAAGCATTCTAACACATAGTTATTAACCAAAGTAGGTTAATAGTGATAGCAATAATAATGTTCACTTCTAAACATGCATGTGCGAATGCAGCTCCTATCTAAGCAAAACAGTTAATTTCAGAACACAATTAAAAAATGCAAGAAATAATAACTTTGAGAAGTTTCAGCACATTCAGTTAAGATGCAAACTGCCTGTTGTTACCCAGTCTTCCCCTCCTACCCCTCACTTGCGCCATGAACATGAAGCAGTAAAGAGCACTGTGTGTCCAAGTTAAAAGAGCACATCACTCACATGTTTCCCCATTTAGGTATGCAAGCAAGTCTTTCCTATCAGGTCTTCTTACCACAGGAATGTTTTCAGTCTGAAAAGACAGCACATGTGACATTAAACTGTTCTTCCCTCACAGAGACTCTTGCTGAAGATTTTTCACTTTTACTGAAAACGACTCATTCACACAAAGCCATGACCATGTGTCCTGCCACCCAAGAAAGCTTAACTATCAAGCTTAAAGTGCAATCATGTCCTAGAGGATGTTCAGCTATACAAAATTCAACTTACAGCCTGCTATGAAACTGAAAGAGAGGGCAGCCTTTTTTCTCCTTCCCTTCAAACTTGCAAATAAGATTAAGAACTAACTTTTATCTCTCTCTCTCACACACACAAACACACACAGACTTCTCTGCCAGGAGTCTGTGTTGATACACAGAAATCGAGTATCTCAATCATGTTGTTCCAACACTGCACTGATGTGGCAGGTAACCACGTAGCACAAGGAAAGCTGAAGAGTGGCCTCACAGAAAGCAGTAAAATGGCAATCAAAAGGACTTTTAAAAATTTCCTAACCCTAACTTTATTTTTTTTTTCTTTATTTGTAGGGCTTAACCAGTAATTTTTTGAATTGGATTGCTTAACTCCAAGTCCACTCCAAAGCTATTCTGCTTTTCTCCGTTCTGTAGATCCCTGCCATCTCAGGCACTAAAGGATTGTCTAGATTGGGATCGCTCCACACAACAGATGGACAAAAGTACTCCTGAAACAGTTTAGTGCTGGAAACAACTATGTCCATAGAATACCAAGATAAATGCTGCCATTACTGTTAATAATTGGTTGACAAATTCTTGCTGTAAACATAATTTGGTGGTTTGAAGGGATAATCTGTTGGGAAGTGAATTGTCAAGAAAAATACTCCACCCTGACAGGGCCTGTCATGTGATCCTTCCATAGAGGTGATTGTATTTAAACACTCACACACTTTGCAGCACATCATTCTCCCTTTCCCCAGCCAAATCCATACACACAAGTGCTACTATCATTCCCTGAAAATAACTACACACATATTCATTATCACAAGACAAAAATCGCATTTTGTGTGGTCTACTTACCGCAGCACGACGGACATACACAGGATGGGAAAGGTGCACATTGTTGAGCAGGAACAAGATGGAATCCAAAGTGTAGTATTCCCTGGGCTGGCCCTCCTTCCCTGTCCTGTAACACAGGAAAAGATTGGAACATTTAACCTCTTTTAGAAAAGGTCTCTTTTCTTTCCGGATGACAGTGGAAAAAGCAAGCAGTTAATATTATTATCAGGCTACTGTCAAACTAGTGAGCTCTCAATTGTGCTAAAAAATACAGGTGAGGGAGATGAGTTCTTGCAGACTCTTTACTGAATGAATTATAAAAGAAACCTGTCCAAAATAATCCAAAGTAAGACTTGGACGTGTTGTAAAATAAACAAGCAAGACTTGGGAAATCATAAGTACACATTCCCCCGCACTCACGCTATTTATTCTGATTATCAAAGGAACTGTCTATCTTATATGAGACAGCCAGAGAAACAGAACTGAGCTGCAAATGAAATAATGTATTACGTGATCTTCAGGTACAACAGGCCAGAGTTCTCAGCTCTAGGGAAAGCAGAGGGAGAACTTGGGATGTATAAATTCCACAAAGTCTAGGGTGCAAAGGGTTCAAAATGGCACTGAAAGATCAAACAAGGAGTGACTAGAAAATAATTGCACACACACCCAGCAAAACCCTGAAGGATACAAAATCAGAGTGAGCTCCCATACTGAAGTCAGACCACATTAGAGCAACACAACAGCATCAAGTTCAACCTCGGCTTTCAAATAGATTGTTTCAAAGATACAGCTTTTAAGTCTAAAAAGGAACTTGTTCTGTGCAACTATTCACAAAAAAAATCCCAAAAAACCAACAGAAACCACACGAAACAAGGCCAAATAAACCCCTGGTTTCATGTACATTGAGCATAACTCCCCCCTCTCACATGTTCACCCATTATGCTGTTACTACAGGAACCAACGCCTGTCCAAGTTTCAAAACAAAACCTACTCCCTAAGCACTCCAACTGCTCTGAGAAACAGACCTGGCAGCCAGTTTGACCAGGAAAGCAGCAAGAGCAGCAATTCCACTGCCCACCCACACTTGTGACCTGTCAAACCCCAGCTCCAGGCAGGACAGGGCTTCCCCACATTGCCCAGTCCCTGTCCCCGACCAGCTGGCTCACCTTAAAGCCTGAGGAAAGGAAGCCACCACAAAACCAGCCCAAAGCTATAAATTTAAGACTGGTAGAGAATTTTCAACAAACAAGAGATTTCAGGAACAAACCCTTTCATTAAAAGAGTTTTCCCTCTAAGTACAGTGGCTTTACTCATGGCTCATCATCAGCACCAAAACACACACCACAGAAGTGCCAACCTCGCTGGGGGAAGGGAGAGGAAATAAAAAATACTCAAGTCACAATTTTATGGAGCCTGAAAGAGCCACACAAAAAAATCTACTAAACCAACTGAAGTGTAAGTCTGTTTTCTCAGTACTGTGGATTTAATGCCACCTACTGCTTTGCTTGTCCTTACTTTGCTGAAATAGCTATGAGTGTCCAATAAGCTGTTCAGAACTCATTATTAGCAGTAAAGTTCAAACCTTACCTTCACAATGCTGCCTGAGAAAACCAGTATATGAATGACATGCAGAGAAAAGGGATTCAGGATACCAGAACTGTGGAATAAAGGCTCTCTCTACCACTGCCCCTTTCCTTCTGAAAATTTGGTCTGCATGGGGTGGAAGGTGCCTGTACTTTTTGTTGCTGCAGAGGAAAGGGAGTAGACACAGGATCTTTTTTTCAACTGCTAAGAAGCCAAAACTTGGCTTCACAACTACAGGCAGCCACCAGAACTGGATTCCTCAGCAAGGAACTGTTTGAGTAAGCAGCAAAAGAGTAATGATCTTTGATAAGGTGGTATCTAAACATACAGGGAGCACTGGCAGAAACAAAAGCTTCCTCCACACAGGCTTGGCTCCAAAGTAAAGCCATGATGTCACATGATACAGTTGTCACTTCATTTAAAACAAACACTTCAGATTGTCTCAGTTCAGAATAACTCATTATTTCTTTGAAGCGTGCTGTATGCACTGAGCATGATAGAAAAGTCCAGCTGGTCATCTACTCAAGTTTTAATAATATTTAGCAATAAATGACAAAATAGAAAAACAAACAAACAAATACTGAACCGCTATCTATTAATTGAAAAAATACAGTATTACAAAGGCACGGGCATTGCCAAAGCTCAGCAGGGCACAGCTGGTACTTCATCACTTCAACCACACACACAAGAATTCCCCGTGCTCATTATGGCTCTATGAGGATGTTTTATTAGGGGGACAAGATAGTGCACATTAATGGGCAATCATCAGATGGACAAGCAGTTGCACACAAGGAGAAAACCTAAGCCTAAACTGACATTTCAACATCAGTGTGTGCTCATGCTAAATAAATAGAGAACTAAAAACAGGTAGATCTGAGGGTAGCTTGCCTCATTCAATTCACAAACATCCAGAGTAGAAAGATAAATTAATTCTCTTATTTCCCATATTCAGTTATGGCATCAATTACTTAAGAAAAAAATTAAAGTCTTAGGAGGCACGCTTCACCAAACCCAATAACAACCAATAAAGTAAAACTATAAGGAAGAGTTTCATCTCTTACAAAATAAACTCCAGCTCAAAAATGGAGAAAATGTTTATATAATAGGAGAGAGCAAGTTTCACTTCCTTGTTTTTAACACCAGATACTTACTTCCTTCTCATCCATTCACGTTCTACCTGTGGGCACCAGGAATTTATTCATTTTTAACTGCTTTATTTCCTCTTTCCTGTTTCAAAGCCCGAAGTTTTACAGAGGTACTAAGGGCCTGTGTCTCATCCATAACACCAAGCAGAAATCTTTAAAAGCACACTAAGTATCACACAACTGACAATACCCAGGGCCAGCCACTCACTGTTTAAAAACTCAGCTGCACACACAAGCCCCTTGGCTGGGCAAACAAAGCCGTAAGTTTCTCTGGTAGATTGATTCCTTCCTTTGGTTTTGAAACAGATTCAATAATCACTCTTCAGGGCCCATAGGTCAAAACACACAAACCACTTTATCTCAGACCACCTAGCCTTCTTCATGTGCTACCAGGAGCATTCCTATAATTATTATCTGGAAACTAAACTGGATTAAAGTTGCTTTCCCCCTGCTTTTTTTTCCCTCCAGGTTACCTTTACCTTGGCTTGGTTCCCCAGACCAATTCCCTGTTTGGCTGACACTTGTGCTAGCAGAGAGAGGAGGCAATGCAGGGCAGCACTGCTGACTTCTGCCAGCTGAGCTGCTCGAGGAGCCAGAGCTAAATGTCTCCTGGGACTACTTCTAATTCGAGCAGGGACAAATGCCACTGCTGCTCTTCAGCCTGGCATTACTCTCTCCAGGCTGGAGATGCAATTACAGCAACCGTGCTGCGGACACCTAAAACAGAACTCCAGGTTTGCTCTGTGAAATACTAAGACACCAGCACCTGCTCAGTGCAAGCATAATTTGGATCCTGTCGAGTGACCTCAATATAAAAGGGTTTGAATCTTGAAAGTTTTTGAAAATGTCCCTCCTGAGCGTGGCAATTACCTAAATTAGCAGCTCCTAAAGTGTGGTGTTCAAGCTACTGAGCGTGGCTTGCAGAACTGGTCTCATTTTTACAGTGTCTTCAATTTAAAGCTGAGACATGCAAAATGCCACAGTGGTTGACAAGAAAGGCTGTGAACTGAGAGCAGCCTGATCCTATCAAAAGCTGAGAAGCCACTGGCCTAAACCAAGATTTACTAACTCACCTCAAACAAACCAAAGAACAAAACCCCTCAAATTCTACCACACATGTACTGAGCACTCACAGCTCTGACACGGAGCTGCAGCTGTGCTCAGAGAATGCTCTGGTCACCCACACATCCTTCGTGACCAGGGAGATAAAGCTGCCTGGCTGGACATAGCAAAGTTCGCTCTCCAGCTGCTTTTAGGCTTTTGGTAACAGTTTCTGGGTCTAATTCAAGCTCTCCTGAGCAATAGGGCAGGGCTGGCATATCAGTTTCTTGTTCCCTGAAGAAGGGCAATGAAACTTGTTTGTCTACTTAACCACTGCTTGTTACCACTTGGGAAAAGCAACTTGTAACATGGACACCACCACACACTGCCCAGCAAAATTACAGCCACGACTTTTGACTGCTTATCCAAATACTTTTCTTC
The DNA here is from genome assembly GCA_013397055.1 of Pachycephala philippinensis. NCBI lineage: Eukaryota > Metazoa > Chordata > Aves > Passeriformes > Pachycephala > Pachycephala philippinensis. The sequence goes on along the minus strand of VWZT01013523.1, from coordinate 1,121,091 downwards.
CTCTTCAGTCTACCTACCAGTATCCCCCACTCAGCCAGGAAGCACAAATAACTCCAAAATTAGTTTCTGAAAGCTTGAAACAGGTAACGAAAAAGCATGTTTTTAGTTATAAATAGAGTGCAAAGTAAAATCAGCTACAAAAAGTCCACCTATAAGTTACAATAAACAAATAGGTTTATTTCCTTTCTCTCTCCCAGACTAGGGATAGCAGTAGTTATATCATAGTTATGAGAACAAAACAAAAAAATAATTCCTTGTCAAACTTAACTACAGCTTCAGGGGTTTTTGAGAAATCTGCAGGTTCTTCTGCTTTTCCACAAAGGTTCACAGGATAATATGCCCTCTTTGATCAGTAACTGAGTTTTAACAGGAAGCATTTTTGTTTCTCTTAGGTTTGAAAGAGATGAATTGGAACCTTTCTGGTTAAGACATTAAAAAGCAAGCAGCAGCTAAATTCTGAGGAAAGACAAACGAAAAACTCCCTTGCAATGCAAGCAATCCATACTATACTAGGAAATTCAACAGGTAAAAACCCTCATTTTCTGCCAGTTTCCTAAAAACAAGCATTTTACCTAATACAACCATTGAAGCCGCATGAACACTCTCTACTGGTTTATTACGATAAGACTAACTAGGAAGCAGTCTGCATTAGGTCCTGCCCAGAAAGAGGTCTCAGGGTGGGGGCAGAGCACCTGCACAGCTCACAGAGGGAGCGGCGGTCTGCACCTCGCTGCCTTTGTCCTGGTGCATCACAACTCCAGGAGAAGAGAAGCAGCCCCGACAACGCAAGGCAGTACAATCAGACTATGCTGAGTGGGAAGGGACCCACCAGGATCACCGACTGCAACTCCTGGCCCCGCGCACGATAGCCCAAGAATCCCACCGTGTGCCCGAGAGCGTTGTCCAAACAAGATAACGCCTCGTTTTCACCAAACACCCGGAAAAACTTGGGAGAAGCTGCCTCCTGCCATCTCATCGCATGAGTCTGCAGGACGCGGCTCCGCCGGGCGGCACGGACAGGAGCGCCGAGAGCCGAGGAACGGCCCGGCGCCGGCCCCGCGGCTCTCCCGGCCCAGGGCAGGAGCTGGGAACGTTCCCGAAGGGAGCGGCGAGCGCTCCCTGCCCGGCCGGGCTGCCGGGGGACAGCAATCACCCACGGGACACCCGGGCAGGGCGCCGCGGCCCCGGGGCCCTGCGGGAGGCGGCACCAGCCCGCCCGCCGCCGGCCGCCTCGCTCCCCGCGGGGCGCCG